>JABMCL010002283.1:5000-12500 GCA_018857735.1 Alviniconcha marisindica | reverse complement strand
TTAGATCAGAAGGGCATTGAGGAAAATCAAAGTTGAATGAAACGAGAAGGTATAATTCCTGGTAGTAAGCGAAGCTTGTTAAGCTATGTTTGACCTACTCCACACCTAACAGATAGAATAGCTCTCCATTGTCAGCAGAAGGGACATTTAATTTCTGCACCCGTGGTAACCCACCACGAGTAAGGTTTTCGAAATCATGACGATCACTGTCAGATCAGATGTATACTGCAGAACTATTTGCTAACGACTCGATCCACGCGTTTCAGAACAAGATGGAGAGTAGTGTGAGTGTAGAACACGCATTCCGTGCATTTCAGAAAAACCGATGACTGAGACGCCCAACTTGGGACGGCCGTGCAGGGAGAAAGTGATGCAATAACAATAGATTATGACTCCATAACATTGTGCCCTGTGGTATAACTCTCATCAAAAGTAACAGGGTGCTAACTAAAAGTTACGAGAAAGGGATGCGGAGGTCGAGAGACAGAGATAAGATAAGATAATGCTTTATTACACAAGGATAAAGATTTAAGCACAGATCGGTTGTTGTTTTGGGTGTT
The DNA here is from genome assembly GCA_018857735.1 of Alviniconcha marisindica. Lineage (NCBI taxonomy): Eukaryota > Metazoa > Mollusca > Gastropoda > Provannidae > Alviniconcha > Alviniconcha marisindica. The sequence continues at coordinate 11,940 of JABMCL010002283.1, read as the reverse complement.
GTTGTTTTTACAAATCTGTCCCTGATCTGACAAACACAGCAACACTCAATACGTCAAACAAGAATACAAATAATTGAGGCAAACTCAAATGCATCTAAAAAAAACAAGAAAAAAACTATTACTGTCTGAAACTTCGCAACATACAAACTCAGCAAAGTAAGACAGATGCAAATCTGAATTATCAGGAGAGAGAGAGAGAGAGAGAGAGAGAGAGAGAGAGAGAGAGAGAGAGAGAGGGGGAGAGAGAGAGAGAGAGAGATGGGTTCAGTTCCTACCTGTTTATGTAGTTCACGTGCCTGGGTGATACTGGCTTCAAGTTTACTGCACCCGGGACACCCTTTGGTCTTGTTCTTCAATCTTATTTTCTGCAGTCCGTGCTTCTTATACACAACAGTGCGTTTGTCTCCGTTTTTCGTATCCCCGTCTGTTCCATCTTCCGTTTTCAGACCGTGCGCTTCATCGGCTGGCTTGTGTTTGTCGTCCTTATCGGGTGAATTCACCTTTGTGGCGTCCGCGTCTTTCGAGGCGTCATCCGTGCTGTTTGGCTGTGTTTTCAACTCAGGGATTTCCGAAGGACTGTCCCACCTGGGTCTATTGTGTGACCAGGTTGGCCTGTGTGGTTTGAGGGGTCTGGAATCGCCGGCGTTGTCCTTGCCGCCTTTGAAGTGCCGCTGTTTGTTGGATGGCACTTTACTTCTCTTTTCGTGTTGGCTCTTCTGTTTGGCTTCCTCTTCGCCGTCGCTGTGGTTTTCTTCGTGTTCACGGCGGAACTGCCATCTTGGTCTGTTCACAAGTTTTTCGTGGCTGGATTTCTTCTCGGCAGACTCGCGAATTTCTCGTTCGAAAGAATCGCTGTCGTCTTCCCGTGCACGGACCGGAAAGACCGCGAACAGCTTTTCGGTGTTTGTCCCAGAGTCCTCAAGAAGCTGGTCCGACGGCACATCATCCTTTTCGTGATTAGAGCGATCTTTTCCTTTCACTCCCTGAGACGACTGCAAGGATTCCCCCGGTTTCACGTGCGTGTGGGATGCCGGGTCGATCCTGGGGTTGTTCTTCTGACTAGTCGGTGTCTTTTCGGGCTGAAGGTGTTCCGTTGGGCCGGAATGCGGACGCTGACGTTCAGGGTCTTGCTGCTGCGGGTCAGGGTGTAGGTCAGTTGATGGGTCGTCGTCCAGCGGGGGTACTGCCGTTAATGGGAAGGCAGCGGGTGTACTCCAACCTTCCGGCAAAACGGCGACAGTCATCAGTTCTTCGCTGGTGACATCATCGCCGTCAACGTCATCCCCGTCCTGCTGCTTCGTCTTGCGGACTTGAGTGACGTCAGAGGCTGCGGCAGCAAGGCTTCCTGCAGCGTCTCCTTCAGTCTCATCTTCATCCATTGTCGCTGCTGGCTTCTGGTGCTCATCGTGGTGATGATGGTGGTGTTGGTGTTGACGACGAAGGTGGGGCAAAGGCTTTGGAGTCGAAGACTCCGGAACATGAGCAGCAGGGCATAGAGCAATAACGAGAAAACAGACCGCGAGGGGAGAAAGTCGACACGCCATTAAGGCCCACTGCCTCTGTTGGCTCAAGGCCAAACCGCAAAGACCACAAGCGACTTAGTCACTGCTCAGTCGAACACACCAATCGCACTTTCAAGCTAAAGAAATAAAGGAAACGTCTGATTTAGGAGAAAGAAAACACCTGATTTTAAGTCCAACGACGCACTGATCAAATACACCAATCGCACTTTCAAGCTAAAGAAATAAAGGAAACGTCTGATTTAGCAGAAAGAAAACACCTGATTTGAAGTACAAGCCAATTCCTCTCTCTTTTTTCCTCTCCCTTTTTTTTTTTTTTTTTTTTTCAATTTAAAAACCTTTTTCTTTATTTGTTTCTCCCGAAGCTGCTTGAAAGGCAGTAAAGAAACTCGAGATGACTGAGTCCAGTAGCGTGCTGCCACTCAATTTTCAACTCTCTCTTAGGCCAATTGGTTCACGTAAGGAACGTATCCGTGTCGTTGGGCGATCAACGCAAAGTGTTTCCAAACTTGTAAGCAGCGGCACAAGCGCATTGTTTTCAAGACGGTGTTCGCTAGGTCGCGGCCGTGGTTGTCCAAGCCGCTCAGTTCTGCGAAGCGTACACTTATTTATTACTGCACACACCGGCCACACGCTATTGGCGTAAGTGATGAAAGTCTGTACTGTTCATACCAGCAGTTTTGACGAGCTAATACCGCTGGCAGGACTTTTCATCGGCGTCACGAGTTACAAACAAAACACAACACACTCTCGCACACACACAGAAGCAGCAAGACCGTGTCATCTCTTCGGCGGGTGTTTGTTCAGGAGTTGTCGCGGTCTAAAACCAATATTCTGGATTCACTCCTCCGTGGCGTGGCAATAAAAGAGACTACAGACTGATTAATAAGGAACTACGTGTCAAAATACCGTCATAGGCTGAGGCAACACCCCAAAATACTGACTTCGTCTTCGGCACGCCCGGCGTTGTGGAGGTGGAGGAAGCGGGTGGGGACAGTCTTTGCCGGTTTGAAAAGAGAAGGTGGGGGAGGGGGGGGGGGGGCTGGGGGGATCGAGGGCAAAACTGAGCCGGGGGCGGGGGAGGGCGCTTTGTAAAAATAGGGAGAAGGACGAGTGCATGTATCCGCCTCATTTATGAGTAAAGTTGTGTACGTGCAAATATGTGTGAGTAAGCCTCTGTGTGTGTGTGTGTGTGTGTGTGTGTGTGTGTGTGTTTTGTGTGTGGGTGTGTGTGGTGCGTGCGTGCGTGCTGCGTTCGTGCGTGCGTTCGTGCGTCGTGCGTGCGTGCGTGTTGTGTGTGTGTGTGTGTGTGTGTGTTAGAGAGAGAGAAGAGAGAGAGAGAAAAGAGAGAGAGAGTTTTAGGGGGGGGGGATTGTACCAGGGGGCGGGAGGCGCGAGTGCGCGCGCGCGCGTGTGTACGTGCAGCACCACGGCGACTCTCCTGTTGACTGAGCCGGCATTATAAGGTCAGCGCATGATGAAATGTGCCCATGCAGCAAATCAAGCAGACCCAGCGCCGCAGGCACACACCCACAGAATGCTGAGATTTGATTGGTTGATCGGCGGCCTTGACACCTTGACTGCGAGAGAGAGAGAGAGAGAGAGAGAGAGAGAGAGATTATTTACTGACCTCGTTCACCTGCGTCTTTGCAAAGTACACAAACTGGAAGAGAGAGAGAGAGAGAGAGAGAGAGAGAGAGAGAGAGAGAGAGAGAGAGAGAGAGAGAGAGAGAGAGTAAATAAACACACAGAGGTCCATGAACAGCTTGTCCAGGAGAAGCGGCGTCCAGAGACAGTATATATAATCATATACATATAGTCTGCTCAGGTCGGAGTAGGTCTGAAATGAGTAGCCGCCTCGAACAGTATAAACTGGTTACCGACCTTTAAAAATAATTTTTTTTACCGGGAACGATCATAGTCACACAACGCCAAGTCGATCAGTGTTGTGTGTAGTTCTGGTGCACTTACGGCCCGCTACATGCTTATCCTACTTAGTACTGGCCCATAATTATCAGTAACGTCGGCGAGTAGAAGATTTTTGCTTCGTTTATTTGTTTGTCGCTTTGCACCACTGGTGTCGGCCAGCATAGTTTGCCTCAGGACCGCTGCTGCTCGTCGCTTCAAGTTGTCCTGTGGCTTTTAGCCCGCCCCGCGTCTTAACACGGACTGAGAGACTAGCCCGTCGGTTACAGACGGCCATGTTCGTCCTGAGGTAACACGGATTGAGAGACTAGTCCGTCCGTGTCACAGAAGGCCAGATTCGTCCTGAGGTAACACGGACTGAGAGACTAGCCCGTCCGTGTTACAGACAGCCAGATTCGTCCTGAGGTAACACGGACTGAGAGACTAGCCCGACCGTGTTACAGAAAGCCAGATTACCTACACATATATGCACTCCCAGCTGACGACAAGAAAAAAGAAAAAAAAAGAAGAAGAAAAAAAAAGAAAAAAAGTCGCACACATTAATTCAAAATAAATGACCAATGGCACTACTGATCAGGTGATAAGCCAAAGAAAGAATTGGACAAATTATTTTCTGACAACAGATTTTGTAAAGATAAACGTAAACGACCTTCAGATGACCAACCAGGAGGCAAAAAGAACTCCATGAGCTGACAATTAAGTAAGATACTATGATCTACTGAAAGTTTTTCTTTTCTTTTCTTCGTCACGCGAATACAGCAATAAAGACCCGGGTCGCCCGCGGTAAACGATCTGACCCGGCATTCTGCGCAAACGCTCTAGGCCTCGTTCTGGTTTAGGCTGTAGTCAGCGTAAATCCAGAAAAGGTGCTGGACCCATGCTAGGCCCTGGACTCTCTCTGGGACCAGTTTGCTTTACGTCCACAGAAGCGAGGTGGCTTATTAGGGACGGGGACAGGGGGGGGGGGGGGGGAAAGGGGAAAAAATGAAGGCTCGCACGCGATCACCCCCGAAAAAGCCCCGGAGGACCGTGGACCGCCCAGAACAATGGAAGTGTGGGGGCGGTGTCCCCTCGCCATTGGCCCAGCGACTTGTGCACTGCGAAACTGCGGGTTTCAACTGCTGTGCTTGGGCGAGTCACAAAGACAATGCCCGGGTTGCACTGCTGTTGACGAACAACAACTGCAACAAAGAAGTCTCTATCGCACCACTCTACCCCCTCCCCCTCATGATCTATTCTGGCTAACTTGAGGCCCAGCTCCACCTCCCTCTCTAGATCCTTGTCTTTTGATTTCGCCTGGAACCTTGGGGGAGTCTCTTCCACAGGTATTGGCAAACTCCAAGCACTGGTTTACGACATCCTTCCTTCAACCTGCCGTATTTAGTTACGCCATAGGGTCCAGAAAACAAAAACTGTCAGCTAACGAGCAGTTTTTGTTGGTGCTAAAAACAGTAGTAAGTTTGTTACAAACAACTCAAATAAAACAGGCGTGTCATTTATAGCCGCCAACAAAGTTTACACCAGCGAAAATAAAACCACAATCGTTTGAATCGAGACAGAACTTTTTTTCTTTTTCCTTTTACCCGGGGTAGGTGTGTTGCTTAATGCCCCTCAGATGTCAGTTGACATATTGGGACAAGCTTGAGACCAATGCCAAAAGCATGGTTCAATTAGCTTTACGTCCACGGAAACCAAAAAGCTCGTTAGGACGGACAGCCCAGGACGGCCACCTCAACTCTCACACAGCTCCTGAACTATGATTTACCCTGGGTGGATGCGTCTCATGTTTACGTGCGTGCTTTGGCGCTAGGTTGATCTACAATCATATTAGTACCCGAACTTTTCGGAGGGTTCTGACCGCGTCGGTGGACAGCTGCGCGGAGATAAAGAGTGGCGTAACTGGCCCCCTCAGTGGCCTAACTAATAATCTGGCAGAGTTTGGAGGAAGGTGCCTGAAAGCGGTGCTCGGAGTGTGGTATTGTGTCTGTCAATAGTGTAGACGCGCGACAGACTAGCTCAAGTTGATAGTCTCTTTACATGTACTGGCTTCTAGAAAACTTTGTTTTAACAAGATTTTGTGTATTATCTAATTAAAAATTAGTTGTTGTTTTTTACGTGTGCTTGGTTTTGTTTGTTTTGTTTTTGTTTGTTTATGGTTACTTTTTTTTACTTTTTTTTTACCGTTTGGTTTTTAAAAAAATCTGAAACAAGAATTACTGTTAGTGTTTGGATACCGTTTGGTTCAAGCAAAGTTTATCCATGTTCATTTAGATATGGACAAACATAATCAGTACATGAGCCAGTTAAACAAGCTAAGCTTACAAACGCTTACAAGCTTAATCAACTAAATTCATTTTGCAGCAACGGGCATTTTTATGTCAAGCAACAACAAAAACAAACAAAAAACGACAGAAAACCGTTTGTGTGTTTGGAATCTGTTCTTGAACTCTAGCAGTCAGCCCTGTATCAGATAAAAAAAATTAACAACTGTTTTTTGTTTGTTTTGTTTTATTTTAACTTTTAGCAACAACAAAAACTACTTATAATGTGGTAATCAGATGGTTTACGTGTTTGCCTTCTACTCAGAGGACAACCACGTAAGTCATCTGATCAGATATGCCTTACGGCGTTCGTCACCTGGCTCAGTGATACACTGCAGCCCTTTTTATGTTCTTCTCGAGAGGTACGTGCTCACATCAGTCGCCCAAGAAAAAAAACATTGCAGAGGCAGCGGTAGGCGTCAAGACAGCTGGTCGCAGTTCCGACACGAAACTAGTTTGTTTTCTTTGTTTTTTAACTAGGCCTTTAGTCAGCTTGGGTCTCTTCAGCAGAACGATCTTATACTTATGTTTTTATCCTCGCCGCGCTCGAAAACAGCTACACTAAGAAAGAAGAGACCTTCCCTCCCTCCACCCCCCCCCCCCCCTACCCGGCCCCTCCCCAACCACAACCACCAAAAAACATGCACTCAGTCCTGGATGTTCAAGTGGCTGTACTCCATGACACTGAGCCCTCCCTTCCGCCTTTTTCGCCCTCCTCTGCCCTTTCCTCCATAATCTGCAGAGGCCTTTAACCTCCCTTAGTACAAATTTCCTCCCCCCCCCCCCCCCCCCCCCCGTACCCCCCCCCCCCCCCCCCCCCCCCCCGCGTACCCCCCTCCGAGATGATAAATCACAAGAACCACTGACGTCACAAGCGTCAGTAGTATCAGTTTCACGTGCAAGATTAGGGATAGGCAATCATATGCAGCGGTCTGAGCGTCGAATATAGCACTGTAGTAAAATGGCGTGTGCCTGCTGACTGATGGCCGCGGGGGTGGGGTGGGGTGGGGGGGGGGGGGGGGGGCACCAGGACTTGATGTGCTATGCGTGCAAAATGTTATCAGTTTTCTCCACGTGCTCTGCGCGTGGCAGCTGCTGCTGCTGCTGAATCCCGACCCTTGTTTCCTTATTTTCGTGGCATCGACCTGTGACCAAAGTCTTTAATAATTCGAC
>JABMCL010000919.1:272500-367504 GCA_018857735.1 Alviniconcha marisindica | reverse complement strand
TTATATCTATACATATGTAATGGAGTGGAGTGGTAGAAGGACAGGACACAGGCAGCGGAGTCAGTCAAAATGGAGACCACAGCAGGAGGCTACGGCAAACAGGCTTTATTCTACAGCAGCAGACAACTTTCTCAGCACACCCAAAATCCTCACGCGCACGCATAGATAAGAGAACTGCGCGGGCCACAAAGAACACACGCTATCGCTACAATGAACTGATCAGCCCTCTGGACCACAAAATGGCTGACTATTGTGTTTCCTTGGCCCGCACAAATACAGTTTCCTCAACAATAACTAAACTAATTAAAACATGAAAAACATCAAATGAAAGCTACAATTACAACCTTTTAAACCGTATAACAAAATGTACACACATGACTTATTTTATTTACAACAAGAGTGGGAAGCGTGGCTTGCACCTATCTATAAGCAGATTCGTACAACTAAATCACAACTAACACAATGTACAAAACATAACTGTCGCTAAAACCTATATCAGAATAAAGAGCACGCTCCCACGGTTAAAATGGTACATAACAATTACAATACAACGCTCTGTAAGAGAAGCAAGACACACTCAAAGACTAGCACTAAAACAATTGGTGCGAACATTCGCCTGGCCCGGGCGCGTTATTTTAGTCGCAACAGCGCTGATAGTGATACCAAGTAGTCTTTGAATATAACTTAGCTTCTACAGTACACAATACTTAATAAGTTAATTTCAACCCAAAATAAACACTAAACATGAAGTCAGCTAAGCAAAATACTATACGACAAAGCATTGATCGACACAGAATTACTTTAATCGTGACAAAACACGATTGTCCTGAAGGAACCGACTGAACATTCAGACCTTTAGTGTTGATATGAGTCAAGCTGTCAATCTAAATAATAAAATGAAAAAAGAAAGAAAAAAGAGAGAGAGAGAGAGAGAGAGAGAGAGAGAGAGAGAGAGAGAGAGAGAGAGAGAGAGAGAGAGAGAGAGAGAGAGAGAGAAGAAAACGTGAAAGAAAGTGCCTATTGAAAAATCGAGTTTTTGTTTTGTTTTGTTTTTTGTTTTAAATTCGTTTCTGTTGTCGATAACAAAAAAACAAAAAAAAACAAAAAAGGGGGAAAAAGGGCCTGTTGAATCCTTTAAAAAAATCAAAAAAATCTGTGTTTTCATCTTTAATCTTTGATTTTAGCCGTGTTTTTCTTTTCTTTTCTTTTCTTTTCGGTTTTTTTTTTTTCATCGCCCGTACTGTAATGTTTGTTGTGTCGTAAGTTCATAGTCTGTGATTTTTTGCTGTGTCACTGCCGTTTCTGTCTGTGTTTGATGTACTGTTTCCTGTGTTTCTGGCACTCTTCCCACAAGCGACTAATTTGGTGCACTTGAATCATATGGAGTTTGTCAACTACTGAGTTGTCACATCAGTTGTACAACGCAATGGTGGCTGGGTTTAACACATTTGTTAGAAGAAAAAAATCTGAAACAGAATGACTGCTAGCGTTCTAAAACAAACACAAAAAAGTTCAAACGCCGAACGCTTATTTATTTCACTGACACGTGACGCGGGACACCGACACAGTATGCGCTTATGAATAGAGAATAGCGCTTTATGAGAATTTTGTTGTTGTTGTAATTTGTCTTCACGTCTAACTGAGAGAAAAACTCTGCTTGGTGAAGCGTTATCTTGTAGTTGGCTATACAGTTCACATCAATCTGGGTTGGAGGTACAGGATGGTCAGTTGATGAACTCGTGGGGATAATGCCTAAGGGAGTGAACTTTTCATAATATTTTTCTTTTCGCGTGACGTGTACGTGCTTACCTCCCTCGCCTGACTTCCTCTACTGAAAGGCAGTCTCTGATTGGATACAGTCATCTTGCCGTTCAACTGGTATTCAGACCTATGGTTCTAAGTTTGAAGGAAAGTCCTTTTATTCTCTGCGCCTTTCGTTTCGTATGTCAATTTCCCCGTGACATCTCTGAGAATGTAAATCCCAAAACTTGTATTTCACGATAGGACGGAAGATTGCTCTTGCGCAGTTGTCTTTCTTCGTATGTGATGCAAAAGCCAATCAAAAGCTACCTTTTATATGCAGTAGGCAGACCTAAATATCAGCAAAATGGACGGCAACAAGGATGAGAGCGAGCGATGTTTTGCTATTGCACAGCGATGTATCGCCGCAGGGCACACCGAAAAGGCTATCAAATTCTTGAGAAAAGCAGAACGACTTTACCCGTCGAAAAAGGCACAAGGTACGTTTCTGGGTCTTTTCCTTGGAGATAATGTTAAACTTGCGAAATTTGCCATTTACAAAGCGATTCAGACCAGTTGACTCAATTCAGCTCCATCCAGCTTTGGGGAAATAGACCAGCATTGGATTGAAATGAAAATAAGAATACTTACGTACATTGATTGTTTGGTCAGTAAGCGGGAAAGTTGAGCGATGCCGTCCCAGATCTTTGAGTACGCTTCCTTGGCAGCAATATAGCCCAGTTGACATCTGGCTGCTGATGGGATTAGCTTCTCAATCTCACACGATGCGGTCTTTTATTCTTTCTTTTTTAATCTATGTAATCTCCCAATGACTGTTTTTAAAGGTGCCTGCCGTCTAGGTATGCACTTGTTACCAAGAGAGCGGCTCAAGGTTTTCGATAGCATTATTCAACGAGTTGGAGGCCCCCTCCCCCTACTTTTTTTGCCGTGACTCACCTCTGTGTGCGTGTGTGTGTGTGTTATGTTTGCCCCACAAAAGGTACAGCAATTACTTGATTAAAAGTTCATCCTTTTTGTGAAATACCCAGAATTACAGTATACACACTGTGATTGGCAGAATAAAATGAATGTTGAAACTTGAATGTTTTTATTCAGAGCTACTGAAGGAGTTAACAGAGAGCAATGGTGAGGCAAAGGCACCTGGATCTGATTCTGAATCAAAGAGCAGTGAGGAAGCTGTGCGGAAACGAAGGGGCAGTGATCGTCAAGCTCAGGAGAATCAGGAGAATGCCTCTGCAGACCACACACCAGAACAGCTTGCAGCAGTCAAACGGTAAATTTACATATAATTATATTATATAATGCATGCATAAAAGAGTCCAGGCAAGATCAAGAAAAGGGAGGTGGAGCTGGGCTCTCATAGTGAGTTGGACAGTCCCTGCTTCACTTGTTCCTCAGTAGTTGCTTCTCGGACAGTCTATGACTTTGCTCCACGCAACTGTTGAAACAGCAATTAATGAAGTACACAAGCTGCTTCACACTGGTGGAGTCCCCACCTCCTTAATATTATTGTTTTGGCAATGGCTGATGGTCTGTTCAGTCTCTATGTGTCAGCGTGCACAGATGAGCTATTCATATTCATGTCTTCTTCTCCTCCCCCCCCCCCCCCCCATTCTCCCCTTTTTCCCCATCCCTAATATAATAATAATAAGCCTTGTGGGTGTAAAGCACCATGTTTACTTCCCTTTTTTGTGTGTGTGATGTATATTTTGAAAGAGTATGATTGTGAGTGCATAACATTAATAAAAATGTATTTGTCATACAATTTGACTTTAAGTTTAGCTGTTTAAGGGAACAAACACAGTCTAGTGATAATTTCTATGAGCCAGTGGACTTTTGTATAATTACTATAAACTATAATAAATCAGTATTATTTCTAGCACCCCCCCCCCCCCCCCAATTTTGTTTCTGTATCCCAGTATAGTTGAATTAGAAAAACTGCCCATAGCTTGTTTGAGTGCGATCAGTGCATGCTGCATTGCTCAGAAAATAAAACTTCTTTCTACTGTGTTTTTCATACCTTGACTGCTTTGAGTGTTTCACAATCCGGTTACCTGTATTGTGTAACCACCATCGTCTGTTGCCCAGCCATTAACATCCTTTTCAGATGTGAAGACCATCAGTCACATTATTTATCCCCTCTTAGTCTTACATGCTTCATTTTCCTTCCAAGCTTCCTTTCAGATGGAGACTAGTGCTGTGATAGCAGATTAATACTTGACCAAGTTGGTCACAACACCTTTTAGAGTTTTAGGTCCAGCCACAGGGCCTCTATAGGTTTGTCAATCAGTTGCCACTTACTTTACACTTCCCGCCATAAAAGGAATTTAAAAAAAGAAAGGAAGTTCATTGACATTGTCACCTCCTGGCATGCTGGACATGCATTAAACTGACATGGAATGATGTAACCACTACTGACCTTTAAAAAATAAAAATAAAAATTAAGCTATTTATCATTTTCATGAAAATGATAGCATTATGGGTTTGCAATTTTTGGTGTGCAGAGTGAAGAGGTGTAAGGACTACTATGAAGTGTTGGAAGTCAAGAAAGATTGCACCGAGAGTGACTTGAAGAAGGCCTACAGAAAACTGGCTCTACAGATGCATCCTGATAAAAACAAGGCACCTGGGGCCACAGAGGCTTTCAAAGGTAAGAACTTTATTCAGTGATATTTGTGAGTTCTACAAATCTGCATACCAGTATCTACCAGTACCAGTACTACTGAGGGAAGTCCATATCAAACAAGTATTTTGAATAGGTCTTTTAGTGTAATGTCGACCTTTCATTTGTATTGTGTTTATTGATGTGGGAGACGTTAAAAACAACATTAAATGACAGTGTTAAGTTATTAACTTATTATGTGTGGATGTTGCAGATTGATTAAAAAATAGCAGCTTTTGTTTGAGACATTTTCTGTATGCACATTGCATGTCAAGAATGTATCATAGCAACGAAAGTACCTACCTTCAGTCCATGAACAAAGTTGATTTGACATGTGATGTCTTTCTGCATTGGACAGATCTGACTTGAAATACTAAGAAGTACGCAAATATCTCAATTTTGTAGGTGGTTCTGTAATAAGTATAAACAGAAGTATTTTTATTGCTTCAGAGTTCCTTTATGGGCAGCCCTGTCAGTTTGCTCTTTACCAATGAAGAGCAGGAAAGTTTGGTTCATGAAGTAATAAGCATGGTGGCTGTACACATTAATATGTCATTAGCTTTGTTGGTAGTTTCTTTCATAATATGTAAGCACTTCAGTTGTTTACAGTATATAAATTATAATTACACCTAAGATGATTGATTATCTACAACAAATACATGGTGGCACTGGTGATCATGTCCAAGTTAGATGTGACTTTCAGATGTAAGTTTCTAACAAAACTAGACCATAAATCAACCCAGAAAGTATTGTGACTAGTGTGTTTTTAAAAAAAAAAAAATTCTTTTTTTTCCATTCAAGGCTTATGGAAAGGACCTATGATTGATATTGATAATGATGGTTCTTCACTTGAGATGACCTTTAAAATTTGAAGTTTTCAGAGTGATGTTTAAAAACATTACGCTGACTGATTCAGATGTTTCACTGAATATTGGTTGAATGTATTCATGTGTTTATTCATATATATTTCACTGATTTTCAGCAATCGGTAATGCCTATGCAGTGCTGAGTGATGCAGACAAGCGGAAAAAGTATGATGTTTATGGCCCAGACTTGCAGCAGGCTTCACAGCACACTGCAGACTACACACATGGAGGGTTTGAGGGTAGGTCAATTATTACCAACATACATTAAAGCAGCTGGTGTGTTTGTGTTGGGGTAACTACTTTGATGTTACCACCAAAACATTTCAACCAGCACTGGAAGAGCCAATGTAGCATATCTTTTTTTTAGGATGCAGCACAGCAAGGCTGCATTAAGATGGATCATGTATAACTTTATTATTGTCAAAGGAATTATGGATATCATAATGTTTATGTCTTCTTCTGTTTTTTAAGGCAATGCCCTGAGCACATACAAAATATAAAAAAGAAAATATATTCAGTCCTATGGATGCTGTTTACATGAAATGTTAGAAGCGGAAGAGGAAAACTAGAACATATTAGTACAAACATGAGTTCATCTCTCTCTCTCTCTCTCTCTCTCTCTCTCTCTCTCTCTCTCTCTCTCTCTCTCTCTCTCTCTCTATCATCTTGTGTCTGCTCTCTCTTCTCTCTCCCCCTCTCTCTCTGTCCTGCACACACTCACACACATACACAAATGCAAAAACTGGATGCTGGGTTTTCTTTTGGTACAAGAGGAAATGTGGAAAGTTTTTACGTTTGTTTTCATAGGCTATAGAAGTTAGAAGTGGAAGAGTTTTGGCATATGGTATGCTGGGATAATTAACATTTCAGATCTAAATACATAAGCTAACTTTGATATGTTTTGTGTGCAGGTGACATAACACCAGAGGAGCTCTTCAATATGTTCTTCGGTGGGGGGTTTCCATCAGGTATGTGAATCGTGTTATAAATGGGTGTTAACAAATGAATTAGGGGCAAGAACATGGACATCCTGTCTTTGGAAGTTCAGTAAATTGTGGGATGCATCTTCATATTATACTATGTATTACTGACACTGAAGATGATAAAGAGAATAACAAGAACCAACAGACTGCTTTTGTCACATGCATTAGTTGCCAAAATTGATTTGTAAAATTGGTCTAATTCGTTAGGCACATAAGTACAATACAAATTATACCTCATCTGTGCTTTGAGTGGATGGTGATGGAGAAAATTCAGACATTTACCTAGGCAGATAAACCATAGTAAACTCAAAAGCTTACGAAGAGTTTTATCTGTAGTAAGTGCACAGTTGATACAGACATATCACATAAAATACTGAATAACACAGACCTGTTTTCTAGTCCCTGTGACTTCTCACCTTCTTAAAATCTTACCTGTCTTGGTTTTTAAAACACAAATGATGACAAATAAAAAGTAAATCAGATCCTTTTTAATTGTGTGGTAACACAGCACTGTGTTGTTCATGGCCTATATCCAAGACATTTTTCCCCAGCAATTTAGTTTTCATTTTGGTCAACAACAAAAAACATGTACAGCTAAAAGAAGAAACACTTTTGTTGTGGTTGCTAACAGTAACAAAGAAAATGTGCTCTGTGATGTTTTAATTTACTCAGTCATGTCCTTGGAAAGGACTGTATCATTTAAGTTTGATTATTCTGGAACTTTGTGATGCCATTTACATGGGAGATCTGGATGATGGTACAACTGTTAGTGTTACCATGTGGATGAATGTCAAATGTGGATGAGCATCAGAATGTAGCAATTTTTAAATTATTTTTACCGTGCGGTAGAAGTGGAAATGGAGACATAAAGAAACTTAACAAAGCCAGTTTATGAAGTATGATTGAAGTGAAAATTAGATGCCATTGCTAATTAATACCAAATTGCCTATGTTGTGTTTTAATGACTGAAAAAAGACACTGTGCAGAATTAGAATGTACATGTGATATTTCAGTTTTCATGTTTATAAATATAACATGATTGCACCTGGCACACTGGTGCTGAGTTTGTAAGCTTGAATTGCTATGTGACTAAGTGCCAAAAGGTGTGCATGAAAAGAGGACACAGTAGGTCAGAAAAAAGTATGAAATAAAGTAAAAAGAAGTAGGTTTTTAGAATGTTTACTATATTGGTAATCATCACTTCAAAGTGGAAGATAACGACTTTATTAGTTTTTGAGAAAACGAGCTTTAAAAGATGAAAAGTGTATTATGTCGGATGTCAGGGATTGCGACACAAAAGTGCTACTGTATGGCTGGTAAATTATTATTTTATTCCCAACCACTTTAAACAGATTAAGGATGTCCTCATAAGTATTTTCAAATACATTTATTGCAGCCTGACTTCTTACAAAAATATTGACATGTACTGTTTGTCGCAATACCTGACATCCGACATAATTAAATATTTTACCTTTTCTTTCTGACAACAAAAAACACAAAGTTTCATCCATTCTGCCATTCAGACATTCTAGCGTAGGTAACAGACACACTGGAAAGTCAGTTTTGAGGAATTTGTTTCTTTCTTGACATAGCACAAAAAAAACTAACAAAAGTGTCGAACATCAGCATTACAGCAAAGTATGACAATGTCATAAATGTGACTTGACAGTGCAATAATTATTGAAGATTCTACATTCTTTCAACTACAAATGTAAAAACATATATTTAAACACAGTGCTACATTCAACTTATGATTGTTGGCTTTGTTTTACTGCAGAATCATAAAATGTCGAACATCAGCTTGCGACAGTCATAAGACTTGACAGTACAACATTAAACTTTCTCTTCAGCTATAAAAAGTACACATAATGTAGTAAAGTAGTATGTACTTAGATCCAGAGTACTGCATGCAACTTCCTTTTTGATAGGCATTACATACAACTGGCTTGTAATTATAGCATTGTAACCCTGTTGAGCACTTCCGACTGGCTATCTCATACTTCAGTCAAAACAACAACATTTAACAGAAGTCTAAAACACCATACCACCTCCTACAGTATAAAAAGAAACTGCACCTTGAATGTTTCAAGAGAAAGCACACCAAACAGCACAGCACTAAGAAAAAGAAAAACTCTTACAAACAAACATGAAACAACACTAATTTTGTGTAGTCATTGTCACATCTCCAACTAGGTCAATCCAGCTGTTTGCCGGGGGAAAAACCCTGACCGGCACAGCCCTAGCCCTAGCCATCATCAAACACTACTTACTTGGGGGGCATGGCCTACTCCAAAGGTACTGATTTTGGAAGATGTGAACAAAAAAGTCTCAAGGGTGGGCACAGCAGCCACATCCTCAGTGAGGTCATTCCAATCCTTGATTGCGTTGGGAAAAAGAAGAATTTCCTGTAGTCAGTATGACACTTGACAGGAGGGCACTGGGTATAACAGGGAATGGGAATGATGGGCTCCTGTGATACTGGGATAGTCACCTGTTATTCACTTGGTGTCAGTGGCTATGGAGCCATGGTGATGGTGGAAGTTATAAAAGTTCACCAGTCTTGCTTTCCTGCACCTATGTTGGAGATATGGTCAGCCTAGTCAGCCAGTCAGCATGTTGTTGACACTGGATATCCTGCAGCATCTCTGTGGTGTCCACCATGCTGCCTTTTGCTGTACAGACTCTAGGCGGTTGATCAGGTTGTTGTTTGGGTGCCAGATAGAGCTTGCATATTCCAGGACTGGTGTGACAACTGCCTTGTAGGCCTTGCCTTTTATTAAAGAGGTGCTGATCTTCAGGGTTCTTCCCAGAACCCAGGGTCCTGCTTGCTTTGTTGGTGATGTTGATGTGTCTCCCAGGTGGCGTCTGAGGTCAGTGTGACACCCAAGAAGTGAGTACTGTTGACTGACTTGAGCATCTGGCCATGCAGAGCATGGTAGTGTTTCCTCTTGCTTTTAGTAACACTTAGGATGTCACATCTGTCCGGGTAGAAGCACATGTTCCATCTGCTTTCTCATTACCCATACAGAAATTGTTTAGATCATTTTGGAGTATTGCTTGATCTTCAGCTGTGGAGATGGGGCACTGACAGATGGTGTCATCTTCAAACAATCTCAGTCTGGAGGTAGGCTGTTGTGGCAGCTAGGTCACTGATGTATAGGACAAACAATTCTGGGCCAAGAACACTGCCTTAAGGCACCTCTGAGTCCCATGGGGACAAAGTTCGACTTCATACCATCAACATGACAGCTTGTTGATCTCTCAGGAAGCTCTTGATCCATGTGTTTGTTCTACTGGTGATCCCATAATGGGACAACTTGTGAAGCAGGCCTTGGAGAAGTCCAGCCCACAAGATCTACCAGTTTCCCTGCCTGAAAGTCATGCGTGAGTTCACTGATTTTAGTGATTAGGCCAAGGAGTTGGGTTTCACATTCATGAGCAACCACATCTGAAGCCATGTTGTTCAGGAGCTATGATGATGTGGTCTTAGTGCATGATGCTACTGATGACAATATGCGAGGATCTTGCACTAGTTGCAGATGACACTTGTGAAGGAAATTGGTCAGAACTTTTTTGAATGGTAGCATTCTTAAAGACAGGTGTGATAAGTGTGGTTCTCCAATCTTCAGGCACAGTGCTGCTACTGAATGAGGAGTTGATGATCAAGGTCATACTCATAGCAGGGGCAATTTTGTCCTACTCCTGGTCATGTCAGCAGTTATTGGTCTGAAATAATAAGACAATAACAACCAACATGAGAAACATCATCAACAAAAATTCCTATCCACAACCATAATGTATCCATAAAATACAATGAATAATTCAATAAAATTAAAGTATCAAACCTAAACTAAAACCAAACAAGCAAAATAAAAAGTCTAGGAGTACTTACTAAACCATCAGTAAATGACTCTTAGTAGCCTTACAAAACTTAAACAAAAAAGGTGTCAAATGTCATCAGCACCAAATTTTGGGGTAACCCTGACGTCCGACCGACTTAATCCTCGTAATTTTTTTAATTTTTTTAAATGTTATTACTGGCCGTCCCCGATTTCACAGGTCGATCTTGTCAAATGAAGCGCTATGCAATGTTGGGATGGCAACTGTCATATTTCACAAATGTCTGCACTGTGCAACTGGAAGTTAGTTTTACGCCACATGGTGATCGGACGTCCAAATTACAGCAAGAGCTCATGCTGCAATATAATTCTTCATTGCGATACCAGCACAACGTCAGCCACCGCAATCTCACCCGTTGCGTAAAAACGACACTTCGTCCTACTGCGCTCTAACCTGAACACAAAAGATCATCTAAATAACTATTAACTAGCTGATTTAATCAAATAAACGGTGTAAAATTGTGATCGGACGTCAAGAATGGTCGGACGTCAGCCTCACGATAATAATTGCGACGTACCTTTCAATGTTCGCAGCAGAAGATTCCTTCGACGCCATTCAAATCAAATGTGACCGGGAAGTGTCACGTGGTACCTTCGTGATTGTTGACAAGTGTAAACCTATAATGTTTTGTTTTTTCGCTCACAATTGTTAGATAGTCGGAAGTCATATCTTACGACAATATTTGAGGAGCGGCAAATTTTGTTAATGTAACAAAAGTTGTTTGGTTAAATCTTTTCAAAGCTGCTGAGTGATTGACCGCGAGTCTGATGTGCATATGACGTCACTTCCGCTCATGTCAAGGGTCAGAGTTTTCAGTCTGTTGTAGAAAGTTCGCGTTTCGTATTACGACACAGATGACGTCCGATCAAATAAAGTTCGATATGCTTTTTGCAAAAGCATAATTTGTTGGAAGTTTTTCTGATGCATGGATCTTGTAAAACGATCTTTCGCGAACATAACAGATGTGAAAAATATAACTTTTCCTTGTTTTCTTTAACCCAACCACGCCGACAGAGACAGGCTCTGTGCCACTGTCCGCTTTTCGTGTTTGAATTTCAGCAGTAAAATCACACTTTAACGGACATGTTTCCCAAACCGCTTCAAAATTTCTGCTGCTATTATTTCAACTATATCCTGTTCATTTTCACACACATTCAACCCACACTAATGACAAAATATTTGTTTAAACATCTTTTATTCTCAGCACAACCAAGTCACCCATTGCAGACCCACCTTTTGGCACTTAGTCATGTATAAACTTAATTATTAAAAGATGCACCTGTCACTTTGGATTCTTTAAATTTTGTATTCAGATAGCACTCTTTGATGACTGTACTGTGTAATTTGTCCTCTTGCTTGCAGGCAATGTAAACAGAAGGCATCACACTCACAACCATCGATCCCATTACTACACTTATTCCTATGGCAATGGCAGAGAACAGCAGTCAGAGGTAAGCCACCAACAATTATCTGCAGTTATACTGATAATGTCTCGGTGCCTGTGTTGCATGAGTTAAAGGTCCTGTATACAGTGCTCTTTTCTTTCTTTTTTCTCCTCTCTTTTTGAAGTAGACACTTCATGTACGTATTTGCACATTAGAATGCAGTGCTGTTTGTTGTTGAACTCGAAGGTTCACTCAGAGCCAGGTGAGATTTTGTGTGTTCAACTGTTTTCCTGCACATAGATGCATATGCAGCATCCCTGCCATGTTGACAGCTGCACACCAACTCCTGCAGTTGAATGCAAGACTTAACTACAGCACAGATTGATCAGGGTTTTATTTTACATTAACACATATCATCACTGAGATGCTTTAGGTTTTCAATATGTTTTCAAGCAAAGTCAAAGAAAAATTAAGATGGGTGTCTAGCAATGTGACAGAAGAGGTTGAGACCTGTGTACATTAGTTATTTAAAGTGGATAGTACCAAAACAAATTAAAAAATCCAGAAGTTTAAAGGTAGGTTGGGTTTTCTTGCCAATGTTATGTGGTAACAGTACCTGTTAATGTGATTGACAGTCTCACAGACGAAGTCACAAGAAAAGGGCTGGGGCGTCCCGAAAAATGCCGGCGGAACCTGTTTCCTTTGCTTCAGTGATTCTTCTCTACTTGCACCGGGTACTTCCTGCCTGGCTGCATGCCCTGTCTGCTTTTTCTTTTTCCTACGTCTTCATACTTACAGCCCACTAGCAAGAGCCTTGTCTGCCAGTCATGAGTAGTTTGATTTTTCCTGTGTATTTACACTGACAGTAGCAGCAGCCTTGTCTGCCACAGTGCAGGTCATGAGTAGTTTAATATTTCCTGCGTATTTACACTTACACTAGCCACAGCCTTGACTGTCACGCCAGCTACAGCCTTGTCCTCCCGTCACAAGGAGACTGGTTTTTGATCCTGTTGGTCCTTCACCGGTGTGAATCACTCTTTTTTGTCACATTTTTCTTGTACTTGAACAGTTTAAAAAATGGGGAATAATCTGTT
The DNA here is from genome assembly GCA_018857735.1 of Alviniconcha marisindica. NCBI lineage: Eukaryota > Metazoa > Mollusca > Gastropoda > Provannidae > Alviniconcha > Alviniconcha marisindica. Next base: position 354,853 of record JABMCL010000919.1, on the reverse strand, counting down.
TGTTTCAATGTCTGTAGCTCAGCAGAGTTTTGTGTTTGTGTTTAACATCGCAAAATTAAAACTTCAGCGAGTGAGTGAATTGAAGCCTTACTGGTATGATGTTGGCAATTTCTTTTTCAAAGGTAACTGGTCCCCAACTGATACAATATTTAAATTCGTTGAGAGCTCACCCCCAATGCCTCGTTTTCTCCCTGTACCGCATCATAAGGTTGCATTGTCTTGGACTTAAGTAGAGGGGTGAGCATTTTACATGCATGTTTCTGTATCAGATACCCCCTGCCACTTTTTGTGTTTGTGTGTGATGATTTTGAACGGCAGTTTTCCAGTGGGTAGTCATCTCACTGTAGTCCAGGCAGCTGAGTGCAGTTCAAGCCACTGACTGTTATTGCATTGTGTGTGTGCTTTTTTAGTTTGTGTGGCATTCTGAATCTGCATCTGGAGCATCACAAGATTTACTTTTCACTCTTGTAACCCAGCACCTACAGACGGTTACATTGGGACCTTTCTTGAAGCAGGTCATCTGGGAACATCAGCAGCACTTCTTTAGTTCTTACGCCCTGATATAACCGTACCGGTTGACTGGGCGTAAAACACCAGCTTACTTACTTACTTCTTTAGTTCTTAACCAAAAACAGATCTTAAGAACTAAAAGTACAAAAACAGAGTGTTGTGGAGATCTCTGAATCACTCTGTCTCAAGTGTAGTGGGGGTAGTGTAGTGGGGGTCTCTGAATCACCTTATCAAGAGTGTAGACTAGTGGGGGTCACCGAACCACTTCATTTTGAGTGTAGCTAGGGTCTCTGAGTCTGAATCACTTTATCTAGAGTATAGTGGGGGTCTGTGAATCACTTCATTTTGAGTGTAGCAGGGGGTCCCTGAATCACTTACTCTTAAGTGTAGTGGAGTTCTCTAAGTTACTTCATATTGAGTGTAGTTTGGGTCTGAATCACTTTAGAGTGTAGTGGTGGTCACTTCATCTTGAGTGTAGGGGGGTCTCAGAACCATATCTTCACGGGTGTAGTTGGGGTCTCTGAATCACTTCATCTTGAGGGTATGGGAAGCTCTGAACCACTTCATCTTGAGTGTAATGGGGGTCTCTTGAAGGGGAACTGAACCGAGCATACATCACAGATCCTGTTCATAAACTAGCTGCAGGGAATGGAAACTTTGTCTTTGTCAGTGTTTTGCTTCTTTTTTACCACCAGAACATTTCATGATTTTGCCTCTCTCGTGAAAAAAAACAGAAGCTTGGCATTGTGACATACTTACTGGCATATGGCCTCCATATTTATGACATTGTGACCCAACTTTTTGCTGATCTTCATTAGTAAAGAGCAAACCAAATTGCCTGCACCCCATAGAGCTTGAATTCAAAGCAGTATAAAGTCTGTTGCATACATACTGATAAAATTACCATACAAGGCCTGAAATTTTCTACATTTTCAGGTCATTTAGCATGCACAGGTTTGATTCACCTTAATCACTTCATCACGCATGTAGGGGTCTCTGATTCATTTTATCTTGATTGTGATGGGGATATGTATGAATCACTTCATTTCAAGTGCAGTGTGGATCTCTGAATCATTTATTTCAAGTGTAGTTGGAATCTCAGAATTGCTTGACTTTGTCTCGGGTGTAGCGAGGGTCTCTGAATGACTTCATCTCGAGTGCAGTGGGTATCTCTGAATCACTTCATCTGTGATTGACTTTCTGTGCATCTAGTGGTCTCTGAATCACTTTACATAGAGTGTAGTATCTGTATCACTCCATCTAGAGTGTAATGTGGGTCTCTGAATCACTGAATCTAGAGTGTAGTATCTGAATCATTTTGTATAGTATTTGAAAGGTCACAGGTTCAATTCCCAGGTGGAGTGGCAGGAGCATTTTGTTTTCCATGGGTCATCCTTCTGTGCTGACTCATATTTTGGTATCCATTCTACCCCCATGTTACTGCAGTAGCACAAGTACAAGATCCTGATCATTCTGCCAAAAGTGCATGTGGCAGGTTATAGCTAAACACATACATGCACCCTACTTATGTGGCTTTGAATAAAATGACTGGTTATATGGTGTACACAGAATGTGCACCAAGACAGCAGCAGTAAGTTGCATGTGGCAACAGCTGTGTAACAACCAGACAGAGTTGTGAGTACACCACTTCAGTGAAAAAACATGCTGTGTAAAGCCCGTTCTTAACTGGGCGAATGTTTGTTCGCCGAACATACTTCAGACAATTCAACGAACTATGATTCATATCTTAATTGAACTATTAGTTCGTCGAACATGGTTCAGACAGTTCAAAGAATTTACTTGTTCTCAACTGGCTTGTAATGAGATGCAAGCTTCGGCCCGAACTTGCGGCAGACGTGCAGCAGACAGCATGATCGAAAATGTAGGCTTAAGTCAAGTCAAGTCAGTATACTTTAATCATCCCTCACAGGGTAATTCAACTAACTACTATCTCATTCTGGGTCTCCGAGACAAGGCTGCACCTCCCACAAGTCAACAAATAAACAAATTCCCTCTGAAGCGAGTGAAGAACCTAGCGACACCCTCATCCATTTTTTTTTTTTTTTTCTTCATCCCAGGAAAGCTCTGCTTTCAGCCAGTCAGAGGTAATGTTCGTCGAATAGGGCGAATGTTCCCAGAACATGTTGAGCGAAGCTTTTTAGACCCCAATATAACTTCGACGAATACCTCCAACTAGGTTCACGAAGAAATGTTCGCCCAATTAAGAACCAACTAGGTTCGCCGAATACTTCCAACTAGATTCGCGAACAAACATTCACCCAGTTAAGAACGGGCTTAAGGCTACAGTCACTCATTCAAAGTTGCATACACCTAGAGCGCCGTGTGTATGTTCAGAAACAGGGAATAGTGCTATGCTGTTGCCATTGTGAAGCCCTTAGGGCTCATTTTCAGATGTGGCACTAGACAGATGTTTTATAATTATTAATTTAAAAATAAATAAATAAAGTGTGTAATGGGGATCTAGGAATTACTTCATCTAGAGTCTAATGGGGGTTTCTGAATCACTTCATCTAGAGTGTAGTTGGGGTCTTTGAATTGTGTTGCCCTGATACAACCATTGTGGTTGACTGGGCATGAACAACTAATTATCTGTCTTTGAATCACTTCATCAAGTGTGTAATGGGGATCTCTAAATCACTTCTTCTAGTGTCTAATGGGAGACTGCTGAATCACTGTCTTGCAAATTTTGTATTAAAGTCCGTCGAGTGGGGTTCACTGTATGTGACACTGACAGGGACATAATGAAAGCATCTTTGAGAATATGTGTTTTCTGCCATGTTGTAAGAACATAGAACGTCCATGTTCTGAGGGAGCATCTTGCTAGAGAATCAGTGGAGTGGTATACAGTTTACAGAATACTGTTTCAGCTCTGTATAAATATATATATAATAATATACGCACTACTGGGTGGGGTGGGGTGATTATTGTGTACTTTATTGGTATGAATATCTTTGGTAGTTTTGGCTTGTGATTGTGAAAGCCTACATGTATGTACTGTGTGCATCTGGCACTGTGAACACACAAGTTTTTGCACGAAAGTTTTTATGCACCATATATGTGAATTTTTATTCATTCATTCATTCATACACAAATTGCAATAACGGTTGTGACCTGCAAGTCTACTGCCTGCCTCTGTGTAATGTTCTGATGTCTTTTTTTGTTACAGAGCAGCCTAACATTGCTCCTGCAGCTTGCCCCCATCCTGCTTCTGATCCTGTTGTCTCTTCTCTCCAGTTTCTTTGTTAGTGATCCTGTCTTCAACTTGCAGCGCACACAGTGAGTACAAGTTTTGTTTCTGGTGCGCTTGTTTCCCGCTTTCACAGCAAGTTCTTATTCTTTTTGAAACTTTGTGTGATTTGCTGTATATAATAGATATATATATAGATATATATTGATATATGCATAAAGAAGATCACCACAAAGTGCATTTGATGAGCTTTCACATCTGTTGTTGACTTAGAGGAGATAATTTATGGATTCAGTGAAAAATGGGCTTATTTTGGGAGACTATTAAAGTATTATTTTAAGATGTTTCAAACATGATAATAACCAACTGTGAGCTTTACATTTTTATGCCAGTTTTGTTGCCCTTGATCAGATTTCAGGGTCACAGCAGCATCAGAAACATTGAGCAAATTTTTTATTTTTCCTCAGCATTTTCAAAGCTACATATGTGAATCTTACACAGAAATAGACGAAGCTGTGAATAATGGAAAAGAACAGATAAACATTATTTAGTCCTTTTCCTGCATGGTGAGGCATGTATGAGAGAGAGGAGAGACTTGAAAAGCACAACAGAGGAAGAGGTATTTTGACTTCATTTTTTGTTCATGACAGAGGGTCTTGAAATAATTTGTGTTTGATGTCGTTTGGATTGTTTGGTGAGGGTCTGTTGCCGGGGGGGGGGGGGGGGGGCATAATTCATTTCTGAATCTTAAATCTAGGAAAGTGCTCTCATTCTGTGTGATTTCTTGAAATAAAGACCATTGGCATGACTACTGTCTCTGAGATTGTTCAACTTAAAGGAAAACAATAAGTAGTATTTTCTAATTATTCTGTAAGCGTTTGCTCTAATCATGGTATTGTTATTTTTTACTTTGAACAGTTACTTTTGCTGGGGGAGGGAGGGTGCCAAATCAAAGAAAAAGAAAAAAGTGTGAAAAACATGTAGAGAAACACTGATCTTGGTATACCCATCAGTCTATGCCTTTGTTTTCAGGAAGTAAGAGGGAGACATACTTGTAAGACAGCTCCCTCTACAAAAATGTAGAGAAAAACTGATCTGTGTATATCTGTGCAAAACTGATCTCTATATATATGTATGCTCTTGTTTTTCAGGAAGTATTCTGTAAAGAGGGAGACATACAACCTGAAAGTACCATACTACGTCAAAGACGACTTTAGAATTGAATACCGCGGTGAATTACGACGGATAGAGCGCATGGTTGAAGAGGAATACATATCACAACTCAGAAGCAATTGCTGGCGAGAAAGGACATACAGTGAGTTTTTAATGGGCTTCTTTTGATTAGTGAAAGTGATAGTTGCTACCAGTACCACTGGTGTTGATACCTATTGTTCTCACGTATTGAGTAATGGCTGTTGGGGCATTTAAAAAAATAATTGTTAGGGCATTTACATTTTTGTGGTAGACAAATATTGTTTTCTTAAGAATGTTATTAAATAGTTCAGTTTCAGTAGAGAAGTATGTGTATTGACTAATTTTTTTACAGCTTGAAGAGTAAGGTTGAGCAAGAGTTGGGTGACATTTTGTGAGCACAATCATTTTCCAGCTACATGACTTATTATTATGTACACAAACAGTGTCTGCTGCCATTAAGGCATCTGCATGCCAACTTCAGGGATTTGATCTTGCCATGCCTCAAAGGTTATTGTTGCTGACAATTATTCTGACATTGGGATCTGAACTCCAGCAAATCTTCTGACACTGAGTGGCTGGTTGGGTGATGTTTTGCCTAGGTTTTTCTTCTGTTCCTGAGTTTCTCTTTACTAAGTTTAATTGTTGTTCTTGTCTTTTTGTTGCAGAGGAGAATATGCTTTGGAGGGCCAAGAATTATGGAGATGCCAAGTTATACCAACAAGCTACAGATATAAAAACTCCTTCCTGTGATAAGATTCAGCAGATCTATTCCTGATTAATTGCCCTTGACATGGTGTGTGGTGTGTGTGTGAGTGTACTTATTCCCTGTTATCTAAGATCCTTTGTATTGTCCGTGCACATGTCTGTTCTTGGCAGAAAACAAAAACAAATGTGACCTAGAAAAGTATTTATGGTCCTTTTTTTGTTTTGTTATTTATATATATGGTTATAAACAGGTTTGGGATGCTATTTTCGGGGGGGGAGGGGGGTCTTGGAGCAGTGGAATGCAGTTCAGGTTTTGCTGTTATACATTAAAATGTTTTTCACAACTTGCCAGTCTTACATGTTTGCGTGATTTTTTTCCCTCCAGTTTTCTTCCATAAGTTATGTGTATTTGGAAACTGCCTTTCCTTGATTTTATTTAAATAAGCATTGCTTTTAGTTTTCTATCTTTATTATTATCACTATTATTATTATTATTCAGTGTGTTTCTTCAAATGCCTTTTCATGTTTGATGCTTAAATGGTTTTTAGTTTGTGCATGGCTAATTTTGTTCTATCAGAAACTAAGAGCCTGTGGGGTTTCTATGTGATACTATGTTGTATTGTAGCTACTTGCAACTATGTCTTATGGATTGAACAGAAAGTACGCATTTGTGTGTTTGTACTTTCTCCTTTAAAAATGTGATTGTTTAGCATTTTCTTCTTCACAATCTGACCTCCAGGTACTTGAGTACACAGAAGTCTTGATTTTGTATGCATTCTTGTACATATGATCTCTGTTTCGATGAGGAAGTTTTAAAGGCTTTTTTAAGCATGTGTACGTAGTGATCAGTGTTTGTGTGGTAATGAGGTTCTGTCCATGGCTCTTGCTTTTTCCTTGAGGTCATGTAAGTGAGATATCTGAAGGTGTGCATGATGATAATTTTTGCTGAGTGTTACATTTCTGTATCAGTTTCAATAACCTTGATTAATTTCAAGGTCACAGAGGTGTCTAAGAGGTCAAACTACAGGTTGTGTTTTCTCAATATATGCACTCCTTCAAACCATGTTCAGCCCTTTTTCGTGCTCTTTTATTTTTTGTATTTTTTTAAACATACATGGACAAATCACGCGCTAAAAAAGAAAGAAAAAAGTGACAACTTTAGTAGAGGAAATTCATGCATTTCTGGACTTTAACAAAAATAATGTAGGCTTTTTCTCTGAGACTTGTAAGTGAAATCTTTCACACTTTTTCATTGATACTTTCCATCGAGTTTTACATGTTCATATAAGTTTTGCTGATCTTGATAATATTCATGATCACAGCAGTTGAAAAGATGAAACTGAAAGTTGTATTTTTTTTATTTTTACAAATTCGTATCTAGCAAAGTTCAAACTTCATACGGTTATTAATGTGACGTAGTTGTTTATGCATTGCTTTGAGTAACTTTGGCCTATATTCAAGAATGTAAATTTGCTTTGTTTTTGCATCAGCAGAAAAATTTACACTGATTTACTGCTGAAGTATTGACTGGAAAACTTGGCAGTGTAAGAACTTTTATTGCTTCAGTGACTAACCCATTTTTACAGACACAGGAGAGCTTGGATAAAAGATACTGCTGTTGAACCGATTTTTAACAAATACAGATTTTTCTTTTGACTTTTTGAGGCAGGTTAATGATGTATGAATAAGAATCATTCAGGTAATTGAGCAATCCCAGCAAACACCAAGTCATTACCGGACCTTGACTCAAGCTGCAGCAGTCATTTTCTTTGATAGGCTGATTGAATTCAGTGTTGTAACGTAATAACCTAAACCAAGATTTGAGAATGACGTGGTAGGAAGGTAATAACAGAACAAGAAAAGTGTAGTTTTAGGACGAGGACCTCTTTATATAATGCAGGTGAAAAAGCAGAGGGGCTGGGACTTGATTAATGCTTGATGTCTTTGAAGCTTGTGACAAGAAGCATGTCAGCCAGATCTGACGCTTTTTTTTAATCAAGCTGCATAGTGGATGGAGCTGGGACTTTCTTTCTGTGAAAGAATTAAAAGTGACAAAGCAAGCATCTCAACTGGCATTTGTGATGTCCCAGCCCCCTTCAGAGGCAACTGTTACTCTGCTTTTCGTTTTGTTAAGCAAGTGGAGGAACTCAATTGACTTGCACAAGATGAAACATGTACAGATTTCTCTCCATAGTTAGATTGTACCCTACAGAAGTACACAGTAGGACACCTTGCACACTATCTTTCTGTAAGACAAGTGCAGAACATTGTAGATCTGTGCCTTTTCTGTGTCCACCATATTATGTGTTGAATATATACTGTTTGAGTGGATATAATTGCGGATAAGCTGTCAATCAACTTCTTGTCCATGGGTCTCTCTAAGATCTGCAAGTTAGTAATTGAAGGCTATTGTCTTTGTCTTATACCTTGTGTCCAGGACACAAACCACAACTTAAAAGTGTTCTCCCAGCAGACTTCCTGTATCTTAAAGATTGAATAGTGTCAGAATCAGCTATTGCACCTGCACTAGTTTTGGGAAGGTCTTTTCATTACTGAAATCATGCATGAAAGGCCAAGTAAGAGGGGTCTTCAAAGTCATTTAGCAACAAAAAAGTTTACAGACCATTACCAGGTGTATGAAAGACTGGCACTTGTATTGTGTACAGATTAACATGTTTATATCACAAGACATGTACTTCGGATGGGCATAATGTAATCGGTGTACAGTGGACAATTGCTTCAGTGCATGTGTGAATGTTCTTCTACAGTTATGTATTGGTGTTTTTAAACTACTCAATTCAGATCTTCTGTGTTTGGTAGTTTTTGGAGGACTTTAACTGCAAAAGCAAGAGAACTTTCTAGTCAGGTTTTCAGTTATGCAAGTGGTGATGTCCATATATGATACCGCTAAGTTCACAATGATCACAAACAGAATCGGAAAGGAGACTGTTACAGTGTTAGGTTGGTGCGGGCTAATCCAGTGACATTCTGGAAATGGATCCCATTATTGTATCTCTTAATATTGAAGTTTCTACCCCTACAATTATAGCAACTTGCTTTGTAAACTGGAGGAAAAAAATGACGAGGTAAACATTGCAATCTCTTTTGAGACACTAATTGATCCCATGCATTTCAACGTTACAAATTAATAAGGTCCAGTGACAAGTGCAACTTTCTCTTTGTTTTCAGGCCCTCCTGTGACTTTCATGTTAGGTCAAGTCCACTCATAAGTGTTCAGGGAAAGGCAAATACAAGCTACCCAGTACCCTGCTCAATTTTAGAGCCTTTTGCTCAAAGTATTCCCCCCTCCCAACTTTTAGCCTTAGGGAGCTTTCCCCCATTTTCATTCTCCTCCATGCCACCAAGCCATCCCAGGCATAAGCATGAACAGGTGCAGATGCTAATGTTGCATGCTACTCCTTGTGTACAGGCTGCAACTATCTTTAAAGACCACCTTTGACATTTGTAAGAAAACATGTACAGCTCCATTATCAAAGACTTTTTATCAGTCCTGGATCGAATTTACAAGCATTGAACAAATGCCCATGCAGCAATGCTAATAGTCTTGTAGAGCTGTGAGATTTTGAGGGTCACTTTTTGTTTCTCAAATAACAACCCATTTTGAGAAACCTTTTTCTGTGAAAAAAGCACTTAAAGGTTACAGCTACACATAGCCTATTTAACTGCACGTCATGCACTTTCAGCTTCAAGAAAAAGTGCATTTTCTGCCATGCACTTGCAGCTTCAAGAAAATGTGAATTTTCTTAATTTAAACTCTACCATTTTCTGAAGTGTTAGCAAGCAATTTGCATGTATCTTTCACTTGATAGCCTGCATGTTTGCCCTGTACAGCATCCTGGTATGTTTGTATCTTTTTTTGGACAGGACTCAGACACCACCATGCATAATTATCTCATGTTACTGTGATTTGAAAGCACAAGACAAGAAGGCACCACAGTGAGAGTTTGCTTTTTGTTTCTTCAACATTCAGCAGTTAGATACTGATACTGGATTTGAATACATTCGTCTTACGGCAGGTCACCTGGTGATCAGGGCTGACCTGTCCTGCTAGGAATGGTAAATTATCGGTGATAAAGAATGCAGGGAATGTTCAGATCAGAATGCACTGTGTGCTTTTAAAAAAAAATGTTTTCTAGAATTTCACATTTCCGGTTTGAGTATTGGTCATTAGTGTGTCAAGTTTTATTCTGTATGCAAGGCTTGTGTTGAATGTTGGTTGTTGATAGTGAGTGGATCCAGACTTGAGAGAGTCAGGCAGTATGACTGATTTCAAAGTCAAGCAGTCACCTTTCCACCATGTGTATTAATTTGCATGCTGGAAAAATAACGGGGTGTGTAGAGAACCTGTGTAAATGGGACATTGAACAAGTGCTTGAGCAAAATGTGTCATGATTTGATTCTGTTAGCATGGGGTGTGTGTCTACTGTGATGTCATTCAGTTGTGAATTCTTCATGCACGAATGTGTTGTTTGAATGTATCATGAACTTTTTGTGTTTTTTTTTGGTGTGTGTCCATTATGTCCTGTAGGATTGTTGTTACATACATTTTGCTCTGTTGTACAGAATATTGTTAATAAATCTTACCCACAAAATCTTGTGAATGTAAAAAGCATTTGTGCATATAGACACATGTTTGTGCTCTCTCTCTCTCTCTCTCTCTCTCTCTCTCTCTCTCTCTCTCTCTCTCTCTCTCTCTACCTTACACACATAGAGAGTCCACCTGATAGGAGTTGTGATGCAGAACAAAGTGGGGAAAACGATACTATGGACACACTGTCAGCAGTAACAAACACAGAAATCACAACTCAGATTCCAGTTAAACGACTTCAGTTGGCACAAGCCAACTTATTCAGTCACATAAACATTTTAATTGTTAACGGACAACTGAAGTTCCAAACAATAATATAAGAGACAGGGGCTTTATGAATATTTCACATTTTTGCGTGTGAAATAGTTACAAAATCCTGAGTCTTTTCATTCTAATTTGGAGGAACTTTCAACATGTGCACAATTCACCAAATAATTATTATTTTTAAAGTGCAAAGCAAAAGCCGGAAAATGGTCTGGAAAATATTGCACTAAAAAAAGCATTTTTCGTACACTTCAAATCGCAAACCACATACAAGGACTGCTGCACTTTAAAGTCCAACACACACTGAACCTGCTTTTACGGTGGTGGTGAAATTATTACAAATCACACTGTACCAGTTCACGTGAACTTTAATTTCACCAATGTGCACAGCCAAACAGACATTCAAATCACTGCAAACAATTAATTTATCCATGGGTTTGATCCTCAGTATCGTATTTTTAGCCAACTGCTTTGTAAATTCCTGCCAAAACCATTAAATGTATGGCACCATTGCTGCAGTGAATTGCCACCATAAATGTTGACTACTAACAAAAGATACAAGGCTTAGGTCATAGCATTCTGTAATCAGTCCCAGTATTCTTTCCATAGTTCAGTGTTAAATATACAAGATGCCAGGTTCATAACACACGAGCAATGTTTCTAAAAAAAATCACAGCAAAAAGTGACCTCTTACAGAATAAAAATTCAGCAGGTTCTGGCATGCTTGCAGACTTAAATCTCTCAAATTAGACTATTCACTATTCACTGACTTTGTCTTGGCATGGAAAGTAAAAATGCAGGTAAACTGACAGGTGGTGTCACAACTAGATTCTGTATGCAATTCACACAGAAGTATTACTATTAGCCATGGAAGCCAAAATCTGCACTCGCCTGTCCAGATGACCACTGCAGTTTACTGCAGTTTCTGTTCAGCAGACAAAAACACTTGAAACCATGACTGTAACATTCAGTGTTTGTTAGAGACACCATGGACACTGCCCTCAAAACAATCCGCACGCCTTCTTGTCATTGCTACAGTTGATCACATCAAAGCTAGTTTTAGGTCCTCTTACTTTCAGAAAACAGTTACCCGTCAGTTTTTGAGGCTGTGGCGTAACCAGCCAAGAGACCCAAGGTGTAGACCAGAAATTGATGCTTTGAGACTGGATGGATGGAAAATGAAGAGTGGAGCGGACAGCACTTAGACGACTGATGGCAGTGACAAGAATGCAACACTTGCTGGCAGTATGCAACAGTACACAGACCAAATTGCATGTTGATGTCATACGCTGATGTTTAAAAAAAATGTTTATGTTAAATGCACAAGTAATGTATAGCAGGCACACTCGTCATGACATGCAGAACAATACTGAAGCATTACCTATCAATGACCTAAGGCAAATGTTTGTTTGGGGGCTGGCAGGACATTTCTAAGGCCAGTTCTCTTTGCCAGGTTACCCATGTGGCTGTCAAGTGTGCCAGTGTATGAGCCAAGTTTACAGTCAAGTCGCTGCATGGAAAAATAAAAACAACAAACAATAGGAACTGTACAGGCATTGAGTACCCAAAGGAAAATCTGCTTTGCACCACCATGTGGGCACAGTGTCAAGGTAAATTTCTAAGGTCCACAGGTTAAACTTGATAATGCTTTTGAAGGTCTGTGATCACTCTTGTTTGAAAACAAAACAAACATTTTTGTTTTATACAATTACAGTATGAATTTGAGTTTAAATGGGGTATAGTATGCAATTTACAAGATGACAATACAATGGTATGAACAGTTCAACACTGTACAAAGTGATCCAATTATCTCTGAATACAGTTCATCTACAGGTCTAAAACAATTTACACTCTGTCATTCAGCATAACAAATAATTACACTCTATCATTCAGCACAATTTACGTCAACAAGGATGGGGTAACCCCCAAAATCAGTGATCCCAGATGCCAGATGCCCAGCAAACATCTAGCCCTGCTGTACAGAAGAAGATAATGGCCAACTGTGCATCACGTGGGACCTGAACATGTAACTGCCAGCTTCTGATGCCATAATGCCAAGACAAGAGTGTATGTACATACTAATTTACTATGTACAACTTCCGTAGGTATGCATTAATGTAAGCATATACACCAGTCCACAAAAATGATGATCACTCCCATTAGTCAGTTGTGGAGACGAAAGAACCTGGAATGAAAAAGTTTATCAGATACATATTGATAAATATTATATAAATAATATTTAGTTAGATAAATATTGATATTATAAAAACAAAAACAACTCTGAAAGATGATGGGAATTGTGGTATTGCAAAAAAAAATGCACTCTTAACATTCCTAACTTTTACATTTCTGACTTCTTTTAGCTGGCTGTTGTGAGAAATTCAGTTTTCTTCCCCAGGCAACTTTACCATCCACAGATCCAAGGTTTAATTTCAAGATCACTTTATCGTCTCATCCAGAAAATTTAATATGTGAACAAACATACTTACACCATAACAAACAATGCCATACATTAAAAAAAACAAAAAACAGTCCCCATTCCAACCTTACCAAGGCAACCAGCCACTGTCCCAGTTCCTATTTTAACCCTCTCAAGGCAACCCTCCACTGACCCAGTCCCTAATTCAACCCTCTCCAGGCAAGGCTACCCTCTACTGACCCTAATTAAACCCTCTCCAGGTAAGGCTACCCTCCACTGAATCAGTCCCTAATTCAACCCTCTCCAGGCAAGGCCACCCTCCACTGACCCTAATTCAGCCCTCTCCAGGCGAGGCTACCCTCCACTGATCCAGTCCCTAATTCAGCCCTCTCCAGGCGAGGCTACCCTCTACTGATCCAGTCCCTAATTCAGCCCTCTCCAGGCGAGGCTACCCTCCACTGATCCAGTCCCTAATTCAACCCTATCCAGGCGAGGCTACCCTCCACTGATCCAGTCCCTGATTCAACCCTCTCGAGGCAAGGCTACCCTCCACTGATCCAGTCCCTAATTCAACCCTATCCAGGTGAGGCTACCCTCCACTGATCCAGTCCCTAATTCAACCCTATCCAGGTGAGGCTACCCTCCACTGATCCAGTCCCTAATTCAACCCTATCCAGGTGAGGCTACCCTCTACTGATCCAGTCCCTAATTCAACCCTATCCAGGTGAGGCTACCCTCCACTGAATCAGTCCCTAATTCAACCCTATCCAGGTGAGGCTACCCTCCACTGATCCAGTCCCTAATTCAACCCTGTCCAGGTGAGGCTACCCTCCACTGAATCAGTCCCTATTTCAACCCTCTCCAGGCAAGGCCACCCTCCACGGACCCTAATTCAACCCTCTCCAGGCAAGACTACTGTCCACTGTCCAAGTTCCCCTTTCAGTTACCCTTTCCTGTGGCATATGATTGCGAACAAGTGCCTATCCTTTTATCACACCTTTAAAAAAAAATATCCACCAAAGTGGTGTACTTACAGGTTACATGGCTGGTGCCATGTGAAACTGCAGCCACACGTAACCCTCTCAAAGCAAGGTCATAAGTACTATCCATAAACCCCTGTGTCTGTCTACAGCAATATGTTTTTCTGCAGTGGAACAACTTTACACGGGCAAAAATGCCTCCCAAACAGTTAACACCCAAAACAGGTGTTTATACCACCCCCCCCTCCTTACCTGCATCAACTGTCGAAGTCATCTCCCATGTCAAGTGTGTACGCCACAATCTTTTGCTTACAGTCCCCTTGTCGTGTAATCCCATACATCTGGTAGGTCCCGTCTATGCTGATGGCTAAACAGCAAGTCAAAAGAACAAGACACGTAAAGATGACAACATAAAGCTGTGTCTTGACTGCACAATCACTTTAAACATGAACTGTGCACAAAGAGATACGCTTTTAAATATGAACATAGACCTGGATGATCTACGATACGCACAGCAATGATGTTCTGACAGCTCCTTAGTATAACTGAATGAGACTCCATGCCATGTGGTGAATGAATGAGACTTTTCACACCTCACATCGGCTTTATCACTGAAAGCAACTTATTCAACATCTCTCTGCAGAACAGACTGAAGCAAGCCCATGGGCCCTTCGCACACGTTAAAATGTCACAGTTTCTACATCACAATAGGCCCAGAGCTATGATTCAAAACTGAAAAGAAAATCTCCTCTGCTGTTTTGTTGGGTCATATCCTACTATCACCTTGCTGTGAACACACATACAATACAACATTGACAAAATATTTTAAAAAGCTTAACAAATGAGGTGATGCACCTGGCCAATGAGGAATCTAGTCTGCCTGTTCTAAGAGAGAGTGCACATAAACATGTGCACCAAATTATTTATTCTACGAGTCCAGTTCAATTCAAGATGGTATCTATGCATTGGGAAAAGCCCATATGTGCTCCACCCCATCTCTCATAAGTTTTGCTAATGTTGCCATTGAAACAATTCCAGTCTTCATCTGACTGACAATGGCTGTTTCTTGTCCATTCAAGGAACACAGTTGAACACTTCCTCTTTCTATGCCTCTCTCCTCCAGGTGACTGATCAGGTGGTTTCTTTGGCCTTGCACCAGCAGGTACTATCTCAACCTCTTCAACACTAGGTATGTCAAGTGTACGTAAACAGTGAACACAGAGAACAAACATGACGAGAGTGCCAATTAAGACAACACAAACAAAAGTTTCACATGAGGAATATGACAGATAACTTTTTTTTAAATGCCCAGTCAACCATGATGGTTATATCACGGCAAACAAATAGTAACAATAATAATAATGTTATATTTATAAAGCAAAAACCTGGAACATAAAAAAAGAGTGTCCTGTACAGAATTCAAATATAAACTACATCTACATTGATACACCTCAAGCACGAAAAAACAATAATGCGCCAGTTAAGACTCTACACAAAAGAAAACTACACACAAAAGTTATCAGTTGAACCTGGCAATAAATAACTGCACTGTCCCTGCACTTCCATGATACAGCATGACATGGTCTTTCATTACCAGTGACAACAACAGAGTTCTTCCACATCAAGTAATACAACAGTGTGTGTTCTTCCATTCCAAGTCACACAGCAGTGCTCATTCACTTCAACTAATTCAGCAGCAGTTGTTGCACCACTTCAAGTAACGCAACATAGTTAAACCTTTTAAACGGACAAAGCTCTTGTAACAAATCTTTGACACACTGTATGCTGTGGATTCACAGACCCCCACCCCCTCCACCCCCTAAAAAAACCCACCACAAATGCTTCAGGCACTTGCTACCAAAGAGGCACGAGAAACAATGCAACACCCTCTCCACACCTGCTCCGCCAGCGTTAACCCACATGTACAACACTCACCAACAATCGTCTGGTTGTCCAGAAATGCCAGCACACTTGGGCATTCTGCTGGCACCGCAAACTGTGCCAGGCTCTTCTGGCCGTCTATTGGTGTCCGTAATATACTGTTCACTGGCAGCAAGTTGCTCATTGAGCCAAGCCTGGAAAGAATAATACAAAAGTTTGCTTCGGTACACACCCCTGCCTTAAATATAAATTAATTATGCATGTTCATGTGTACATGCCTCCATGTGTACATCTCTTTGACACTCACAACAACAAAAGGAAAAGCCATTAACAGTGTTGCTCTATGACAATAATAATATGCCAGAGCACCCCTCTCCATTCGTTTCAGTGTTGCTTTACGTCCACTGTCACTGAGACCATATGGACTATCAGGGACGGGGAGCCCAGGACATCCACCTCTTCTTTCACACAGTTCCTGAGCACAGTTCCACACCCCTCTCCAAAAGCACATTGCCCTGATATAACTGTTGTGGCTGACAGGGCATAAAAACAAAAACAATTATCTGTTTACCTGTCTAGTCCAAAATGCAATGCATTGTACAATGAACAGAACAGTATCCATCAGTGAGAAAAACACTGAGTGGGCATGAACAGAGGTTATATATCTATATACATATATCCATGCATACTTTGAGAAACAGATTTTTTAAATTCTTTATAAAGTAAGACATGCATGTACACCCATGTAACAAAACCCAAAGTAACTGCAAGTGCTGTAAATGTACTCACACTGAAGTTTTGTTCAAACCAGAGTCTTTCACAGCAAATATGTGAACAGTTCCCTTGTCACTACATGTGCTGAGGAAGCCATCGCATGCTGAGAACGCCATGCTGCAACACACAATGGTCAAATGCTCTTCAAAAATGGAAAAGATATCTATACCAAGAAGCCAACATGACTCAAAAATATCAATTTTTCTATATGAAACATACCTGCAGCTTAATGAGTCATTAACAATCTTCAGCTGAATTTGGGATTGGTTCAGTTACTAAATGTCTTGGTGTAACACCAACTGAACAGTTTCAACTTTAAGTTTCTCAAGATCTCATACAGCAATAGCATACAGCATAGTATAGCAATTAGTATACAGTACCCACCATTGACAACACAATTACCTCCATTATTTCTGTTCTTAAGCTGTTTCATAACCTGTAGTGTAAGTTATATTTCTTGGTTGTTGATACTCATTTCAGAATTTTTCTTTCTTTTCTAACTGCTCAAGAGAACAAAACAAAATCTGAAAGACGAGCTGACTGCCAGTGCTGAGAGAGAAATAAAATCAACACACAGAAGGTTATACAGAACACTTGAAAAAAGAAAAGGAACAATACAAAACAACACGCATGTTTGAAGGGTATTTAAGTGTGGAGCCACTGTCATTTGAAAAACAAATAAAAGCACTTTTAACCCTTTCTGTTGTGGCAGTCCCCAGTACCTTTCACTAAAAGATGAAAGACCTTTCACAATCAAATACCAATACAAATTACACCTCAGAAACTACCACAGTACAATAAACAAAAACAACAGGGGAAAAACACACTTTACAAAACACATCAACAGTACAATAAACACAAACAAAGGAATCATAAAATAGTACACTATCTCACTTGTAAACAACAGCTGTGTCAACTCCTCTGCGTAGTTCAGCCTCTTTCTGCTTTGTTGCTACATTAAAGAGCCGGAACAGCGTGCCCTGTAAACAAAGCAGTCAGAGATGTTACTTAAGCCCAGAGAGAGGCAGTGACAGAGACAGAGAGAATGTACATGTATATGTGCATGCATGTGTGCATGCCCAGCATTCCTGTCCGTCTGCCTTCAAGCCTGCATATTTGTTTGTCTGACTCTATCACTGTGAGCACACATAATAATGCAAGTGCATGTACTGATCAAACTGTGTTTCTGATTGTATGCAATCACAAAAAAATAAAGTCCACATAAGACTCAAACTTACATATAAAATCATACAACTGAGTCATTTTGACATTTTCACCACATCACCGTGACCTCGACAGCAGCTCACCTTTTGTGAGGCAGTGGCTATCGTCTTGCCATTGTGGCTAATCGCCACACATGCTATGGCCCCATCATGAGCATTGATTATAACTGGAGAAACGGTGATCCCAGCCTTCAGATGATTCAAGTTCTGAAACAGCCCAACACTGCAGTGAGCCAAAAAAGCGCTGACCCAAATTCACAAAATGCACTAACACCCTCCTGTAGCCTTAAGAGCATTGTCACTGGAACTGGGCATGAACATGTAATGCCCAGTGAAAGATATCAGCATACAATGTCAATGATCTCACTTAAAACAGATACTAACAAAACATCAACATTTAATCATTCTAGAAAGACATCAATTATTACTGCCAGAATACAGATACAAAAAAGTCATCAAAGGCATTCTGGGTATGTATGCAGCAAATAAAGTCTGAACAGGATGAAAACTTACAGAGGAACGCAACTGCTAGTTTGACCTTTTCAAAGTCACTGTGAGTGTGACTGTGATGTTGATGTTAAAAGTAGGTCAGTGTCATCAAATGGTACAGAGGTGTCAAACCCACTGTAGTACATGCTGAAGTCACTAACAACATTATGCACACATAGTCTATCCAAATTCACTCACACAAACATGAACATCAATGGACTACAAGTTACTAAATACACAAAAGTCACAGTATTAATAGTATGTATAACATTCTTGTGGCTTTGAAAACGTTTTAAGGTAATCAAAATATTGACTGACAGTGACACTCAGACAGAATAAAGTGAATTAGTACCAGCTATACTCTACATCTGTCACTTTTCCACCAAACTCTGTGTGACTACATTTGTAACACTATGTAGGAGGCTTTCTGTTGTGAAACTGAAAAAATGGCAGCATCCACTTTTAGCCCCGTCTGTTCATTATTCTGAAATGGTTTGAGGATGCGTATGTGCATGTGTGAGTGAATAGCATTGGCATATATGGAATGAACTGATATGTGGATATGCCAACACAGAGCGTACTTCAAGTTCATTCCATAAACACACACACACACATATTCTCATACCATTTGAGGACAGTGAACCAACGGGGCTAAAAGTGGACATTGCCCAAAAAACTAGGTCAGGTGGTGGCGCAGGCAGGTCACCCTCACTCACCACAACCTGGACATGGCCCTTGCTGGGGGAGGGAAACACCATCACCCCGTTGTCAGACACAGAGCACAAACCTGCACACACAAAAACAGCCCAGTCACCTCACAGCCACTGACAAGTCATTTCAGTCATTATCATACACTTTCGTTTGATTTAAAAAAAAAAGTCCTCCCCCTTCAAAATCAAAACTTCTGCACATGTGTGTGTACATATCTGTGCTGTGTGTGTGTGTGTGTGTGTGTGTGTGTGTGTGTGTGTGTGTGTGTGTGTGTGTGTGTGTGGTGTGTGTGTGTGTGTGTGTGTGTGTGTGTGTGTGTGTGTGTGTGTGTGCACATGCACATGTTCTCTGTATGTGCTCTACGTGTTTGGTGTCTGTGTATGTCTATGTGTGTGTTTCTGCTGCAAGTTATGAGTATCTCCAAAAGTGGTGGTCTGACCTTGACAATATTTGGAACACAGGTATGCCATGGCTATGGTTAAAACTAAGACTGTCTTGGTTCACTGAATATGAAAAAATAATTATATGAAACTTTCTTTCTTCTCCCTTCCAGTTTCCAGAATCTCATCTTTGTTAAGCTGATTCCATTAACTCACTGTAGGACAGACATTCCATGCATACACAAAATATAATAATAAGGAAAGTATTTACACAGTGCAAAATCTTGTCTGGAGAGACTATTCAAAGCACATGCACACACACAGAGATACACATAGGCACCCGTAAACGAGCATGATAACTGTACACGACTTAACTTATAGCCAACATAAACAGATAACAAACAGGGACTTGAGGTGCAGGAAGATAGCAGTGCAGGGTGAAGAACAGAGCAGGTCTATTGTTTTGGGGGAAAAAAGCCTGGAGGTTAGACTTGAAGGAGTCCAAAGAGGGTTTCTGTCAGAGAAAGCAAGAAGACGGTTTCTTTTGGCAGAACTCATTTTTGTGAGCGCTGCACTATGTGTATCGTATAGATCTATTACAAAAGAACATTAAAACGTGTCATCTTACTGATGCATAGTTGAGGTGGTGTGCTGCAAATTTCCAGCAAAATAGCTCTGTTGTTAAACTTGCAACATTTACCCACAGCAGGTTGTGTTATAATATAAGTGCAAAAAAACATCTCTTCAGTCATGATAATTTGTTGTCCTTGCAAGACTTGCTTGCAGATGGTTGTCTTACAAGTGCAAAAACACACATCTCTTCAATCACGTTAATTTGTTGTCCTTGCAAGTCCCTTCTGTATAGAACTTACTGCCATCACACATTAGAAATGCTGCAACAATCATTACTTTAAAGTCCACTCAGAAAACACATTTCTTCAGACTGTATCACTCTAACTCAGCCCTGTTCAATTTGATGGCTGCATGGTGTGTGTGTGTGTGTGTGTGTATGTGTGTGTGTGTGTGTGACTCAGTGCATAGGACTGATTTTTTTACAAGTATATTAACCAACTCTCCTGCCTCCCATCATGTTCTTTGTAAAGCACTCAAGACTTAACAATCTGCGCTTTAGAAATGATCGTTATGAATACAATTATCATTATAAGAACAAATTCTCATTTGACTTTTAATTAAAAACAGGAGTTTCTTGGGATTGTTTCTGAGTGTTTTTTCTAACTCTCCTGTGGCCATTACTACAGGTCATGGCTATTTGAGGTGGCATGAACACATAATCCTCAATGGAAGCAGCAGCATCCAGTTTCAAACATCTTACAAAGTCTGTGACAGAAAGCCACAGTTAACTGAAAGCACATTCATTATTACCCTAGTTAAATATATGAAATCCACAATAAGTGTTTTGTTCATGATCCTGTTCAGCTTCTTGCATGTAAACATAAGAGGTAAATGGAGTTGATCTGAATCTGTTAAAATTTAACAAAACAAACCCTTGTCTTTTTGATACTCTTTAAAAGTGACAATGTCAATGTCACTGACAAGTGACATTAAGGCTGATGTCACTGTGCAAATTTCACAGATTTGTACATATATATATATATATATATATATATATATATATATATATATATATATATATATATATATATATACAGCCTCCATAAACATCACAACAAAGTTTACGCAATGGATGGTCACACAGACAGATGTAGTTTTCAAAAGACAAAAGCAGTATATTAACAGCAATTAGCATCCGACTTTTTTTCCTTTTTTTTTTTTTTTTACCGTTATGGTTGTACGCTGTCCTGAAGTATACAACTCTTTTAAAGCTTCCAGTCTCAAAGACATGGATCTCCTCAGGAAGAACCACCAACAACCTGAAATAAAGGGACAGAGAATTATTTACTTTTTAGTAAGCCGACTTTAAAAAAAGAAAGAAGACAAGGGAAGAAGTTACACATTCCACTACTGTAAGCAAGTAAAAAAGACATTTATCACTTCAACCAGATGACAATCTGAATCCTACTGTTGGCTTCTCTCTGACAGACCTACAGAGACAATAATTATGGGCCTTCACAGGACCAACCTGACATTGCTCAGCCCAAAAGTAGTGTAAAACTACCTGTTGATAATAGTCTTCGTAATATATATTATACCTGTCACCTGTCAGTATATCCCCAAGGAAAATGACTTTGTTGTGTGTGACTGCAGGCCCAAGGAGGATTGTTTTACTACCTCTGAACCCTACCAGCCCCTTAAAAGCAACACATTTAATACTGTATTATCTTATTAGCTGATCTCAAGCTGTAGCCTGTGCACCCAAGGGTAAGTCATAAGGACTGCAAACAAAAAGGAGTCAGCAGTGGATGAGCTCTGAATCATTTTTCATATCATTAAAGAAGGGAAAGGAGGAAGGAGGAGTCGCAGGGAATGTGTGTGTGTGTGGTGAGGAGGGGTAGCGAGAAAGACAATGGTGATTTTAAGAGGGCAGGAGGGGTTCAGGGATGTGGGTTAGGGGGAGGGACTCACTTGTCACTGGTGAACCGGACTGCTAGGACACATCTGTCAAAGGTGATGTCCAGCAACACTTTGCCAGACTCAATATCCATCAGCACCACTGTAAGTGTAACAAACATCTGACTGGCTGGAATTGACATTTTTTACGCATTGTCAATTTTAGCACCTGTTTTTTTCTTTTTTTAAATCTGGACTGTCATATCAAATTTTACCCTCCAAAATAAAATTTTCACTCTAACCTTCCCACCACTGCTGTAAGTCTGAAAATAAACAGGCCAGGGTCAACAAAACTGGCAGATTAATGTACAGCTAACTGGAGTTTAGCACAGATCTAGTAAAGTTTAAAAGATGTCAATTACAATGTGAAATTAAAGAAGCAATGGTTAAGGAATGCTCGTAAATAATAGTTAATTTCTACTCAAATGCATGCCAGTAACATTTTGTGCAATCTGATAAACCTGAATAACAACCATACCAATTCTTAATCAATCAAAACAGTCAATACAGATGAGAAATACAATATTTCCTCTGGATAATTATGACACTTTGCTGTGACCTTGAAAACAGGTTGCGCACTGTAACCGAAACTGAACTGACTGGGTCAAGTTTAACTGAAGGTATCAAGCTAGGTTTCAAAGACTGGGCTTCACAGGAAAGCAGTCACAAAAGTTTCAACCAGCCAGCTAGTCAGACACTAATCATCACAATACAGACTCACAAGATTTTTCTTGCCAGTCAAAAATAAGTATCGGTATGACACTATCTTTATAAATTAACAATATGCCCTCCCAAAAGATGTACTGATCTGTAGCCAGAAGTACAAATCAGTATTCAGCATCCATCATAACAGGTCAGACCTACCAGATTTCTCATCATATTTTTCAGCTGCTCCCCCACCTCCACCAACCAAAGCCATCAAGCTGGATTCACCCATGAGCTCCGCTGTTGTGCAGCTGCCCACCTCCCTGGATTCTGGAAACACACAGGACAAAGTGACACTGACACCATCAGGCCCATGAGATCAGGAATGGGCCAAAGTCTAAAAACCAAGTTTGTGCAACCGTGTACATAAGCACAGCATTTGGTTTTCTGAAGACAAGTCTATCATTAGAATTAGACAATTAAAACACCAAACCCATTTCCAGTGCTGTACACAGACTTAACAAGATCACAACTGAATGGAGAGGAAGCTAAAGCTCAGCCGACGTTGACTGTGCAAAACTTAAATCTTGAAAACACAAGTAAGTAGAAGCAATCAACTTATTACTACACATCATGTGATGTTCCATAAACCATGTGCTTTGTTAGGAAATGCTTTGCCAAACAACTGTCATAGCTGAAGTTACCTGAGCTGCGACTGTGAAGCAAAAATCTCTCTGCACCTAATAAACCATGACAAGTAAATCAATGTCTAATTGGGTTTGGTTTGGTTTTGGGTTGTTGTTTTTTGAGGGATCTTCATCATTACTTGTTTTCTACACAATTGTATTCATTAACACTATAACAGTCTTTACATAGGCTGCATTAAACAAAATAATTCATGGCAACAATTTAAAATGGTTCTGATCAGTCCACAGTTATTATTTAAATTAAAAACTTTGTTGTCATATTGGAATCTTTATGTCTTTTTTGAGAAACCTTACAGCCTTCACTAAAACAGCTTGTTAATATCCAAGAACTAATTACTTACGACCCCAGCCATAAATACCTGCATCAAGTTTTTTTTTACTCATACTATAGTTATTTCATATCCATCAGCAAAACAAGTATCAACAAACTTGCTAGTATGTCATGCTACAGATCATTTATAATCTGCAAAAATGGCATTTATTGAGTTTCTACAATTTGTCAGGAAAAACAACAACAATTTGTTACACTTAGTGACTTAGTTACACTTAGTGACTTACAGATACACTACAGCATGAACACATAATATCTCAGTTCCAACATGATGATACTAATTATAAGCAACTAAAAAGGATTTATGCAACTCTTTCACCATTCCACTGAAATTATTAAAAATACTCTGGAACAGTGGAAGTTATTTGTTTAGTAAAAATTAGTTCTCACTGTCTCAGGTAATGCCCTTTTCTTTTTTCCTTTTTTTTTTTTTACCCATGCCATTTTCATCCTACGAAAATGGTCAAGAATGCCAAACAATGCCTTGGAGTTAAATATTTACACCATTTCCAATTTCCATCCCATCAAACCCCTCACAGTTGCTGACTTAAGCCATTCTAGTTTCTATAACAATTAACATGCTCTGCAGCTGGTCCCAAATCATCACCAAGTCCAAGACAGGTTCACAAAATACAATTATTTTGTTAACCAAGACTTGCCCTAGATGTCACATTTCAAAAAGGAGATGGGGCAATTCTGACCTGGGTCAGGATATTTGTCTAGATCAAATTTTAAAACAGATTTCATTTTGCTGGTGACAAAGTGCTAACCACAAAATCTAAATAAAATATCAACATGTATCATTATTGTAAACCATTAACAATATCATACTCATAGTTCTTACAAAATGTATTCTTATCGCTATTCATTAGACAAAACCAAAATTAATCAAAACAGCAATAAAATGAACAAAGTATTACTCACTCAAATTGACCAGGAGTGCCAGTGGATTCATACTGAAAACTTTTACCCCCTTCTCTGAAGCAATGGTAAATGCACCTGTTACAAAACACACACACACACACACACACACACACACACACACACACACACACACACTTTGTTAAACTAGTTCATAATGATGACACCTTATCAAAATACACAAATAGTCATATTCATAAGTACACCTTTTTCTTGATGTTTAAAAAAAAATTACAACATAATTTGTAAGGTCTCTGAATGTTGACAGAAAAACCCACTTCATAATCGTAATGTTAATGACCACAATCATTTCAATCAGATAAAAAGGCATGGAGACTATCAATCAGATAAAAAGGCATGGAGACTATCATTAACTTTTATGTTAAAAACAAAAATCAACAGGGCACAGCCATAAGTGTACGTACACACCTGTACAGAAGACACATCATGTGAATGTCTCTACCACAACCAGTCATACTGTGTACAGGGTCCATAATGTCTCAGGCTCATCGCATGACCCGAACTCTGAGCACTGGTTTACAACATCCTTCCTTCAACCATTGCCATTGCTGATTACGCCACAGCTATCAAAAAACTGTCAGTTAACGAACAGTTTTTTGATGATGCTCAAATGGCAGTAAGTTTGTAACGGACAACTCAAACTACATCATTATCAGATGTTTGTTTTACAACTGACCATGTTACTTACAGCAGTTATACCAGCTCAAATAAAACTAAAATCGTCTGAATCGAGACACTACTCTCTTTTTTTAACCCAGGGTGGATGGATCTCATGTTTACTTGGGTGCTTGGTTGCTTCTACAGTCATATTAGTACCAAAACCTTTCAGAGGGTGCTAACCACACCAGTGGACAGCTGTGCAGAGATAAAGAGTGTCCCTGGCATAACCAAACATGGCAGAGTTTGGAGGATGGTTCTGGAAAGTGATGCTTAGAGTGTGTGCATGACCCTAACCCTAACTCAGGAACTCAGACACTGTAGGCCTGGTATATAATGGGACTCATTATGACCACTATACAAAAGGCCAACCCCAAAAATAGTCTAGACACATTGTTTTGTGCTATTAACACTGACAGTATCTGTAGTTTGTACCAGTTGACAAAATACTGAGTGTCGTAAAAACTTGATTTAATCTGACAAAGTCTCCTTAAACAACACCATCTGTTACTGTATCAGTATTAGCAGTTTTATTTTGCAATCAGCTTTGACTTATCTAGATCAGTTTATGATAATCATTCATTAGGGGTTCTCTAATAATA
Organism: Alviniconcha marisindica; assembly: GCA_018857735.1. NCBI lineage: Eukaryota > Metazoa > Mollusca > Gastropoda > Provannidae > Alviniconcha > Alviniconcha marisindica. The sequence goes on along the minus strand of JABMCL010000919.1, from coordinate 329,093 downwards.
CCAGACATTAATCACAGTTCACACTACTCCAAAAACTATAAAATATAATCTTAAACTGACTAAATCACACATTAATTATTTTAATGTGCTCAAACAAAGAAGAAAAAGTGTATGCATCAGTTTTCCTGTGCTTTCTCTTCACACCTTTTACCTCTGCTACATGTATCAGTATGCTTACTTCAATAATCAATCCACAGTTTACAAACATAAGTAACATTACTAACAGTAACAGTAAGTAGCCTTAATAAAATTAAAATTAAAAATCAGTTTTTGTAAAAACATTTTGGACACTTACTGCCAGATTGGTTTGTTCTGATGGAGTGGACACCATTGATGCTCTTGTATCTGCATCGCTGCATTGTGAGTTCTGCAAACACAAAACATTCATTCAGTGATTCAATGTACAATTTTATATATATAATATTAAATATATATATATATTCATGACCTTTTGCTCTGGGTGGCAATGGTAATTGGTACAGCCTACAGAGATATATGTTTGCCTGGATATAACCGTAATGGTTTACTGGGCATAAAACACTGAGTTACTTACTTACTTACAGTTACACTTACACAGATCTATCTGTCTTAATTAAGTTATGCTCAGTCGTATAACCAGTCATATCCCTATGCTTAACTGTACAGTGTAAGTGACAAAGTGTGTAACAAATTACAATAACATGCTTTTCCTTCTTCTTCTGAACCACTGTCAAGTACTGATTGCATCATAGTCAAAATATATAGACTGTTGCAACTGTAGCCAGAACTTAAATCATGGGTTATTTCCTTCATAGTTCATTAGAAGACAGCCCTCCTACTCCTAGCAAATGTTACCTTGAGTATGACTATGAAGCAATGTGGACAACCTGTTTATGGTGGATGTATGACAACAGTTCTGTGTAGTCCCATTTACTAGATTTAGCAGTTTCACTTTTATATATATATATATATATAATATATGTTTACTAAGCTTTATTATAACAGTTTCTGATCAGTATCACCGATGAAAACGGGCTTTCACTGTTTCAGATTTATAAAGATGTCAGGGAAGTTGATCTTGGTGTCACCTACAAATTTCTGTTCAGTTATTTAAAATGTATCATTAGACACATGACCATAAAGCAATGTCTTTTGTGTCGAAGCACCCTGTTGTGCTTCAGTATCTATCATTAGACACATGACCATAAAGCAGTTTCTTTTGAGTCAAAGCACCCTGTTGTGCTTCAGTATCTTTTTTTCTTCTTCTCTTTTTCTTTCATAATCTGCACTCCTTTTGGGTGCAGCTGCTAGGCATCCAAGTACAATTCTTGCATCTTCAGGGTACAAACAAAACTTGCCACAGCTTTATCTCTGAATATGAATCTTGAGTAAATAAGAACACTAACAGTAACACCCCACTGTGTTCAAAACTTTCAGTTTTCTTGAATTATTTGAAACCTTTCTCAATGAACTGTGACTAAAAAAAAATGCTAGCCATAAAAAAAGTCTGAGTTAGACTAGAGTGAGTACTCCAGATTTTTTATGTTTTTATTTGGCGATGTGTTAAAGCTTGCAGGTAAACTGTTATGCTGGAGATGAACAGAGAAAAAATAATCCTAAGGGACAACACAATAAAAGTGAATGACACTGTAAATGTACATTTTGAAGTAAATTGTATTTTGTATGGAATGCCTAAACTAAAAAGGGAAAGTGGAAAGAAAAAAGAAAAGTTCCTGGTGGTGTATTCTATATCATCAAGACATTATCTTATATCTAGACCAATCAAATTCTGTGCACCCTACAAAAGTCCTTCTGGTCAGAATATAAATTTTGTATATATTTTATGTATACACATGTATATGGCCTGTACTGTGTAAAGCATCAACAACGGTCTGTTGAAAATGGATGCTCAGACAACATGAAGGGTCTGTAAGTAAGTTGGTGTTTTACACCCAGCCAACCAATGCAGTTATATCATGGCGAACATGAGGGTACAAATACAGCTGAAAATACTGAGATGCTGCACCAGCCTACATATAAAAAAAAATCTCCTTCAGTCATAGACAGCTGGAAGTGGAACTCTTTGCCACCTGCGGTTGTTAACGTCCCGAAGACAGAACAATTCTTTAACTAAGTTTTGCCCCCCCACACGGTGACCTCAGTGTTGAAAGGTACGTTAGAATAGCTCAGGCTGGCAAAGACCAGATTAAAGGCCTATAGCCTAAGTAAATCTGATCACCATATCAAATCACAATTCATAAACTGAGGTCCCCCGTGTGATACATACGCATGCATGCACAAAGGTCACATACATGTAACATGATAGTTTGATACAAAACTATGTACGCACATTAAAGGTCCACGCGAGTTCGGTAGATTATGGCAATACCAAAATAACCCAGCATGCACTAATAGTGTCAGCGTCTTGAGAGTGTTTAAGTTGGGCACTACTCGGAAGAAGGAGAAGTCAGAGAGGGTGGCCAAGTTCGCTAATGACGTGGATATATCATTATCAATACAAAGAACCTAACGTAGAAAAACAAATAACTAACTTAACCACACAAAAATTGACTACTGTCACCTTATAGAACAAATTACGTAGAAAATATTTGGTTCAGACTTACACTCAGAAGTTCAACGATGTTTTCTGGATGTGAAAATGTTGCTGTTATTGTCAAAAATCTCATAGAAATTAAACTTCCCTTCGCTCGATTTCGCTGTATTTTCTCTTTCAACACAAAGAGGTAAACAGTGCATAAAAACTTCGGAACGGAAAAATAGGCTTGTGGAACAAACGATTCGAATCTTTCTTTCTATTTCTCTTTGCATGAAAAACAATGTCAATGCGATCTACATTTATGTGTCTGGGTGTTATACCTATTATGTAAAGAGTACAGGTTGCTATTTTGTGCAAATTTAAATTTCTATTCTTCCACGCGGATTCTTGTGAAGATTCTTTGTTTTGGATAATCTTAGTTTACATCTAAATACCAAATTTACCCGAAATTGGATTGAAAGTCTTAGCACTACTACCAGAAAAATACCAAAGAACATGACAATTTATGCAATCATCTCCTCTTATCTGCAAAGAGGGCGATAGTGCACAAAATCTATCACCCGTCGAAAATGTTTTCGCATGTGTCACTTTCTACAGTGGGTCTAGCATTTTCAACAGATAGAAATGTCGATTTCTGCAACAGGTATTAGTAGTTTCTAGTTACCAGAAAAATGAAAGGGGGTGGGGACATCGCCAGTGCGAAGCAAGTTATGTACTCCGCAGCTTACTCTTTCAACAGTTGTGTGAAACATTGTTCTGAACGCTAACAATCATTTTTATGCATTTGCGATTATTTTCTTTCGTGACAAATTTCACTTTGCTTCTCTTATTTTGAGGAGATTGGGTGGATAGACACAGTACCGTCGCTTCGACAAAATGGCGACTTCCAAAGGAGCGAATACGTACAACCGACAAAACTGGGAAGATTCGGTAAAGTTTCGTGGATTATGTGTTGTAATTGCTGTATTTGCATTACTTTAAGCTGTACAAGTTATCTATCTCCATTTCGATGATTCCTTATTTTGAAGAAGGAATAACAGGCCGCAGAGAAGCTCGCGTAGAATTACTGGCGCTGCAAGTGCAACACAAAGTCCATTGATTGTCGACAGAAAATAGGCTGATGCTGTACAGAGAAGCTCAGCAGGGAAAATCCAGATCAGTTTAAAGAAGTACACATGTTACAAAAGGGTGAAGTGTTTGAATCAAAGTTTTGTTTCACATAATTTATAAAATACACGTATTGAAATATTTCAACTTAAACTTGAGTTCAAGTACGCTTTCAAATTCATTACAGTAATTATACAAATGATGAGCAAGAGGTGGCTCTTGAGATCAAGACATAAGTCTAAGTATACGTGCCATGTTACTAAATGTAAACAAAATCTCACCTATCTAGTATCTATGAGTATGAAGTTATACTACTTTACTAGTCACTAAGTCAGTACTGTGTTCTTGTTGATGACGAGCTCATGCTGAACACACATCTGGGGAACATTGATGTCCCACATGTAGTTTAAAAGCACAAACATTTTCAGCTGCTCATGGGACCCTTCAGATCATGATACATACCTGAAAATGGTACAAGTCCAGGCTAGACCAGAACATAAGTTGCATATGTATCTAGGTAGTACCAAGCCGCCAGGATTGCTGTTGACATTTTGCACTTTGACCCAATTATCATGATTTTTCATTCGATTTTACTACCTCCAAATCATCATCATTCTTGTTTAAATTTATATGAGAATAAAGTTGGTTTTATTATCTATTAAATGGTTGCAAAGATTTGTTTGTCGTATGAAAGATGCATGTGTGTGTTTTGAAGAAAAACAGTCACTAACTTAATGCTCGCGCTACCGCGAACCAGCTTCCGCGGCCCGTGTTCGAACCTCGGCTTTGGGTGGCTCGATTCAACTCGCTCACTCGTCACACAACAATAATATTATAAATAGAAATGTCGTCACAAGAAAGAAGGGAATCCGCTCTTTCCATTGGTCAAAAGCGTGAGCGGAAGTTCAAATGAAAAGTGGAAGGAAATTCGAATTGAAAATGTCGAAAGTTTTTGTTGCTTTCTTGCTCCGGTCCAGTTGAATAAATAGGCATTATATTCATATTGTTAAAAAGTTCAGAATCTCTTCTTTTGAATGGTATAAGTATCGATATACTAGGACGTATTTGTGCGACAAACCTGTTGCTCAAAGTTCAGCGGCCGAGCAAAACGAGTGCACCCCATGCGCTGTAATGGAGATCAAAGCGACCGGCTCAGCACACAACGCTCCGCCGAGCCCGACGCAGTCTGTGATCGGTAAGTCCATCAAAACATGCTTGGATATAATAGTCTTGGGTATAAGGATACTGTTTTCTTTGTTTCATATAACTGCAATCCATATCTCGGTTGTTATATTGCAAAAATCCGGCAGTTTTGTTATTACGCACGGCGGAATCATGGGCCGAGATCGACCACGCGTGTAAAAATTTCAGGTCTTGTTGATGCTGGTTCTAAGTATTCAACTAATTTTTTTCTGCTGTAGGTTAAACCTGAATCTAACTTTCTAAACGATTTTAATTGTTATTGTTAATAATCGTCGGATTATGGTTTGATTTAAACAAATTCACCGGGTCTTTGAGATCGACAGAATGTGGCAAGGGAAGATAATCGAACTTCCGGTTCGTCTGCAAGGCTTCCAAAACGTGTTTTTTGTTGCTGAAATATCAAGTCACTGCGTGCTTAAAACAGTGTAAATACATAAAGCACAGTTTACTTAGTGATAGCCTTTATTTACAACAAAATATCAAGTTTTGTAAACTCTCCCCTCCTAGTCCTAACTCCCTTTGTGCATTTCTTAGTCTTACACTAGTTACAGAAGTTTCAAGTCGTTAGTTTGAATGTCACCGTGCACCCTGATAATGATAAAAATTATAAAGTGTAAGTTATTATAATCAGCATGAATGTAAAGAAATATAATAAATATTGGGGACTGAACTGAAAGTATGACTTTGTCTGTTGACAGTTGATGACCAATACCAGGTATTGGCAGCCTGCATTGATCACATGGGAAAGGTTGGGAAGCCACCCAAGCCACCAGCAGTTGTTTTTAACAACCGTCTTCTGCTGCAGCTGAGTGCACTGAAAGAGGAGAAGGGGAGAACATGGGCAGAAATCCAACAGCTCTTTGTCAGGCTTTTTCCTGATGAAGACTTTCCTCCAGTTGTCCCTCTCATACGATCTGCAGTACAACAGTTTAGCCGGACAAAAGATAACCAACAACATTTCTTGCAGTATGACCGTGACATATATTATGTAGGTCCATTCACGAAAGAAGCTGGAGTAACTCGAAGTGCGCTGACAAGAGATAATCTTCGTACGTGTGTTTCCTTGACAAATGGGCTGGTGTCAGAGCTAGCATATTTTGCAGCCAAGCAAGGATTTAAGAGTGATGTTCTTTTCAAGTGGATCTTTCAGTTGTGGGGGGGAGCTTTTTCGAGCATGAGTTCTGCTTCAATGGACACCATTGTCTCGAAAACAAAGTTGCAGACACAAGCTTTAAGGAGGAGACAGAGTAAAATGGGTGGTCAGGATGCCTTGAACACTTTTCTCAGGGCCCCCTTCAGTAGCACTTTTAGACCCTCTTCTTCTGGCCAGTCTCCAGCCAGCCAGCCTTCAGGTCTACAACCAGCCAGCCAGCCTTCAGGCTCACAACCAGTCAGCCAGCCTTCAGGCCCACAAACAGCCAGCCAGCCTTCAGGCCCACAACCAGCCAGCCAGCCTTCAGGCCCACAACCAGTCAGCCAGCCTTCAGGCCCACAACCAGCCAGCCAGCCTTCAGGCCTACAACCGGTTAGCCAGCCTTCTGGCCTCTCGTCACTATCTAGTCAGCCTTTCGTGTCGCCCGGAGTGTCTGCTGATATTTCTGGGATATCAGCTGAACTGAAAAGACGAAACTGTGAACTAAGACTGAAAGTGGATGAACTAAAGCAGAGCCAAGAACTTTCAGCATTACTCCAGGAACTTTGCAAGGAGAAGGAGAAAACCATTGGTGATCTCAGGAAACAAACTGAGAAGGTTCATGTGCTGAAAATGGCAATGGGAAATCTCACAAAGGAATTTCAGGACTGTAAAGAGAGTCTGAAAGGAAAGGAAAAGGGAGAACCGTTTCCTTAAACACTCAGCAGTCTATGCACGCTTGGTGAGGAGGGATAGAGAACTACGAAATGCCAGAGAACTGTTGCGTCAAGTTCCTCAGCAAGAGGTCAGGCATGACAAGGTAAAACTGCATTCACTGCAGAAACAGATCAGTGTGACAAAAAAGAGACTGCGAGAGAGTGTGGCACTGAACAAAGAAATCAAGAAACAGCTGAAAGAGGCACACCACCAACTTCAACAAAATGCACAACTGATTCAGGCTACCGAAGCACAAACACCAGTGCTAAAAGAAGGTCAGAAATTCACAGACAATGTTGTGACCTGCACAGCCCAATTAGTTGGTGAATGTGACATTGCTGCTCATTCCTGTCATCGGGTGATTCAGTGTGTGGCACAACACATTTTTAAATGTGACATCCCTGATGGTGAGCTACCAAGCAAGTCAAGTGCTCTCAGATTTGCAGATGTGGGTCATGTCATTGCAAAAATGCATGCAAGAGAGGAGATGACAACAAATGTGTTTGATCTCCATTGTGATGGAACAAGTCGGAGCCGAGTAAAGTTTGTTGGGCAGCAGATCACTCTGGCAGACAACACCACTCTGTCGCTTGGTTTTCAGCTCACTGCATGAGAAGATGCTCAGTCTCTTCTTGACTTGACATTGCATATCTTGGATGAGCTGCACTATCTTGACTTTGATGCTCGGGGTGAGGAACAACTCAAGGACATGTTGAGGAACATGGTGGGCATTATGACTGACAGAGCAAATGTCATGAAGTCTTTCCAGGATGCTGTGGAGGCCAAGAAAAAAGAAATTCTCCAGTCAGAAGAGGGCATCACACGACTCTACTGCAATGCCCACTTTCTTCTTGGACTGTCAGCAGCTGCCTCCAAAGCCTTAACATCTGTGGAAAAAGCAAGGGACTTCCAAAAGAAACTAGGACGTGACAGCCTGTTAGCATTCAAGAGGTTTTCCAGTGTGGAACCAGCAGCTGTGAGACTGATTCGCCTGGTTTGTGATGTGCTGGGCCCTCGTGGGGATGAAAAAAATGGCTGTCGTGATGACTGGATTGCCTTTTGTTCCCTCCGTGCTTTGACCAGTAAACTGAACAGCTTCCGCGGAAACAGATTCAATAATTTGTTTGAGTCTGCAGCAGCCATCATCCATCACCAGGATGACATCTGCCTTTTCTTTTCAAACTACAAAGAGCCATCAAATTTGAAGCAGCAGTCCATTGTCCATGACATTCAGTCAACTGAAATTGTTGCAATGGTTGCATCGTTGGCTGTTTGCTTCATCTTTGTCACGGGTCCCTTCTGGCAACTCATCAAATCCAGCACCCACTACCTGGACCAGGGGATCTACATCCAGCACATGTTTGCAAACATCCTCGCAGCCAAGGACTGCACCAGCACTCCGGAAATGCTGACCAAGTGCCCCACAGCTCTACAGGGTTTTGGTCTCCTGCCCAGTGAAGCCATAGACAATGTAAGTGTTTATTTTATTTAACAAGACCCCAAATTTTCAGTGCCCCCCCCCCCCCCCCCCCCACACACACAAAAAAACAACCCATGCCTGCACAAATATTTGATGACGGTAAAAAGTACAGATAACCTAACTTGTGTTTTCTGGTGATGGACACAGGTCAGGTAGGTAAACTGATATTTAACGCCTAGTCAGTCATACCACTATCAGATTATTTATAATATGAAATTGAAACATAGTATAAAAATATTATTATTAAGCACATATGGAGTACATTGATGATCATCAACACAAATATAAGAATTGGGATGGTTTTTCTTCTTCAAGACTCCTTAAAATAAAATGTATAGTGGACATGAAATCTTATTTTTCTGCGCATGATTTGTCTTTTTAAGGTCCATGTGTACATCAACAACCTACCAGCTGACCTTGCAGCCATCTTGAAAGATAGTGTGCTGTCCATGATGGAAGAGTTTGCGTTAACAACTCGGCGACAGCTTCACCAGTTTCTTCAGGGTGGCATCTACAGCATTCCAGCAACACCAGAGCAGAGACAGAAGATGAGCCACTGCAAGCTCAACAATTTGTTTGGAGAAGCTTGTCTGGGTGACTTGGATTTTTCTTTGTTCACCATCATTCAACTGTTAACATGCTGAAAAGAAATAAACCCATCTCCAAGTTCCTCTTGAAGAAGACAGAAGAGGAGCAGCGCAGGCTTCTGTCCTTTGCCAGTACAAAAGCAGCGCCTCTGCGAGAGGAACATCGTTCCCAAGAAAAGGCTGTTGTCCTGGAAAGGCAGGAGTACCTGCTGCAACAACGTGCTAGGAAGGAGGTGCTCTCAGCAATGAGAGAACGGAGAAAGCTGGAGGCAGTCAGAGCTGTACAGTGCCAGGGAGGGCTGTGTCTTGACAGAGCCAGCGTGGAGAGGTTGATGGCACAGCACCAAACCAAGACTGCCAAATTCTCTGCACTCTCTGTCCAGTTATGGTACCACCATGTAGTGCTGGGCAGTGGCAGTAAGCTGCTGAATAAGACCAAGCTCACCCCAGACCAGATAACAGCTAACCTGATCCTCTACTTGGGAACTTCAGAGGGAATGAGTACACCTGCTCTCCAAGATGTTCCGCCTCCATTGCCTGCTGTGGAACATGAAGATGCCGTTGAGGCCTGCAGACCAGAGAGAGGGAGGAAAAGGAAACGGAGAGGCGCAAAGAAGATGCCAAGACAAGAGGAAGCTGAGGGGGAGGAAGAAGAGAACCAGGAAGAGCAAGATCAAGCAGGACAAAGTGAAGACGGGGAACATGTAATGCTGGAACTGGAAGATGGAAAGTTTTCACAAGGTCAAGCCATTGCTGTATATTATGACAACAATTTTTACCTTGGGGAAGTGCTGCAGAGTCATGAAGATGACACAGCAGAGGTGTCATTCATGGACCAAGTGCCCAACAAGAACATTTTCCGGTGGAAGCATGAAGACATTGATGTTGTGCACAAGAAATTTGTCTTCGTGTGGAATGTCAGACTTGCCAGCCAGAATGGACGTTCTTGGTCCACAGCAGATTATGTAAAGTTGGTTAGGCTGTATACACTGTTCCAAGAGGAGTATTGCCAGTGATGTGAGTAAAACTGTATGTCATTCTGTTGACAGATTCCTAATTTTGATTAGTATTGGAAAGATATTTGCCAAGCATGGTGGTTTCTGGAGATACCTTTTTTGTGTTTTTTTACGATTTTTTCATAACATTGAGATTTCATGGAAATCATGAGATATGTTTGATCTTCATGATACTCAGTGGTTATGCAGGGCTAGTTATGGTAAGTCTGCTCAGAAAATTTCAAGCCTCTATGTGCAGTAGTTAATGTTTTACAGCACTTTGAAAATTGGTGTTTTTGTGCAAAATGTGACGCTCCGATTTTACCTATTTTGGGCCTACTTCAGGAAGTACCTGTGCCAGAATGCATTATTATACAGTTTCTAGATTCTGTGTACTTAGAGTCATATACCAAAATAAGTAAATCCCCAAATTTCAACTTTCCTGTTCGTACAGTCTGTTCTCTCTGAAATTCTGAACTTTGCCAAATGTTCAAAATGGCCCTTTTAGTCTGAAATCGCGACACACCACAGCAACATTAAAATGCAATAACTCGAGAACTATTTGAGATAGAGCCTTGAAACTGTGCATGATTATTCATTTCATCAAGGCCTTTCAAATGACACTTACTTTAAATATGTCACTTGAAGTGCTAATTTTGCTTGGTACTACCTAATGTATCATCAATCATTCATCAGCACAACAATTTTCACTTTTTTCTCCTATTTCTTACAAACAGTGAAACACAACTTTATGAATCAAAATATTATAATTGTAGCACTGATCTTATGCTCGTGGTCAGATTACACAACTGGCACCTCCACCTCTTCTTCTTCCTGTCAGTGCCTTGGTGGTATGCCCTGACAGCTACTGAGTTAGCCAGATGCTGCATGTGTGACAAAACTGGTCCATGTTTTGCAAGTGACACAGTAGTTTTTCCTTGGTACTGGAGTACTGGTAGAGCATGTGCAGCAGTAAGGTTATTACAAGTGGTTTATATTTTGTTGCTTGAATAATGATGAACAGAAAACCTGATTACTGGGTGGTATTTCTTTCAAATGGGCTGGAACTGGAAGAGGAGGAACAGATCCTTATCCAAGTATAATATCAAATAGTTCAAGTTTTATGGTAGGTGCAAATCATGTGATCAGATTAAACAGACACTATGGTGGCAGTGGATTATGATGGAAAGATTAATGGCCATGATGACTTTCCTCCAGAGTGGGCGTATTGTGAAGGTACTGTTATGAAAATGAATAATTAAAATGACCTTGCGGTATGAATTGAAAAGAAAATATGTGCAGTTTGCACAAAAATTACATCCCCGATTTTCTGACAGTAGTTTTTACTATTTTAGTAAACTAGCAAATAACCAAGTTTATTTTTTCTTTTCAGGAATTTCCCATTCTCTGTCAGACATGTCTCGGTGACAATCCATACATCAGAATGGTAAGTGTTATTGTTCTTTGTTTTGTTTTTAAGCTTTTATAAATTCTCTACATTAATGTTACTTGCCTAATCTTATGGTTGTTACTTCATCTTGATGTTTTGTTGCCTGTGTGAAGTGTGTTTAAATAATGATCAGTATGTCACTTATAAATTTATACATTAACTTTTATTTTAACAAGCTTTGAATTTTAGTCTTTAGTTTCAGTTTGATGCTGTTAAATAAATCTAATCAAAATCAAACTGAAATAAATCCTTTGCTCATTACAGCGGACAATTTTTGTTTGTTTGTTTGACATACCAGCGCAGTGCAAGAAAAAGAAGCTACACTTGTTATATAAATATTACTAAATATTATTTTTATAGCCCCATAGCCCCCTCTCTCCTCACACAACACACATACACACACACCCTGTTTTCATTATGTACTAATGCTATGTGGCTGCTTTCTTTTGGACCAGACCAAGGAAAAGTACGGTAAAGAGTGCAAAACCTGTAACCGTCCCTTCACTGTCTTCCGTTGGTGTCCTGGTGCCCGCATGCGCTTCAAAAAGACAGAAGTGTGTCAAACCTGCAGCAAACTGAGAAATGTCTGTCAGACCTGCCTACTGGATCTTGAATATGGTGAGTATTATAGTATACTATTAACTACTTTGTTTTGCTTTTTGATTTGAAATTTAGATGTAAAACTGTGGGTCCAATGAATGAATGGGAGCTTTCATAGTTCAAGACAAGCTTCCCTGAAGTTGTAGACATTCACCACACTTATGAACTGTACTGCCACAGTACCACATCCAGTTCTAAACAAAATCTACTGCAGAAATAATAGATGGTCTTTGGAAACGCCAAGCAGAGCACGTGACCAGTGCACTTAAGTATTGCAGCACAGCTGACACACCGATAAGGAGGACTTGGTTGGACATGGCAAGTGTCAGCTAGGCGGAGTGTAGTGTAGGGGAATAGTGGCAACAAAAGCCAAAAAGAGAACATAACTGTCCCAACTGGTGTTAGTACTAACTGCTAAATCCTGTATAAAACAGGCCTACTAATTATGTGCGACAAGACTGACTAGAGTAGGGGTGGATCATTGTCAAGTAGTTGAAAAGATGACCGAGAAAGAAATGTAGACAGAATGTGACATCGCCTACTACACGGGTGACGCCCTTTCTAGAAGAAGTATACAGAGACCAAGGCGCAGGCTGATGCATGCTAGTGCACCCACTGACACATGCTAGCACACACACAGTGACACACATTAGTGCACAAACTGACACACGCTAGCCCAGAGACTGTCACGCTAGCACACAGACTGACGCACTGTGGTGCACATACATGCATGCACTGGAGATTAAGGAATTACATCATTTGCTGTATTCATGGTTTGTAATTTACTAAAACTAAAAGACAAGTAACTGTAAATACAAAATCACAGACTTGTGACTGATTTTTTGTATATTTTCTTTTTTTAATAAAAATAAATAAAGGCCACCTTGCAACCCAGATATATTTATAGAAATACATTTTCAGTGGCGCTGTATGAACTGTATTGTGTCACACAGTATTGTATTGCGTTGCTGTGAGTGTGACCAAAGAGCTCTGTCACAATATCAACGGAAGCTGACAACAATCCAAAGAACTTGTTTTTTTCCAGGCCTGCCAGTACAAGTGAGAGATGCAGCCTTGAAGCTGCAAGACAGCATGCCCAAGTCAGATGTGAACAAAGAATACTACACACAGAATACGGAAAGAGAGGTTGGTATAAACCTTTTGCATTCTTTTCTCCTCATTTTTTCAATTGCTGTTTGAATTTGAGTCTGTGTCTACACAGGTCATCATATTATACTGTTGCTTGTGTGTGTGTGTGTGTGTGTGTGCGCACACACTAAGTACTTGCATTGTGACCTCATTACATTGTTACATCTAGGGAAATGAGCCTGCCCCAAGATGTTTTCAGTCTCAAAAATGATGTGCTGACTTCCTAAAAGTTGTTAATAATGATAATGAACATTTCCGTGGCACATTTCCAAGCCAAATCTAAGTCACAATGTGCTATGCAAAAAGGTGCTCAAAACATATGTAGTTACATACAAACAATAGACAAAATCAGAAGACAAAATTCCAGACTGACAACCACCAAACCACAAAAAGAATTAACAATAACATGCACAATTTCAATAAATATATACTGCAAGATTCATGGCTTTTGCACCTTCTCTTGCTTTGGACCCCACATTTGGAATTCACTCCCACAAGACCTTAGACACTGCTCAACCTTGCCATCTTTTAAAGCCAAAGTGAAAACCTTCCTCTTCTCACAATATTTCCATCCTAACTAATAGTAATATCAGTACCCAGTTTCTGCTACAATCATTGTGTGTGTTTGTAGTGCTTGTTTTTATTTTATTTTTTATAATTAATAATACTTTATGTAAATTGTTTTGGTAGGACTATGCTATACATGTGTACAGAATATCATATTTAGGTTAATATGTATCATGTGAGCACTCAGGGCGTTGATGAGCGCATGATAAATGTACATTATTATTATTTATCACCAACTCTGACCTGAGAACACATGTAATACAAGTAGATGAAATACTGCACTCTTGTCCTAGAAAAAGAAAAGACTAATTAAACCAAAGTCCCTCATAAAAAAAGTCATATGTATGTGCATGGCAAAAGATCTCATATGCCCATGTGCAAAATAAAAAATGTGTGTTTATGATTTATAATTGTATACTTGCATCAGGCACTCCAGAAAAGAAAAAAAGCGATCAAATGGTTCACTATACCTTAAGGTGATTACATCGCAAAGTCTCCTTCAGTTCCATGCACGTTTATGTTCAGTCAGTTACAGAACCTTTTGAAAAATCTTGGAATAGTTTTTTAAAAATGTGAATGTTAGGGAAATCCAGTGTTCAAGTGTTGCACCCCAGTCCCTTTGACATTGACACTGAAACAGGGCACTACAGTATGTTCACCTTTTATGTTTGTTCAATTTGCAGATAGCTAACAGTGATGGAATCTCACCAGTGGGAGCTCTTGCTGGCAAGGCTCAGACACCCAGTGACATGCTGTTGAAACTAGCTCGCACCACACCCTACTACAAACGCAACCGCCCTCACATCTGTTCCTTCTGGGTCAAGGGAGAATGCAAGCGTGGAGAAGAGTGTCCATACAGGTATGTATTCGTGATTCTTTTAACTGCAAAGATGTTTACCTCGCCCCTGCTATGTCCATGCAGCCATTTTTTAAGTACATATTTTAGCTGCAGTAAATGTCTGCCTCTCTTTCAAGTGTCTGTACTGGTGGGTATAAATACTTCTGTTGGCACATATATATTGTAATTTCCCATTATGGGATGAATAAAGTATTCTGTATATAAGTTATGCTTCTCCCTTGTGTTTCCATACAGATAGATACAGATACTTTGGATTGCAAATACTTTGTCACCCCTGAGCTGTGTTTATTCACATTTATAACCAGGTTGACTGTCTGGCTTGTACAGTTGTAGAACTTTGTGTTGTGCGGTGGCAAAGCCAAACCCCATTCAACAAATGATATACATGGCTACTAGCTGTGCAGTACAGGATACACACATTGTTACTGGCACAGTTATTCATGATGAAATAGTGTTCTGAATATTAAATCCGACTGCCTGTAGTCTTCGTGTCAGTATTCCACAAATCATAACATGCCATCTTCTCTCCTTTTATGTTAGTATTAAAAAAAGAAACAAATGTGCCCCCAAAGGCTTGTTGTCTTTGACATGAAGAATTCTGTGCTGATTAAAGATTCCAGTACTCTCATATATTTATTATCTCAACGTGATCTTTTGAATGGAAGGTCATAGAGGCCTCGTGGAACAAGTGCTGAACATCACAGTCACCACTTTCTTGTCTGCAGACATGAGAAGCCAACTGACCCCGATGACCCTCTTGCAGACCAGAACATCAAGGATCGTTTCTATGGCATCAACGACCCTGTGGCGGAGAAGCTGCTGAGTCGCTACAACTCCATGCCCAAGCTGGAAGTGCCGGAGGACAAGACTGTCACAACGCTCTATGTTGGAAATCTAGGGGACAAGGTTGGGGAGAAGGAACTCAGGTGAGAACAAAACTGATAACTGGGAGAGAAAAAAATCCCCTCCCCCAACCACCAGCACCCCACAAAGTTTTTATTTTTATTTTTGCTTTATTTTGGAGGGGAGTAAGGGGCAACACTGTGCACCTGAAGACAAGCACATAGATACACAATTATCTCAAGGTACCCATGCAAGCACGTAAAGAACTGCGTGATCTCTTCCCTAAAATAAAGAGGATCATGCAGTCCAAAGTCACCTCTACCTGGCAGACAGCTGGCGTCTATAGACCTGCAGTAAGGCCTTTTATTCACGTGTGATGTCATGCTGTGGTCTATATTTGTTGGCTAGGGTGGTAACTGCTTCAGTGGATGATGGGACTGTAGGAAGCTGTATGTTAGACACCCAATTCCTGACTGCTATAATTGTAGCTTTGGGTTGTTTGTTTATTTGCTGGTACTTACAAATTATTTCTTAAACAAGATCTCAGGTGTTTTTAAATTGTTATATTTCACCTGTCTGTTTAGCATTAGATTATAGATGATAATCAAGTTTTTCTTTATTCAGTGTTTAGTTGTTTTCTGGTAGAATTGTATTGGTGGTCAAGCACATTAAACATTTCATCTTTATCTCATTCTTTCAGGGACCACTTTTACCAGTTTGGTGAGATCCGCTCGGTCAATGTAGTGAGCAAGCAGCAGTGTGCATTTGTTCAATTCACCACTCGTGCTTCGGCTGAAGCAGCAGCAGAGAAGTCATTCAACAAGCTGATCATCAATGGCCGACGACTGAACATTAAATGGGGCCGCTCACAGGGTCAACAGCTGGCCCCTCGGCCTCAGACCGGAGAGGGCGATGTGCCTCTTGAACCTGTCCCTGGTCTGCCTGGAGGTAAGTCACTGGACTTTGAGCATGCAGTAGAGGGTGTGCCAGGCTCAGTGCCACACTCCAGTCATCGTTTTCCAGCACCTCCCTCCAAATTCTGCCCAGACTGGTTAAGCCACTGAATGGGCACTCTTTATCTCCACCAGTGCTGTCAACAACCTCCGCAGAGGTTTTGATACTAATAAGACTGGAAGCAACATAGTATCCAAGCACACAATAAGCATGAGGCACATCTGCCTCAGGTAAAAAAAGAAGAGTTCCACCTTGGTTCAGACAATTTTGGTTTTATTTCTGCTGGCATAAGCAACATGGGCAGTTATAAAACAAATGCCTGATATGACTGGAGTTAGGCTCAGTGTTTCTGTGTACAAAATTGTGCGCGACGTGTGTATTTGCAAGATTGGGTGCATGTGTGCACAAGAGTGTGTTTTTGTATAATACCATATGTGTGTAAAACTGTGTTTATAGTGTATGTGGAGAGAGGGAGACTTTGTGAGTCTGTGTGTGTACAAGACTGGTAATGTGTATGTGGCGGTGAATGCACGAGTGTGTGAGACTGTGTTAGTGTGTGTGTGTGTGTGTGTGAATGAGACTGCATGTGTGTGACAGGAGAGAAATAGTTGTATATGTGTAGGCTGAAGTAACTCCTGTACTTCATGAGCTGATTTGGTTGGAAGGGGAGAGGTGGCAGACAATTTTAGCCAAGCACAGGTTGCGTAAGGAAGGACAACGAGTGCCTACAGATCAGTATAGACATAATTTTACCTTTCCCGACTTCTGAGATGTGGATTGTTTTCCAGCTCTGCCCATGCCACCAGAGGAACTGTCCAACAACTACTTCAACCTGAGTGGAGGGCCTCCACCAAACATGCCTCCAATGCCACCCAGAGGAATGCCC
This sequence comes from Alviniconcha marisindica, assembly GCA_018857735.1. NCBI lineage: Eukaryota > Metazoa > Mollusca > Gastropoda > Provannidae > Alviniconcha > Alviniconcha marisindica. The sequence continues at coordinate 312,028 of JABMCL010000919.1, read as the reverse complement.
CCTCGTGGACCCCCACCTATGGGGCCTCCACCACCGTTCGGCATGCCACCCAGAGGACCACCTCCTCCAGGTTTGTACGGGTTTGGTTACCGTGACAGTTTGGGCAGTAATTAATACACTGGTAAACAGTTACAAATCTGAAACAGAACGAGGCCCAGTGTGCTCGTTGTAGAATCAACACACAAGGGAGTTAATTAGCACTCAAGCTGCGTTACAAAGGTACAACAACAAAGACCTGAGTCGCCTACAGTAACTCTCACCTGGCATGTGTGTAAATGCAAGGTACATAAACTCCACCCCAGGCACATCAGAGGTACAACAGAGTTGTAGAATGTACCTCTGGTGGGATATCGCCCTGATATAACCATACCAGTTGACTGGACATAAAACACCAACTTACTCACTTACCTCTGGTGGAGTTTATGTACCTTGTGTTTATACGCATGCCAAGTGAGAGTTACAATAGGCGACTCAGGTCTTCATTGTTGTACTTGTGTTGTGTCGTTCGAGCGCTAATTAACTCCCTTGCGTGGTGATTCTGGTAAACAGTCTCAAAATCTGCCCTCAAAGGTTTAAAACAGCTTCTTTTTTATGTGGAAAATTTGTCTCTTTGAATAAAGCAGTTTATGGAATTTAACAAAGTTACTTTATAAAAGTGTGTATATTGGATGAAAAGTATTTCACAAGGCTGTTTTTTGATCAGTGGTTAGAGGTGATTAAATTCATCTTTTACATAATTTAAATAAATGAGACCATCAAACCTATGTACAAGTACACAGTCTGAATCTGGAGAAGTGGGCTGATAAACAGTAAACACTGGGGCCAATATTTTTAGTAACAAACATTACACTTCACAGAATGAGATAGGATTCCATTCCCCCCCCCCCAAAAAAAAAGACTGTCATAAAAACTTATTCTCATGATTTCTATTAGCAGCATTTAGATTTTGATGACTGTTGGCATCACGATTAAAAAATATCAGATGAATGCTCCTCTTGTACCAAACAATGAGGTCTACTTTCCATCATGTTTTAGGAATGCGACTGCCGCCCCCTCCACCAGGTGTGATGCCGATGCGACCACCGCCAGGCATGCCTCCTCGCCAGGGCGGGCCAGGCATCATGCACTACCCCTCACAGGACCCCACACGCATGGGAGCAGTGGCTGGAGGATCCAAAAACTGAAACTAGATGCATGTAGTTTCCTAAGACAGGCATGATGTACGGTATTTCCTGTCTTGCCAACTGCCACATTTTGATGCATTCATTGGAGCTGTGACTAAGGGATCTAAAAACGGCAACTAGCTGTACTCAGTTTGCCAGGGCAGACCAGCCTTCAATTGTTTGGTGACGCACCTCTTTTCACCGTGCTGGTTTTTGCTAAAAATAAGTGCTGCAAAATGGTATCAAAATGCAAGGCACCATACATCTTAAGCTGATGTCCATGGAGCATCCGGGTCCGTTTTAGTTGATCTACCGGAATGCACAGGGGCTTGTTTCGGAAGCTCTGCGCCATGATAGCGACCAGCACCCTCGCAGAGGTAGAGTTGATGGAAGAGTTTTATACAAATTATAGTGGTATTGAAATGGAACTAAAGACAACTCTTGCTAAATTGCAAGCATTTCAAGCATCCCAACTCTTCCGGCAAGCATTTGAAAATGCCCCACATTTCTAATCATTACATGTGGCTGTAAAATGTGCTTGAAAAACAATCATTCTGATCAATCTGACCTTTTTTACTTTGTGATTTAACCCCCAAAAACAAGATGAGCAAAGCAAGTTTTGTTTGTTTTTTCAGTGTTCCCAGTTTTTGATACCATATGTCACACAAGTCAGTCCAGACACTGCTTGTCATGGGAGCAAAGCTGTGAAACACAGTAATGAAAGCATTGGTGTTAAACAGATGGCAGCTGGTATGTTGTACAGCATCCCATGTCTCTCCAATGACCCTAATTTCCCGGAGCTGTGGTTTTAGAGGGATCAGAACTTGAAATTAATGAGAGAAGATTCTTCATCAGACATGGCTTGACTAAGGGACGCTTATTATAGTAAACAGATTTCCTCAAATGTGGGGATTGTATTTTTATTTGTACAGACAGAATTACAGTGAGTGCTTGTTCATGGGAAAAGACAAAAGATGATGACTTAAGTCAATTTGCGCTGCTGCTGTTGTGTTGCTTAATGTCCTCAGATGTCGGTTGACATATTGCAGACAAGCTGATACCAGTGCAGAAGCATGGTTCAGTATAGCTTTACGTCCACGGAAACCAGACGGCTCATTAGGACAGACAGCCCAGGACAGCCACCTCAACTCTCACACAGCTCCTGAACTATGTCAATTTGCAGTCTTGTTTGTTTTAGTTCTTTCCTTATTTGTCTTTAAAAAAAAAGAGGTGTGTGTGTGTGTTGGGGGTGGGGGGTTACTTATGTATTAATTCTACATGTGTGAAGCAGAAGTTATGCTATGTATTTTGAAAAAAGTATGGTCCAGATATATGAGACTGATGAATGAAACTTTGAAAAATGGATGTCTAAACACGTAATTAAATCTTCACATGTAAAGCCAAGTGGTTGTTTAATGGAATTCTACTGTGTGCGTGCGCCACCTGTGCATACATATGTATGAGAGTCTGTGAACAGTCATCTGCCAGGATTGCAAACAAGCACACACTCACAAGATAAACAACAGTTCAGAACAAATATTCAACATCAAATAAACACAAATGTTCTCAATGAAAGTCAGTTCATTTTTTTGTATTGTGCAGCATGCATGCCTTTGCCAGTACTTCTCATTCAACACATAATTATTTGAAGAGTTGCCCATAGCCAGGTTTATCTGGATGGAAAATCAATTCACAGAAACGTAACAGTGTACCACTGACTCAGCAGACTACAAGTTTGCCTTTAGGTTTCAAAAATGTTAAGTTCTGAATTATTCAAGTGTATACAAATTACAATATCCAGAAAGGTGGTGGAGGCTGGTTTGTAGAAAGTGCCTACAAAAACCGATTTACTGTCTATGTGAAGAGATGCACATATGTTGCCTATGTATTCAGATACTTCCAGAACAACACTCAAAGAGTTTAAGTAAAACAACCCCTTGAGGCATTAGGATACCAGGAGTGCCCTTATTGTTAGTGGTCCAGCTGCTTGTAAATATGCACGCACACCCACACTTTGGGGGGACCCCAAAACCACACTTCAGTCTATGTCAACGTTTGAATTCAACAAGATCAAAACATGCAAACAGTTAAAAAGAAAGTTTATTTTAATTGAGACTACAAAACCTGTGCAAAGTTTCAGTGAAAACATCTTTTTTCAAGCAACGAACAGGCCAAGTCAGTTGTAACTATCATTGGTTTTATTTCAGAATTTTAATCGTGCATTTGTTTGTAAATAAACCATATGGAGTTGCGGGGATGTAGCTCAGTTGGCTGAGTGTAAGGTCTGGCACGCTGATGATGCAGGTTCTACTCCCTGGTACGGCAGGTAATTTTTCTCCAAACAACTTTCAGTGCATACTCTGTTAGGGTGTTCGTACTTCCTGTGTGAAGTTGCATGCATTCAACGTCTGAGCATGCACCCAGAATTCCAAAATCTAATTTCGGTGAGAACAGGTGCATGCAGGAGTTGGTTTGTTCTTTATGGATGCCTTTGATTTGCTCTGTATAAGAGGATCAGGCAGAGAGTTCCACAGTTGTGTATCCATCCACCAAGTGCATGCAGTGTGTGTGTGTGTGTGTGTGTGTGTGTGTCCCCCCCCACCCAAACCCCCCCAAAAAAATTTGAAATTCGGGGGGCCCCAGCCCCCCCAAAACACTCAGGGGGTTTCATTCATGGGGTGGGGGGCCCCCCCCCTAACCCAAACCCCTTTGTGTCTCGGTGTGTGCCCCCCTCCCCACCAAACCCGGTAAAAGGGTTGCCCCCTTTTGGTTGGGTTTTGTCTCGGTGGGGCCCCCCCCCCCCCACCCCAAAAACCCTGCGATTGGTGTCCCCCCCCCCGCACCCAAAAATGCTTGGTGCGTCATCGGTGTTGGGCCCCCCCCCTGCCCCCATTTGCGGCGGTGTGTCCCCGTAAACCACCCGGTGCTTTCGGTGTTTCCCCCCCACCCACCCGGTCTTTGATGTCCCCCCCCCCCCCCCCCCACCCAAAGCCCCCAATGGTTTCCCCCTCCAAAATCCTTTTGCATTGGTGTCCTCCCCCCTTTGGCTGTGTGTCCTTTTTCCCCACCCCCCCCCCTGGGGTTTTCCCCCACCCCCATTCTTCCCCCACCCCCACCCCCCCATTCCTTCCCCCATCCACCCCCCATTTTGTTGCCCCCCCTTTTAATTTTCCCCCACCCCCCATAAATTTGGGGCCAGGGATTTTGCCCCCCCCCACTTCTTTTGCTTTGGTGTCCCCCCCCCCACCCTTTTTTTTACTGTTGTGTGTGCCACCCGGGTGTGCCCCCCGGCCCCAGTCGGGTTTTGGGGTTTTGGGTGGGGGGGCTCCCCCTTTTGTTCGTTTTTATCACCCCCTCTCCAGTGCGGGGGTTTTCTGTTTTCCAAGTATTTGTGGGAACGTGAAATTGGAAAAGAAAAACGGATGGACTCAGAAGAAGATGGAGGAAAGAAAGGGAAAAGCATCCACCGCCATGGTCCGTTTGTGTGTTGACCAGAAGGAGGTGTTGTCCTCACACGGAGAAGTCTTTCTTTCACTCGGTGGCCGAGCTTACTTGCGTTGCCTCCTTTCTACTGACCGCAAGAGTTCAACCTGGCAGTGTTCTGAGATCCGTTATATTTGGGGATGCCTCTTTAGTATGAAAATGACTTGTGATTTCCTTGTTTTTCTCCGATCTATACTCCCAGTTAAATCGGTCTTTCCAACTGCCCATGACAAGCCAAACTATAGCACAAACACGAATGCTAAGCCATGTGCCACCGAAACAACTGTTACTTAGAGCAAAGAGCACAACTAAATCCAGTAGTATGCTTTTGACATATGTGGAAACTATGATACTGCAGTAACATAATTTTGAAAAGAATTTGCCAGAGCAACGATCAAGTCCAGCTGATGATAATAATTCAAGTATATTCTGATCAGTCATCCCATTCAGAAAAACGATTAACTTGCACAATCCTTGTTTGCTTTCTGGGTCAGACGAATTGGCTTATTGGGGAACTGGAAGAACCAGTCATGGCTTGTTCACCTAGGCCAAGCATGGCGACGTAGCCGTTGCCGTAAACAATTCAACCGATCAATAGCCTAAACCGTTATGGCAACGCACTTGCTGAACTGGCATGTGCCCTTAGAGGCCACAATACAGCCTACACTACATATAACAGGTCTGTTTATAGCAGCGTCAGTGACAGGCTGAAGTTGGCGGCCTCGTGTCGAAGCCTATGTGACAATATCTAACTCAAAACAAACCAAAAAAATTAAAAAAAACTATACAGAAGAGTCTCCACATTCGTGACGTGTGACCCAGTAAAAAAAGACAAAAGACAATCCTCATCCTAGCAATGCAGCACAAACTCTACACAATTATTTCGACTGAGTGCCAATGGAAAAAATTAACATTCAGCAGGTTTAGACTGCACCCACTACCGGAATCAAACGCCATGGTAAACAAAGGGTTCACAATCGTGTTCTTCAGAACTTCCCGCGCTGAATTCACTACAACTGAATCCTAAACAAATCTTTCACTATGACCAAACAGCCGGCTTATCCGACCGAAAATCAGTCCAGTACCGCAAAATAATGGCTCCCGGTTCTCAACGAGTATCGAAGAAATTCCTAAGGACCAGCAGAAAGGACGAAACGGCCTCGAGTGGATATCCACAAAGGAGTGTGTCACCGAGAGCTCAGTGGGTCAGTCAGACATACCGAGTATTTCTTGTTTTAATCAGACGTCATTAAAATTTTGACCATTACAATCAACATGACAAAAAAATCTTCCACAAAGTGGAAACATACGACAAATTGTGCTTCGATTTTCAAGAAGTTGATTAAAACTGCACTTAAAATCGGTGATCGATCATTCAATTTTCACCACGAAGTCTGACTTGACCCACACGTACCGCTCAACGGAAAGGACAAAAACACTCCTTACCTCGAGGTCCGAACCGTACCCTCTGTGGTCCCCAGGGTGCACCACGCCCACCCCAGAGCACCCAGGAAGGGTGGAGGCGGGGTCGCTGCGGGCATGGCACCCCCCGAGAACCGGGAGCAGAGAGAGGGGGACAAGGGGCCGCCTATCTTTTTTCCCTGTAGACTGCACCCCTTACCTCAACACCGCCAGGTTTGTGATCCCGAGGCACGAACACCTCAGGAGGCAACGAAGTAAGCAATGAACTGTGTCAGAAAGATTTCCCAGTGTGGGACAGCACCCACTTCCAGTCCGCGGCCACGAACAGATGCATGGCGGCGGCTGGAATGTAGTGGGGGGCGCCGATGTGCTTGGCGAGGTCGTCTCGCTTTCGCTGTCCTGGCTCGACTCCGAAGGTTGCCGAGCGGCGATCAGGGTTTTATACAGTGTTAGTTCGCCTCTGTTTCGGTGTTGCGCGCATAGTGACGACGTCGATCAGAAATAGCACACAGGCGCAGAAAGTAAGTGCATTTTCCTAGTGAATGATACTAATTTTGCTTGTGACTGACTAGGCTGCTTTGACAGACTTGGCCGTGAAGGTATCTTGTGAACAACGGCGGCTAAAACAGGAAACCTTTCATTCCTCGGCATTTCACTTCTGCTTCTTCTTTAAACCCGATTTCAATAAAACAATCCCATAAACTGCATCATTCAAGACGGCTTAGTAATTGCCAGCGCCACCCCAAACCTCAGGTGATGCCAGGCGACGGGTGGCCTCCAGTATACGACGTGGCATTACATCGTCAGCTCTGGAGACACAACGGCTAGTCCCAGGACATCATCAGGCAACTTGCTCAATGAAGACAAGCTGCAGCCGCTTGGGCGTTTCCGGCAGTGAGAGTTACGACTGTTGTATGTCGGCGTACTGAGAGAGAGAGAGAGAGAGAGAGAGAGAGAGAGAGAGAGAGAGAGAGAGAGATCTACGTTGACAAAATGAAGTACTGAGTATGCCACAAAATCACACTGCAAAAGGCAAACATTTTGGCGAAAATATGGGCGCTTTCAACTTACGGTCTCGGTTTGTGAACAACAACAACAACCTGTCTGGACACTCGGTGACAAACACGGACTGCTAGTAAACACACATTTTCCCGGCTGCACAAATACGAACCGCCGTCAGTTCGTAACACAGGAAATGGCTACATAGTTCGCGGTTCAAGTGGCCGTTCGACCCGAGCTGACCCGGTCATGCAGGTGACTCCTCTGGGCGACTCCTTGCCAGGTGACACCTTGCTAGGTGACTCCCTTGCCAAGATTTTGCTCTAGTGCAGTTACCCAGCCCAGGTAAGTAAACATGGTGCATGGCGACGTAGCCATTGTCGTCCACAGAAACCATAAGGTTTATTAGGGATGGGGGGAAGGGGGTTTATAGGTGGGGGGAACTGAGAGGGAGTTTTATATACCTATCGCTACACTGTCACCACCAGAATGATTCCTGCATAAGATGGGTAGGGTGAGAGCCATTTGAATGTTTCAGTAGGAAGTGATGGAACAAAGTCACAAGCCAGTGTCCAAAAACCCACAACCTTTTGAAAGAAAGGAGAGCCGAAGCGGTATCGAACCGGGGGAGTCCTTCCGCTTACCAGCCTAACGCCTTCCGCGGCTAGGCCAACCGGCTCCCCTAGGAGTCACTTATTTTAGCTGAAATAAATCAATATTCCATTTCATTTCATACGCCTGTCATTTGGCAGTCCTGATATAGGAGGCTCGACTGTCTTGCTGCGTCAGCTCTGACATCACGTGACGTGAAGGTCGGCGAAAAAGGAACGATATGGTAGACTATCAGCAGCAGACTCTACAGTACGTACAACGGTGCGACATACTGGTCCAATTCGTGAGGTACCGCTCGTGATCCGGGTTAACCCTGTACGTGGTCACGTGAGTGGTTAACCAGTTCCGAGCCTGTGCCACCGGCCAAGCACAGACCCTTGATAGGGTAATGGGCTAGGTGTAACAGGCTAGATTACTCTTCACACGCTGGACTTTGAACCGTAGATAAACTCGAAACCATACAGCTATGGATCGGTGAGCCGGTGTGGCATAGCGGTAAAAACACTTGAAAACAAAAACCACTTGCCTTTAGATGGAAGATGAACCATGGTGTAAGTGGTTAGACATTTAGTCCTGGGACATTTTAAACACCATTTGGGTCACACTGATTACCATCAGACTCGTTTAAACGGGGTCATGTCTAGCGAATCAATAAAGCGAAAATGTGCAGCAAATTGAGATTTGATCAGTCTTTTGGTATGCAGAATTATTGCCGGATGTTCCTTTGATCTTAGTGTAGTTTCCGAGTAGGCTAATGACGTACGCGTCACTGGGTCTGTGCTTGGCCGGTGGCACAGGCTCGGAACTGGTTAACCACTCACGTGACCACGTACAGGGTTAACCCGGATCACGAGCGGTACCTCACGAATTGGACCAGTATGTCGCACCGTTGTACGTACTGTAGAGTCTGCTGCTGATAGTCTACCATATCGTTCCTTTTTCGCCGACCTTCACGTCACGTGATGTCAGAGCTGACGCAGCAAGTAAAAGTAAACATGGTGCTTAACGTCCACAGAAACCACGCAGCAAGTCAGTCGAGCCTCCTATATCAGGACTGCCAAATGACAGGCGTATGAAATGAAATGGAATATTGATTTATTTCAGCTAAAATAAGTGACTCCTAGGGGAGCCGGTTTTGGCCTAGCCGCAGGTAAGGCGTTAGGCTGGTAAGCGGAAGGACTCCTGGGTTCGATACCGCTTCGGCTCTCCTTTCTTTCAAAAGGTTGTGGTTTGTGGACACTGTCTTGTGACTTGTCCATCACTTCCTACTGAAACATTAAAATGGCTCTCACTGCCCATCTTCATGCAGGAATCATTCTGGTGGTGACAGTGTAGCGATAGGTATATGATCTCCCTCTCAGTTCCCCCACCTCTATACCCCCTTCCCCCCATCCCTAATAAGCCTTATGGTTTCTGTGGACGACAATGGCTACGTCGCCATGCACCATGTTTACTTACCGGCCTGGGCTGGGTAACTGCACTAGAGCAAAATCTTGGCAAGGGAGTCACCTAGCAAGGTGTCACCTGGCAAGGAGTCGCCCAGAAGAGTCACCTGCATGACCGGGTCAGCTCGGGTCGAACGGCTACTTGAACCGCGAACTATGTAGCCATTTCCTGTGTTACGAACTGACGGCGGTTCGTATTTGTGCAGCCGGGAAAATGTGTGTTTACTAGCAGTCCGTGTTTGTCACCGAGTGTCCAGACAGGTTGTTGTTGTTGTTGTTGTTGTTGTTCACAAACCGAGACCTTTAAGTTGAAAGCGCCCATATTTTCGCCAAAATGTTTGCCTTTTGCAGTGTGATTTTGTGGCATACTCAGTACTTCATTTTGTCAACGTAGATTCTCCTCTCCTCTCTCTCTCTCTCTCTCTCTCTCTCTCTCTCTCTCTCTCTCTCTCTCTCTCTCTCTCTCTCTCTCTCTCTCAGTACGCCGACATACAATAGTCGTAACTCTCACTGCCGGAAACGCCCAAGCGGCTGCAGCTTGTCTTCATTGAGCAAGTTGCCTGATGATGTCCTGGGACTAGCCGTTGTATCTCCAGAGCTGACGATGTAATGCCACGTCGTATACTGGAGGCCACCGTCGCCTGGCATCACCTGAGGTTTGGGGTGGCGCTGGCAATTACTAAGCCGTCTTGAATGATGCAGTTTATGGGATTGTTTTATTGAAATCGGGTTTAAAGAAGAAGCAGAAGTGAAATGCCGAGGAATGAAAGGTTTCCTGTTTTAGCCGCCGTTGTTCACAAGATACCTTCATGGCCAAGTCTGTCAAAGCAGCCTAGTCAGTCACAAGCAAAATTAGTATCATTCACTAGGAAAATGCACTTACTTTCTGCGCCTGTGTGCTATTTCTGATCGACGTCGTCACTATGCGCGCAACACCGAAACAGAGGCGAACTAACACTGTATAAAACCCTGATCGCCGCTCGGCAACCTTCGGAGTCGAGCCAGGACAGCGAAAGCGAGACGACCTCGCCAAGCACATCGGCGCCCCCCACTACATTCCAGCCGCCGCCATGCATCTGTTCGTGGCCACGGACTGGAAGTGGGTGCTGTCCCACTCTGAGCAATCTTTCTGACACAGTTCATTGCTTACTTCGTTGCCTCCTGAGGTGTTCGTGCCTCGGGATCACAAACCTGGCGGTGTTGAGGTAAGGGGTGCAGCCTACAGGGAAAAAAGATAGGCGGCCCCTTGTCCCCCTCTCTCTGCTCCCGGTTCTCGGGGGGTGCTATGCCCGCAGCGACCCCGCCTCCACCCTTCCTGGGTGCTCTGGGGTGGGCGTGGTGCACCCTGGGGACCACAGAGGGTACGGTTCGGACCTCGAGGTAAGGAGTGTTTTTGTCCTTTCCGTTGAGCGGTACGTGTGGGTCAAGTCAGACTTCGTGGTGAAAATTGAATGATCGATCACCGATTTTAAGTGCAGTTTTAATCAACTTCTTGAAAATCGAAGCACAATTTGTCGTACGTTTCCACTTTGTGGAAGATTTTCTGTCATGTTGATTGTAAATGGTCAAAATTTTAATGACGTTGTCTGATTAAAACAAGAGATACTCGATATGTCTGACTGACCCACTGAGCTCTCGGTGACACACTCCTTTGTGGATATCCACTCGAGGCCGTTTCGTCCTTTCTGCTGGTCCTTAGGAATTTCTTCGATACCCGTTGAGAACCGGGAGCCATTTCTTGCGGTACTGGACTGATTTTCGGTCGGATAAGCCGGCTGTTCTGGTCACTGTGAAAGCCGTTTATTGTTGTTGTTTTTACAGTTCAGTTGTACTGTGTTCAGCGCGGTACGTTCTAAAGTTGTACAAGTGCGTTGCTATTATGGTTTAGAGACCGGTTGAATTGTTTACAATGGCTACGTCGCCATGCCTGGCCTAGGTGAACAAGCCATGACTGGTTCTTCCAGTTCCTCAATGAGCCTATTCGTCTCACCGAGAAATCAAACAAGGGATTCTGCAGGTTAACCGTAAGTTAAGGACTGATCAGAATATACTTTAATTATTATCATCAGCTGGGCTTGATCGCTGCTCTGACAAATTCTTTCCAAAATTATGTGATTTTATGTCAAAAAATACTACTGGATTTAGTTGTGCTCTTTGCTCTGAGTAACAGTTGTTTCGGTGGCACATGGCTTAGCATTCATGTTTGTGCTATAGTTTGGCTTGTCATGGGCAGTTGGAAAGACCGATTTAACTGCGAGTATAGATCGGAGAAAGACATGGACATCGCGAGTGGCACCCAAATATAACGGATCTCTGAACACTGCCAGGTTGAACTCTTGTGGTCAGTAAAAAGGAGGCAACGCAAGTAAGCATCGGCCACCGAGTGAAAGAAAGACTTCTCCGTGTGAGGACAACACCTCCTTCTGGTCAACACACAAACGGACCATGGCGGTGGATGCTTTTCCCTTTCTTTCCTCCATCTTCTTCTGAGTCCATCGCTGTTTTTCTTTCCACTACACGTTCCCACAAATACTTGGAACAGACACGTACACACGTGCACGCGCACTGGAGAGTGCGTGTGATAGAGAACGAAGCGAACAAAAGCGGAGAGCAACACACACACACACACACAACACACACACACGCATGCATGCACGCACGCACACACACACACACCAAAACACAAAACACACCACACACACACACACACACACACACCACACACACACACACTGAAAAACACACAAAACACACACACACACACACACACACACACACACACACACACACACCATACGTATGGTGAATGACTGGGGAGGGAAAAAGGACTGTAGCACTGGGGGGGGGGGGGGGGGGGCATACACACTTGGAACAACCCCAAACTGGGTATGGGGGAAACACCATCAAGGACACACATGGGGGGGGGGGGGGAACACTAAGGCATAGGCGCACGGGGGCGGGGGGGGGGGGGGGCACACACACTGGGTGGGTGTAGGGGGCTCACACTTGCCAAGGACACACCTTGTATGCACTGGGGGTGGGGTGGAGGGGCTCACACTAAGGACACACACTGCATGCACTGAGGGGAGGGGTGCACACACACACACACACTACATGCACTGGGTAGGTGAGGGCACATACACTAAGAACACACACTAAGGACACTGCATGCACTGGTTGGGGGGGGGGGCACACACTACATGCATTTGGTGGGTGGGGCACACCACTAAGGACACACTGCATGCACTTGGGGGGGGGTGGGTGGGTCACATACACTACATGCACCGGGTGGGTGGGAGCACATATTCTAAGAATACGCGCACACACATTAAGGACGACACATTGCATGCACTAACGGGGGGGGGGGGGGGGGGGGGGGGGCGGGGGGCATACACACTATGGGGGGGCTCACATACACTAAGGACACACACTGCATACACCGGTGGGGTGGGGTGGGGGGCTCACACACATTAAGGACACACTGCAAGCACTGGGTGGACCCCACGCACTGCATTTCATGGGGTGCACACACACACACAACACACACAACCCCACACCCCACACACACACACACACACACACACACACACACACTAAGGACACACGCTGCATGCACTGGGGGGGGGGGGGACACACACACACACACTAACACACGCTGCATGCACTGGGAGGGGGGGGGCACACACACACACACACTAGGACACACGCTGCATGCACTGGGAGGGGGGGGCACACACACACTAAGGACACACGCTGCATGCACTTGGGGGGGGGGGGGGCACACACCACTAAGGACACACGCTGCATGCACTGGGAGGGGGGGGCACACACACTAAGGACACACGCTGCATGCACTGGGGGGGGGGGGGGGCAACAACACACCAAGACAAATGCTGCACTGGGGGGGGGGGCACACACACACATAAGGACACACCATGCACGGGGGGGGGGGGGACACACACACTAAGGACACACGCCGATGCACTTGGGGGGGGGGGCACACAACACAAGACACACGCTGCATGCACTGGGAGGGGGGGCACACACACACTGTAAGACACACGTGTGCACTGGGGGGGGGGGGGGCACGGCTAACTAGGACAGGGTGATGCTGGGGGGGGGGGGGGGGGCACGCAAAATTCCACTAAGGACACGCTGCATTTCCTGGGAGGGGCAACCACGCAACTTAAGGAAATGGGGAGGGGGGGGGCCCTGTTATGTAATTAGCCTTTCCCTTTTTTGTAAAATTTATTTAATTTTTGTTTTGTTTGTTTTGTTTGTTTTTTTTTGTTTTTTTTTTTGTTTTGTTTTTTTGTTTGATTGGTTGGTTGGTTGGTTGGTTGGTTTTTGTGGTTTTGTTTGTTTGTTTGGGGGATTTGCTGTTGTTGTTGTTGGTTGGTTGGTTGGTTGGTCGCTTTTGTTTATGTTTGTTTTGTTTTGTTTTTGTTTGTTTGTTGTTTTGTCCATGTATCGTAAATGTTACTCCGCGGACCATAAGGATGCCGCTTGAGACTTCTATGCCTCTGGTTTGCAGGCCCCACTCTCCTCCACTGCCAAGCTTAACACGTTCCATTTTCAAGTTTGCTGTTTAAATCAGTTTCACAACGCGACTTTTTGCCGCAAGCGTTTGGACGTCGTGCATGTCAAGTCACTTCCACTCGCTGAGATCCTCGGATATTGCACGCGACTCTTGGCACGTGCAGCACGTGACCGCACATGCGCAACCCTTTCCGTTGCTAACTTTAGGCAGATGTGCCTTCAGACTGTTCAGAGCTGATAGTCTGCTTCGAGGCGGAAGGAGTCGTTCGGTTTTCTCCGCAAAGGGAGTCCAAATGGGGTTGTAGCTAATTGCAGCCTTGGAGAGGTTCGCTGAAACAAAGACCGTTGGCGGGCCTGTCTCTGGTCACGTGGCGCTCTTCCTGTCAACGTGCGGTGACGTCAGGGGCAGATCCAGTAATCAGCTTCATTGTCTTCCGGTTTCATTTAATTCCCGCTTATGGCTTTAACTGAGAATGGAGTTGGGGGAGTGGCCGGCAGGGGGTCGAAAAAGAGAGAATCTTGGGGTTGACTCGACGATACGTATCAACTTGTAACTTACATACATGCACCGTTGTCAGTCTGGTGTTAGTGTGATGTTCCTAGTCATTTAGCTTGTGTTTGGTGTAACAAAACGATGACAAAATCGTGCATGCACGGTTTAGAAACAGTGTACTGTATTTTAATGAGCGACTCGAAATGTTTTGCCACTGTTAAGTTGTTACTGTGACAATACAATGCTCTGGCCCCGAGCATCTCTCTCTCTCTCTCTCTCTCTCTCTCTCTCTCTCTCTCTCTCTCTCTCTCTCTCTCTCTCTCTCTCTCTCTCTCGCACACACACACACAAGTATGCGCGCGCGCCAGCATGCATATCATACACACACACACACGCTTTTTGGTAATAGCTTGTGAGATTTATTTCTCTTTATACAATCTGAACATGGAAGTGTGCAGTATACTCTCTTTTATTTTATTTTTATATATATAATGTTTTAGAACCACAACTGTCACATAATATTTACGTCAGTATATTAAACCCTTAAATCTGTCTGTCTGTCTGTCTGTCTGTCTCTGTCTGTCTCTGTCTCTGTCTCTCTCTCTCTCTCTCTCTCTCTCTCTCTCTCTCTCTCTCCTCTCTCTCTCTCTCTCTCTCTCTCTCTCTCACACACACACACACACACACACACACACACACGCGCGCACGCACGCACGCACGCACGCACGCACGCACGCACGCACGCACGCACGCACGCACGCACGCACGCACGCACGCACGCACACATACATGCGCGCGCGCGCGCGCGCGCGCACCTGACCGACCGCGTACATAAATACTGACACACAAATAAACAAATGCGCGCGCGCACATATACACACACACACACACACACACGCACACACCGCCCGCGCACACACACTACGAGTTACTGTATGACTGGGTGAAGAAAGCAGATATATATATCTAAAAACAGATAGGGGACTGGCTTTTAACGCCTAGTTTGATGAAGGCTGAACATGACAAAGTGATCGACTCGCTAACACACCGGACAAAGGGAAGCACACACCGACCGGTCCCCAGTACCTCAAGACAAAAACACATTCTTCAACTGCCATTTCTCTCTCCAAATCTGCCCTACTGACGTACCAAGTTGGTTTAGCATAAACCTGTTCATACCGACATCATCGTCATCTCTCTCTCTCTCTCTCTCTCTCTCTCTCTCTCTCTCTCTCTCTCTCTCTCTCTCTCTCTCTCTCTCTCTCTCAAATGTACATCAGTCTGTCACCTAGCTGATGCCCTAGGATGACACAAGTAAAATTCGCACGACCAAAGCATGAATGGGGACAGTCATTTAATCATAGACCATCATTATCGTCTCTTTCTTTCTCCAGAAAAACGTTATAGCGTACAAAACCTGTTAGTTTTCTCTTACCAGACTGACAATCAGTTGCAAAGGCATGTGACAAAAGCTCCAATATCAAAGCCCCATGCTGGTCATAAAGCATGAAGTTGGAGCATGAGGGCGCCCCGTCTCCTTCTCCTTCAACCAACCAGTCAACATGACCCAAACGGTTAAAAATAACGCTAATTTAATATGACAATGCAAAGCATGTGCCTTCATGTTAAACTAGCGTTCGTTTTAATCGTTAAATGTGCTTGAATCTTGTTTTAGAACACTAGAAGTTATCTTTGTTTCAGATTTTTTTATTTTCATCCAATCAACAAACAAAAAAGGAGTTCGTTGGAAATCAGTCTTTATGAATTATTCGTCAGCTGCGAAAACGAGTACCACTGTCTGAATGCAAGCGAAAGGCACATTGCCCAAACCGCATAACAAACCCCTGTCCTTGTCAGTCGTGTACCTTATTTTAACTGATTTTGGTGACTCGGATTCGATTCAAGAACGCTGATCTGACCGCAAAGTTCATATTATTCTTTGACTGACGCTGGCCCCTTTTTCGTTCAAACACTCGGACACGCGTCTGTCCTAACAGTAGCCGACAGCCCCAGCCTCGGGTGCGGCATGTCCGGCAGAGCGGCGAACGCCTCGTTGTCCACCAGCCTCCCGGTGCGCGCGACCTCGTTGCCCGGCCTGCCGGACAGGAAAGCGGCCACGTCAACGGCGCTGGAAGGGAAGCGCAGGAGGTCCACGGCAGGAATGGACAGCGACGGGAGGGGTCGGAACGGCGAGGAGGGGGGCGGCTCGACGCTCAGCGTGCTCAGACTCAGACTCATGCTGCTGCCAGGGTGGTGACTCAGCGGACCCCCCGCCACCGCCGGTCTGCCGCTGTGGCTGTGGCCGCGGTTGCCGGACGCTTGCGCCGATAGGTAAGGCGGCGGAAAGGCCGCCAGCAGTCTAGCGTCGAGCGACGTCGAGCTCCCCCCTACCAGAGTGGAGGACACGGTTTTCACTGCTGAGCTCAGCACAGTCACGTCTCTCGGCGACGTGGACGTCACCAAGCCGGCACAGCTGGCCAGATAGCCCGTTCTGCTGGTGGCGTACGTGCCCAGGCTTCCCGCCGCCATCATCACGCCGCTGTTTCCGTATCCGGTCGCAGGCACGCCGTTTCCGGCGCTGGCCGCGTGGGCAGCGGACGTGGAAGCGGCGTCCGCCGAGCGGAACCTGTTGTGCAAGAAGGAGACGAGCCTCGCGCACCTGCTGTCGCTGACCGAGACGCCCTCCACGTCGGCCATGTACTTGAGGACCTCGCGGACACACTCGCTGTAGCCTGTCTGGTAGTGATGGGCAAAGTCGCCCCAGATGTCCGTGCTGAACCATTCCCCTGCAACACAGTAAAAAAAAAAATCAAAAAAATCCGGTGAAACTAGACTTCGCGAGCTTTGTTCAGTGGTTAATATTGTTTGACGCTGAGCTGTGTCCGAAGAGGTACTGAGGAGGTGAGGAAAGAGGGAGAGTCTGCACTATCACCACCAGAATGATTCTGCATTAAGCAGCGATAGAAGCCATTTTAATTCTCCATTCATTGTGAGGGGCAAAGTCACAGTGTCCATAAGCCAAAGCTTTGGAAGAGAAAGGAGAGCCGAAGTAGATTCCAACCTAGGCCCTTCTGCTTACCATCCTAAGGCATTACCGCTAGGCCACACCGGCACACTTAGACAACGCGACTTCTATTCTTCTTTAATGGTGCTTTACGTGCACATGCCGAGACCGTAACTATAGTTCATTAGGGACGGGGTAGAGAATGAGAGCCCAGGCCAGTTTAATAGTTGTACTGTTGACAAAGCTCGTTTAGCCCGCTGTGAATCGTGTGTAACACGTGCGATACTAAAACACGTCGCACACAAGCTGTGCAAGAGCAAATGCAGTCTAGAGGGTCCTTATTTTAAATACGTTATCGTATCTCTTCTGCACATTCAACAAACGAAGAGACAAATAAAATCACCTTTATATACTGTATGTGACAAATGAACTCCTATGAATGTAATCCGGAGTGAATAACCTCAGTATTTTATTAGTGCCGCTTAACCTTTTTCCAATACGTGTGCAAGTATATATGGCTGTCCGAATTTCCATTGACTCAAATAAATGCATGCATTTTCGTCACTGGTGATCAGTCACCAAACTATTGATAAGCAGCAGAGTGCGTGTGTGTGTGTGTGTGTGTGTGTGTGTGTGTGTGTGTGTGTGTGTGTGTGTGTGTGTGTGTGTGTGTGTGTGTGTGTGTGTGTGTGTGTGTGCGAAGTAAGTAAACATGGTGCTTAACGTCCACAGGAACCATAAAGCTTATTAGGGACGGGGAGAAGGGGGGGCGCGGGTATGGAGGGGTGGGGGTGGGGGAGAGGGAGATTATATACCTATCGCTACACTGTCACCACCAGAATGATTCCTGCATTAAGATGGGCAGCGATGAGAGCCATTTTAATGTTCCAGTAGGAAATTATGGACAAAGTCACAAGACAGTGTCCACAAACCGCAACCTTTTTGAAGAGAAAGGAAGTGTGTGTGTGTGTGTGTGTGTGTGTGTGTGTGTGTGTGTGTGTGTGTGTGTGTGTGTGTGTTAATTTTGTTATAGTAAATTCAGATTATTTTATTACGATTTCATCAGCAAGGTACAGCAAACCGGGACTAAAGCTGTACCCCCCCCCCCCCCCCCCCTCCCCCCCCCCCCCCCCCCTCCCCCCCCCCCCCCCCCCCCCCCTACACACACACACACTTCGCCTTTAACCGTAAAATATATCCTTAACTTCGGTTCAAACTGCCTGCGGAAAAAGAAAGACGGTGTAAATCCCAGCGTCTCCGCGATAACCATTGTGCGTCTGGCGCAAGTACTATAATCATGACTGAGTCTGTGCGGTAGGGTGGGTGTCAATTATGCCGCGTTGGTGACACGCGCACCTGCCGCGCTGCTGTGTTTGTGTGCCACGCTTTTTGGCTGGTACACAAGCGAGTCGTGCTCGGTGTCACGTGTCGGCACGTGCGGCGCGTGCGCCACGTGCCTAGCCAATGCTAGTGGAGCGTGCGCAGACGAAAGACAACACGGGCACGCGCGACGACATAATGTTACAGTTAGGTGACCGAATTGCTGGTTCTGCGAAGGACTGGATGCTTTCTTCAGTGCTGGGTAGAATCCGCAATTAGTGATATTAAACGACACCCGGCTTCTCAAAAATGAAATGGGGGGGAACTAAAAGCAGGACTAAAATGTATGAAATTACATTAAAAACCAAGGAAAATATCTACTACTGACCTTTAATCTGTAACCTCGCATCACTGCACACATCAGTTAGACTATCTTTTGGGCAGTGAAAAGTACGGTCTTGGGACACACAGTTACGCTTACCCTCCCACCATTTTCCCTTTGTTTGTTTTGTTGTTGTTGTTTTTTTGTTTTGTTTTTCAAGAAGTGATTGTTTTCGTTCGGGTAATTCTGTGTTTAAGTATTAACTCGGTTACAAATCGGTATATCTACGGAGTTTCGTTTCGTTGGGACTGTTTGGAACTCTTCTCCAGTCGGTCGCTTTAAACTTTAATTAACTAGAGAGTGAGTGTGACTTCGTCTGCCAGAAACCCTTTTTCATATTCTTTCGCGCTGACCGGGCGCAAAACGTGCTGCGGACCGATAGGCCTATCTGTGCAAAGGAATGTCAGTACTTACCATTGTCGAATCGCATGCCGATCTCCGTGGTCTGTACGGCTCTCAGATATTCCACAGTCATTTCCAGAATCTCCGCCTTCTCCAGTTTACCAGAAGTCTGAAAAAGACCAGACGAATTGAAAAGAACGAATATGTCTTTTGTCTCTTCTTGATAATGAGCACACCTATGATGATGATGAGATAATGCTGATGACGATTCTGGCGGTGGTGATGAGACATACTGGTGGGAGGGGGGCGGATGAAGGGGGGGGGGGGGGGGGGGGGGGTGGGGGGGGGGCATATTTCCTTTCCACTTTCTCGCCTTTTTCCGTTTTTCGTTCAAGGTGCTATAAATTACCATTATTATCGCTCACTGCGCACAGCACACCCACTAATCAACTGTAACACCTCGTTCAACGGCTGAATAACACACACACACACACACAACACACACACACACACACACACGCACGCACGCACGCACGCACGCACGCACGCGCGCACACACACACACACAACACACACACACACACACACACACACACACACACACACACACACACACACACATGATAAGACTCATCATTATGATCACTATGATAATAACCCGAAATGGATCCAGAGGGTGGAACACATCAAAGTGAGAAGGGGAAAAAATCAGGACTCGGTTTCAAAATGCCATGTCAACTGAAAATCGGTTTTCGAAAATCTCTCTCTCTCTCTCTCTCTCTCTCTCTCTCTCTCTCTCTCTCTCTCTCTCTCTCTCTCTCTCTCTCTCTCTCGTCCACCCTCTCCCCCCTCCCCCCCCCCCCCTCTCTCTCTCTCTCTCTCTCTCTCTCTCCAGTGCGTCGCTTGGGGTCGGCACACACCAGAGAAGTCGCGATGTGCGACAGTTGAGCCATGACACTGACAATGTCTTCTTTCATACGATCCCGCCAAGCGTTGCTCACGAGCAAGTAACTGGATTTATAACGTGTTGTCAGCCGTACGGTGTCAGCTCAGGAACGGGTTGTCTAAATTCTATATGAAATAAACGGGGCATTTCATAGCAAAATCATTCACTTCAGGCTTTTATTTTTATCTTTGCCGGTTGGAAGAAAGCAGTTTTGAACAGCATCCTTAATTATTATTTTTATTTTGGATTAAGAGGGGAAAAGTCACGGTTAGACTGAATCTAGTTTTTGATGTGTGTGTGTGTGTGTGTGTGTGTGTGTGTGTGTGTGTGTGTGTGTGTGTGTGTGTGTGTGTGTGTGTGTGTGTGTGTGTGTGTGGTATGCGAGGAATACAATATTTTGACTAATAATTGTAATTGTTTTGTTTTTTAAGTTTTAACGTATACATTAATTTTTTGTTGATCTTGTAAAGCGCGGTGTACTCACCCATGTCGGTGAGATACGGCGCTACAGAAATGAGCGCTATTACTGTTAATATAAGAACTCTCCAATTTCTATCTTCCCGTTGTATTCAACTTAAGTTTTGTTTTGTTTTTGTTTTTTTAAATTTATTTTTATGAATCTCTTCCAACACTAAGTGACGCGTCTCATGCGTGAGCAGTGGATAAGACTTGTTTTCCTCCTGACACGACCCCCGTGGTTGAGCTGGCATTCAATATCCAGCGCCTTTTAACGACGGCTGCAGCTCTCTCTGCAGCCCCCCTCTCTCTCTCTCTCACACACACACTCTCTGTGTGTTGCAAACTCGGTGTTGCTGTCTCTGTTCACACCCCTTTCACAAAGGACTGGCACTCTCTCTCTCTCTCTCTCTCTCTCTCTCTCTCTCTCTCTCCTCTCTCTCTCTCTCTCTCTCTCTCTCTCTCCCCCTCCTCCTCCTCAGTCCTTCTTCTTCTTCTTGCGTTTTAGCAAGAACAGATTGTAAGACTAGCCTTCTGCCTAAAATCTTTATCCTTGCGTAATAAAGTATTATTATCCTCTCTCTCTCTCTCTCTCTCTCTCTCTCTCTCTCTCTCTCTCTCTCTCTCTCTCTCTCTCTCTACCTGTTTTGAAAAGGCAGCGGGTACCGTCTGGCTGAGCTCAAACAAACAGTTGTTGATTCGATCTCGCCGCCGCTTCTCTATCACTTTGTGAGATGTCTGCTCCTGCACACCCAAATCCATAAAACATTGAACATCAGTGAAAGTGGTCAGAGCACAGAAATAAATTAAATGTTGGTGTCAAATTCGGAGGACGCGGACAGCGTCGGTGGATAGATGCGCGGAGGTAAGGAGTGCCTCTTCAATAACGAATGTTCCATGCAGTTATGGCACAATTTGGAGGAAGGGTGCCGGAAAGCGAGTAAATGAGTAAGTAACTTGATGTTTTACGCCCAGTCAGCCAGTACGGTTATATCAGGGCGACGGGAAAGCGAGGTTTGGGTCGGGAGGAGGAGTCTGTAGTTGGTCCTTATTCTTGTTTTTGATCCGTGCATTAATACTAATACTAATACAGGAATCAATATTTCGAAAAAACGGAACTTTGGTGAAAGGAACGAGCAGTATTCTCGAATCGCCCTGATATAACCGTCATGGTTGGCTGGGCGTTAAAGACCAGTTTCCTCCTTTCCTTCCTTCCTTCCTTCTTGAAACAGGTTTTGTTTAACGAGTAGGCGAGATAAATGCTTACAATCAAGGATTTGATTTTAAAATACCCAGCTGATATTACAGTTAATGAGTAAAAAGAATCGCGAGTGACGATTAGCAGGACTGTGCTGCCCGAAACACCGTCACGAGTCATGGCTCTCCAATTGCATCCTATATTCTGACTTACTCCCTGCTTTAATGGGAGAACATTTGTCAGCTCTGGGTTTTTAACAGAGGGGACCTTAATTTCTGCGTCCACAGTACCCCACAGTAGCACGTAAAAGATCCCGGTCATTCTGCCAAAAGTGCAGGTGGCAGGTTACAGCTAAACACGCATACACCTTACGCATGTGGCTCTGCATGAAGTGACATGGTGCATGGTTGTATGGTGTACACAGAACTTGCGCCGAGACGGCTGCAGTTTCATGTGGCACCAACCATGCCAGCGCTGTAAGTACACCACTTCGGTGGATATTTAAAAAACAACAACAACAAAAAACACGCGCTATAAAAAGCTAGTCACTCATGTAGAGCCACATGCGAGCGCAGTGAGTCTGCTCAAGAGCGCGGAGAATAGCGCTTTATATGCGATCATCAATCCAATCCAATCCCACTACGGGACTCATGACGCGTGCTCACACATCTTGAAGTCAAATATTAAAGAGGATGCGGGTTACGATGGCATTTGATAGTCAATCCGATCCAGCTAATCGTTACTCTAAAATCGATTACGAAATCAACATGGTGGCTTAAAACACAGTCTTGAATTGATCTCTTCTGTCTCTTGGACAAAACTTCTTTTGGCAAGGCCAGTTCCTTTAACAAAAACTGACAAGACAGGCAGCAACATGAGATGAGGTTTAAATCACAAGACCATCATCATAGTTTTTTTCCTCTTTTTTTTCCCGAAGTGATAAATCATGTGTATGTGGAGGTGAGGATGGGGGGCAGCAATAACGGAAGAAAAGAAGAAAACAAAAGTAAGTAAGTTAACTTGAGGTTTTACGCCCAGTCAACCAGTACGGTTATATCAGGGCGAAAAAAGAAAAAAAGAAAAAAATGTAAAAACAAAAATGAAAATATTTTCGTAAACAGACTATAGTAAAAGAGGAAGTGACAGTCACTTAGTCAATATTATGTCACATAATGCTTAACTGTTCCTTCTGTTTTTCTCATTTTGTTGTTATTGTTTGCTTTTGGTTTTTCATGGATTTTTTTCTTCTTTTTTTTCTTTTTCTTCTTTTCTCTCTCTCTTTTCTGTCTTTCTTTTTGCTGAGAGTGCATGGGTGGGCTTTTCATCACAATAAGAAAGGATGTCCATATTTAAAATTTCGCCATCCGTTCTGGCATTTTTTCAAAAACGCGCATACTGAAAGCCACTGTGTTGTGCAGGTACTATCGTGCTGAAGTCCGTAAGTAAGTAAACATGGTGCTTAACGTCCACAGAAACCGTACGGCTTATTAGGGACGGGCTGAAGTCCGTGATACACTTCGCCCTGATATAAGCGTCATGGTTGCCTGGGCGCTAAAACCCAATTATCTATCTATTCGCGATGCATTACTCGTGTAGTCCGATTTGGGCATTTTAACGTACAACACAGTTCATAATGTGTATATATTAACAGACTTGCGAGATGAATTTCAACACAGAAATCCACCTTTCTTCATTAACATGCACCATACTACATCTCAGAAAACCAACCACTGTTTCTAGAGAACGACCAAACAGTTCCATAAATACCGCAATGCGGAACCTCTAATAAGAGACCAACCCTTTTCTCGGACCGCTATTTCCGAAACTTTTCCCATCGCATCAATTTTCTATGTTTAAATGACACCATAACCAAGGATCACCTCTCTTTCACCAGGACTCGCCGCCCCCCCCCCCCCCCCCCCCCACCCCTTTTTTTCTTTTCTTTCCTGGGCGGCCTTAAAAGATTAGCACCACTGTACAAAGTCGTTGGTTGTTTGAGGGTTGCCTTTCTGCAACAGCACATGCAGCTGACAGGAATCAGTTGCTGGTGAACTTGCCATTAGATTGCCGGGCCATTGCGGAATAATTTGCTCTGTCACTGCAGACTCTTTGATGCAGCACACAACCATATGGAAGATAATAATACATTTTGTGTAGTTTGATACATGAATAGGCCAACGCTGATCAAACCGTTTGTTTATCCAAATTTTTATTTTTATTTTTATTTTATTTTATATTTTAGTTAACTTCTTACTTTGATCGCATCCAGAAAAAAAGAGAGTATATTATGCTGTGCTTGTAATACAAGTCCGGTTAGGCATAACACAATATTATACTCACCATACGCTCCCGTTTCCTGCTTGACATCTCGCACAAAGTCAAAACGCTGCTGAAGCCTTACAAATCTCACAAGCATATGAATTTTTCACGAGCGCGTTCCAGAAGAAATGTGCAAAACCCAGCGTGTATCTTGGCGTGCGAGTCTCCTTCACCCCCCCTCCCCCATAGCCACCCCGCGTGCGCAGGTGACGTAAACTATTTTCTTCCCGTTTCCTCGCGAGAGCGGCAAAACAATAGGCACCCTCTTCCACAGCAAACGGTGACTGGAGGGTTAACACGGTCGACCAGCGGGGAAAGCGAGCTGTCGCTCGACAGCAACTGTCTTTTGTCGCCATCTCTGTGCACGAGCTTTGCCGCCTCCGAAACACGCACGTGTCCGGCTCGTGCCAACACCGGCCCTCGAGCACGTGTGGCAGCCTCGGGTTACCAGGACGGCATGCGACCAGTCACGTGACCCAGGGTGCGACCCACTCACCGTGTGCACATGGGCAGTCGTCTATTATCAGTTAATGTGCGGATGGAAGGTTAGGCAAGGGGTGGGGATGGGGTGGGTCGGGGTGGAAGAGATACGTACACCGAGAAATTGTTGAGAGAATACTATGGCGGCTTAGTAGCGTCAAAAGCACAGAATTACAATTATACGCACATATTTGCAAGGATCTCTCGCGCATAATTGTAACTATGTACTTTTGACACAAATGAGCCCTTGGAAGCAGCACGAAAGGCATATAATTAAAATCAGGTTGACATAATTACTGATGATCTCAACATAATTACAATTACGTGCTTTTGACGCAAGTAAGCGATTGGAACCGCGCGTCAAAAGACATAATTACTAACAGTGTAGAGATAAACTGTAATTTATAAGTTTTGACAAACTCTTCCAAGCGCCAATCGGCGAAAAAGCCGCCCTCTGGATTGTTTTGTATTTGGTAAAATCCAAGGAGACGGTCGGAAATTCCTGGACCGTTTTAAAAGTTTTTTGGGGTCAAAAATATCATCACAATCATTAAATGAGATTCATATCTACCGATTACAGCCAAAATCCGCACCAAAAGGTGAGCTTTTTCATATATTTTTGTCTTTGATTGTCAGTTCCAGTCGGCGCATGTTGCCCTTTGACTTTTGACCTAGTTTCTCAGTAACAACGTGAACGCTTCCTTAGTGCTGATTTTGGCAAGACAATCGTACTCACGACTCAACGTTCTCAGATTGCATTTTTTTCCGTACATTTTCCGTGGTTTTCCACTTACCTAGCAGCACTTCGTCGGCTTCGTTCGCCATTTGCAGTCCGTAACGCCAACTCGAAACAACCAAAGACCAAACTATATGAAAAAAACACCTTTTGTTGCGGATTTCGGCTGTAATCGGTAGACTTGGACCTAATTTAATAATTGTGATGATATTTGTGACTCAAAATAACTTTTAAAACGGTCCAGGAATTTCCGACCGTCTCCTTGGATTTTACCTTGCATTTTTTACGGGCTGCATTTATTAACTGAAATTATGCTACACCATGCAAGGCCATTGCTCAGTAAGGAAGTGTTGAAAGGCCCGCACATGCGCACCTGGCCCACGACGTCCAGTCACCGCCAGACACCCGCTTTCCCAATCTTAACTAGCCCTAGTGCGGGCGTAGCACGCTGCCTTGTCACGGCTAGAACGATAAGCAATTTTCACATTTGACGCCAGTTAGCCGCTAGAACCAAGCGTCGAAAGTCATATTACTGATGATATGGTGATAATGACTAATTACGTAAAGCTAATTAGTAATGACGTTGAGATACTTACAGTTATGTGTTTTTGACCCCAGTAAACCGTTAAATGTGTGAGTCACATAACTTCAACTATCTCAACATAATTACTAAATATGTGCACATAGCTTTTGACACTAGTCGGCCGACATAGAATACATCACGGTTGATTTGTTGTTACCGCATAAATCACAAACAAAGAGTAAAACGCTGACAAAGACTGAGTGTGGTCCCACCACCCAGGAATGAAGATGTAGCACTGCTGCCCACCGAGATAGCCCAAGTCGGTCAGCCGCCAGCTTCAAAAACGCAGTTTATCATATCGCCTTCGTGAGAACTGAGTGACACTGACAGTCACATGGAGTTCTATATCCCTGTCAAAGGTTTCTGAGGGTGTGCAAAAACTGATGCCACTTCATTCTGATAGAAACGAGGCCGAGGCAAATGTCAGATCGCGAACGATAATATTGATGCGGACCTCCAGATTTTAGTGTCAGCCTCTAGTATACTGTTTGAAATTTTCAGCCTTTATACATTGAAGATAACCTTTACTTGTTGTGAGCAACATTCTAAGCCTCGCTTTCTGGCACCTTTCCTCCAAACTCAGCCATATGATTGGTAAGGCCATTGAAGGGGCACATCTTATTCCCTCGCACCTGTCTACCGAAATCGCCCACAATGGTTTCACGTTGTCAGCGCCCTTCTTTAAGAGAAAAGTATGAGGCTGTGGAAGTCAGAGTTCAGGAGCTGTGTGAAAGTCGAGGTGGCCATCCTGGACAAACTCCAAGCACTGGTTTACGACATCCTTCCGGAAAGCGATGCTCGGAGTGTGCGTCCTGGGCTTTCCGTCCTAATGAGCTTTACGGTTTCTGCGGACTTAAAGCAACATTGAACCGTGCTTAGGCATTGGTCACAGTTTGTCCCTAATATGTCAACCGACGTCCGAGAACATGAAGCTCTACATCATCATCAGGTGTGGAAGCAACATACCCGTGGCGGACGCGGCCGATGCGTGCTTTGACGGTAAACGGAGATTGTCGATGGTTGTTGGTTGGCCAAACTAATTATGTCCGAAGAGGTACTGGCGGGAACCGAGATCAGAGATGAGGGAAGAGGGAGACAATACCTAGCCATGGACCTGTATATACAGGTATAGATCCATGACCTAACGCTATGCTGTCACCACCAGAATGATTTCTGCTTAAAGGTGGGCTGCGATGAAAGCCATTTTAACGTTTCATTAGTGATGAGGGGCAAAGTTACAAGATTAAAATACCTCGCTTAAACAGTGTCAATAAAACACAACGAAAATATAGTGTAGAAGTGGAAGAAGAAAGAAAAAAGGCGATGTTAAAGTGTTTGTCGAATCGGGCAACATGTCAGTTAATTGTGACTAGATCACAGACATTGAATAACTGAAACCGCTTTAACTGGTAACTCTTACCGAAGTAACACTTGAAGCGACCATGTGAGTGGTGCCCAGGTAAAATTCTATGCCCGGTTGAGAAATGTCACATTTCAGCTGTCTCTTATATATCAATGTCATTCTTTCAACAACAGCTGTTACCAGTGGAATTTGTATGTCCTTGTCCTTACTCCTGTGAATAGCCACACAAGGTTTTTGTTGTTGTGTGTGTGTGCGTGTGGTGTGTGTGTGTGTGTGTGTGTGTGTGTGTGTGTGTGTGTGTGTGTGTGTGTGTGTGTGTGTGTGTGTGTGTGTGTGTGAGTGTGCTCTCTCTCTCTCTCTCTCTCTCTCTCTCTCTCTCTCTCTCCTCTCTCTCTCTCTCTCTCTCTCTCTCTCTCTCTCTCTCTCTCTCTCTCTCTCTCTCTCTTCTCTTGTCCTCCTTCGTTGTGTGTGTGTTGTGTGTGTGTGCTGGGTGTGTGTGTGTGTGTGTGTGGTGTGGTGTGTGTGTGTGTGTGTGTGTGTGTGTGTGTGTGTGTGTGTGTGTGTGTGTGTGTGTGTGTGGGAGGTGTATTTGATAGTGGATGTGGTGAAATTGTGTGTGCTTTGTACATCTCGAACACTAACCGGCAACGTATCGAGCCGATAGGCGACAGCGCTGATCAAAAAAGAAACTTGGACTCCGTTCTGTAATCCAACACATCAACCGCACACGTACGAGCACGATAGGCGACAGCGCTATCAAAAAGAACTTCAGCAACTCCACGTTGCTGTGAAACACACCACCACACCACACACACACACCACAGCACACACACACCACCCTGCACGCACGCACGCACGCACGCACGCACGCACGCACGCACGCATGTGTTTAGATCTTACTTTGAACATATCTTTTTTCATGTGAGTAAAAAATAAAAAATAAAAATAAAAATAAAAGAAGAAAGAAAAGGGAGGAGGGTGGAGAGGGGGAAGAAGAAGGGAAAAAAAGTGGGTCAAAAAAGTGGGTCAAAGAAATCTTTTGAATCTTTATTATTTTCGATCTGGGTCCCACCGTTGAGCTCTCTCTCTCTCTCTCTCTCTCTCTCTCTCTCTCTCTCTCTCTCTCTCTCTCTCTCTCTCTCTCTCTCTCTCTCTCTCTCTACAACACAACCAGCTGTTCAATTTGCCGCATCTGACGGTTCTCATAATTCACACATCTTCATAAATCAGCCTTCAAACTGAGATAGAGCCTAATCAGCTCAGTTTGAAGACGAGAGATAACGTGGAACAGCCTAGAAACTAGAAATTGAAGTTGCTGCCCACAAAATGTCTTGGATTCTTTTTGCCCGTCTTCTTCTTGATCATTTACTTTTCGGAAAAGACAATTTACTTCTCGGTTGTTTTGTTTGTTACTTTGTTTTGTTTTCATCTTCGCTAGTACAAAAACTCGGCGGCTCGTCCAGAACGGGGTCAGACTTTGCAAATGCACCCGCGTCATCCCCTGCACTGACAATTATCTCTCGCAGTGGGGTACTGCGTACGCAGAACTTAAGGTCCCTTCTGTTGAGAACCCAGAGCTGACCAAAGTTCTCCCATTAAAGCAGGGAGCAGGTCAGAACATAGCCACGCATGCTTCTCCCTCTGCCAGGAATGTGTTCCTTTTCGTAATTTATACCTTCCTTGTCCATTCATCTCAATTTTTTCTCCAAATCCTCTCCAACTGTCTTACGGTCAGTGCAGTTTCCTGTGTGGACCCCCGGATTAAAATAGGTCACCCTGCTCAGTCGCAAGCGATTTAACCAGGTTCCCGTGGTGAGTGCCTACGGAACATAAATAATTCCAAGGAGTGGAATGGAAATTCGTTTCTGACGTACCCTGGGCGGTTGGTTTTTGACGTTGTAACAGTGAATTAGGCAAAGTTGCGATTTAGTGACTTGTGTTTGGACTGGTGTAAAAGAATTTTAAATGTGTGGTTTGTCCTGATGTGACCCTGTGCGGTTGATGGGAGGCTAAAATCCAAGAGCTAACTAACTAACTAACATTCATCCGTACGAGTAGGGTACATGCAGCGTCCTCTGACATTCAGCCAGCTTCACCCCGAGTTTTCAGCGGTTCTTGATCACACATCTTTTCCTTATGCTGCACCGTCTGCCTGGAACAAAAGTCTGTTTATCCAACAGCTTCACATTCTTTCAATCGTCCTGCTGTGTGTGTGTGTGTGTGTGTGTGCGTGCGTGCGTGCGTGCGTGCGTGCGTGCGTGTGTGTGTGTGTGTGTGCGTGCGTGGTGGTGTGTGCGTGCGTGCGTGCGTGTGTGTGTGTGTGTGTGTATGTGGTGTGTGTGTGTGTGTGTGTGTGTGTGTGTGTGTGTGTGTGTGTGTGTGTGCGTGTGCGTGCGTGCGTGGTGTGTGGTGTGTGTGTGTGTGTGTGTGTGTGTGTGTGTGTGTGTGTGTGTGTGTGTGTGTGTGTGTGTGTGTGTGTGTGCTGTGTTTGCCTGTCTTTCGGTTTGAAGGTTTATTTATATGTGTATGTGGGGGGGGGGGGGGGGGAGGTGTTGATATGTTGTAGCTGTGTAGTCAGCTGGAAAGGGGGGGGGGGGGGGGGGGTAGGGGCACGCAGGGGAGGGGCACGGGGGAAGCTTTCGGACTTTGTGATCTTTATTTTTGCACCTGCATGCGTTCCTAGACCGGTAACTAGGACTATGTTTCCATGTTTTATTCTCTTTTAACACGCAATGTGCTCCAACGGAGAAGTGGCATGCAAAAGAATTCATGATTATTGTAAAGATTATTATCTTGGCATGTCATAATCATAGATCATCATTGCTCAAAATGGTAAGTTTACGCAAAACACTGTTCATTTCTTTCTCTCCCGTGATGACAGTTTTTGGAGAGACCCAAGAATCCAGTTTCCTAACCTGGTCATTCCAGTGATAATTAGGCCTAGGCATGACCCCTGAAGATTAGCAGCGCGTCACAAGATCCGCACAAAGGGCAGCAAATCAAAAACGTGCATCGCCACTGACGCGCCGCTCAGAAACTGACGCGTTGACGCGTCGGATGCAATGGGCCTTATAAATGCAAATAATGACCGCGTGTTTGATATATATAGGCAATGAGATCTACGTCTAGTGACATAGTTCAGGAGCTGTGTGAGAGTCGAGGTGGCCGTCCTGGGCTGTCCGTTCTAACGAGCCTTCTGGTTTCCGTGGACGTAAAGCTATATTGAACCATGCTTCGGCATTGGTAAACATGGTGCTTAACGTCCACAGAAACCATAAGGCTTTTTAGGGACGGGGAGAAGGGGGGGAAGGGGGTATGGAGGTGGGGGGAGAGGGAGGTTATTATACCTATCGCTACACTGTCACCACCAGAATGATTCCTGCATTAAGATGAGCAGCGATGAGAGCCAATTTAATGTTTCAGTAGGAAGTGATGGACAAAGTCACGGGACAGTGTCCACAAATCACAACCTTTTTGAAGAGAAAGGAGAGCCGAAGCGGTATCGAACCGAGGTCCTTCCGCTTACCAACCTAACGCCTTACCGCTAAGCCAAACCGGCTCACTCGGCATTGGTCTCAGCTTGTCCCTAATATGTCAACCGACATCCGATGACATTAAGCAACACTACCTACCTACGTCTAGTGAATCAGAGTTCAGGAGGAGCCGTGTGAAAGAGGAGGTGGACGACCTGGGCTCCCGTCTCTAGTAGTCCGTACGGTCTGTGGATGTTAAGCAACACTGAAGAAGAAGAAGAAGAAGAAATCTAGTGAAGGATAGCGGGCTGGGGGCGATAGTGTAATGGAGGCTAGCTTCGCTTCGTATGACTTTGCTCCTTGTCGGCTTTCTTTCCTCTAAGCCGTTTCAGCAATCGCTGTTGTCGCGCCTGTCTCCTCTTGTGCTGCACTATGCCGAGGGCATACAAGTAAGGATCCAGAGCAGAGCTGAGGGGCAGCAGCAGCAGCAGCGCCACGCCCACGTGCACCTCGCTAGACACGGACGTTGTTCGTGAGGCCAGCAGTCTCAACGTCCCCACGAGGACCCAGCACAGACATTTACACAGCACAGCCGTCAACAGTCGACGAGCGGTGTCCAGCTCCATGGTTGTTCCACATGTATCGAGAAAGGCGAATGGGTTTGACCTGATAGCGACGTAGACAAACAGTTGTCCCACGGCTATGAACACGGCCACGGTGACGCTGGGAAGAACGACAAGACCGTCAGCGAAGTGCTGGCCATCCTGGTCAGTGGGTGTCAGGGGCAGCGGGCTGCAGATTGCTGTGCGTGTGAACAGCTGTCCGTCAGAAAGATGGGCCGGGATCAAGGGCAGAGAGGCCAGGACGAGGCCGGCCATCCACGCCGCTGCGCAGGCCAGCTGGGCCGACCTGCTCTTGAACAAAAAGGACCTGGACGGGAAGTGGATCACTAGCAAACGATCCAGCGTGATGAGCGCCACGACAAAGACGGACACTTCGCTGGACAGCAGAGCCAGGAAACCGGCCACCCGGCACGCCACACCGTGTCTCCACGCGAGGTCCTCCCACGCGTAAGTCCCCTGGTAGAGGCGGTCAGTCACGCCGATCATCGCCAGGTACAAGCCCATGACACAGTCTGACAATGACAGGTGTGTGATAAACACGGCGTGACTGGAGATGGCATGTGTCTTGACCAGCACACGGGTCACGAGGCTGCCCACATTTCCTGCCAGGGCCAACGAGGCCAAGACTGACACGCCCACTCTGTGCACGTTGGATCGCAGAAGAGATTTACAGGAAGACACAACGTCATCAGGAGCAGAGCAGTCTTCAAGGTTGAAATTTGAAGGCATGACATCTGAACAACAGACCTTGTAGCTGTCTGCGTAAACATTTTCCAGCATGTCCAGCCCTGAGAAGAGTCCT
The DNA here is from genome assembly GCA_018857735.1 of Alviniconcha marisindica. Taxonomy (NCBI): domain Eukaryota; kingdom Metazoa; phylum Mollusca; class Gastropoda; family Provannidae; genus Alviniconcha; species Alviniconcha marisindica. The sequence goes on along the minus strand of JABMCL010000919.1, from coordinate 279,845 downwards.
TTAGATAAGCGTTGCATGGGGCAACCTCGTAAGTCCAACATTCGGAGTTTTTTCAGGAACTGAAAGCCGTCTTTCTGTATGTTCTCCACCCCACAATCAGACAGATTCAGTGTCTGCAGATGTGGAAAGACGAGGACGTTCCTGTCTAATGTTTTCATCACCACCCTAGACAGGTCTAGCACACTGAGGTCAAGAACGTAGGAAGACGCGAGTAGAAGTGTTGACGTCGACGTTTTCACAGCCAGTATTGATGTCAAGGGGTTCCCGGCCAGAAACAGGACACTGAGCAAAGGCACGCCTCTGAAGTGTTCTCTGTACAGCGAGGTAAGTTGGTTGTCACTGAGGTCAAGGGTACGCAGGCTAGGCAAGGTCAGGTTGTCCAGGTGTCCTAGGAGACAGTTGGCCAGGTTCCGGTAAATGAGCATGGTGTTGCGGGTGAGAAAAAACGGGGCCATGCCGGTGCCGCTAACGTCTAGGTAACGCAGTTGTGGTAAATTGTCCGTGTGCACGCTGCTACGACAGACGATGGCCCATCCCTGACAGGTACAATTCCCAGGACAAACGAAGTCGCACACCAGTTCATCGTCACCCTGTGGACATTGCGACAAGCCGTCACACACGTGAACAGGATGCACACACACCGTGGAAGCCCTACAGCGGTAGAACCCCGGGCACGTGTAGCTGTCGCGCCACTCTTCATCTTCGTGTCCTGGACAGTCGTGCACGCCATTACACCGCACGAACACCGGTAAACACGTCAAGGGGTCACCGGGGCACATGAAGTAGGAATCGGCGCAGTCAAGCGTAGACCCGGCTTGTGTATACATTGTGCTTATGTATCCTCTTCCATCGAAGCTAATAACTGCAGGTAACGGCAGGTTAATATTTGGGAGCATATCTATTCCATCGAATGTTGCGGAACAGCTATTTTCGTCTGAATTGTCATCGCAATCACTTCGTTCATCACACCACTGGCTCAATCTGAAACACTTAGTTCATGGGGACACGTCAGTATAACCTAAATGCGAAACGCTCACAATTACAATTATGAAGCGTACCAGGCACCAGCTAGGCCTTAAAGGATGAGTGCTCTTTGGACACCAACACGTAGAAGAATGTCCGAATTGAATGTTCGGTTCAATAACGATCACCTGAATGTCAACAACCGGCAGTGAATGATGCGCGTTATGTAGACTTCAGTACGTACCAGAGAGCTTTCCATGTCAACTGGAAATGTCAGACTACCCCAAACCCATGGTGTTCTAAGTGTAATGGAGCGGAGTGGTAGAAGGACAGGACACAGGCAGCGGAGTCTGTCGAAATGGAGACCACAGCAGGCGGACGGCAGCAATCAGGCTCTATTTGCTCAGCAGCAGACAACTTTTCAGCACACCCAAAATCCTCACGCGCACGCATAGATAAGAGAACTGCGCGGGCCGCAAGGAACACACGCTATCGTTACAATGAAATCGGCCCTCTGGACCACAAAATGGCTGACTATTGTGTTTCCTTGGCTCGCACAAATACAGTTTCCTCAACAATAACTAAACTAATTAAAACATGAAATACATCAAAAAAAGCTAGAGTTACAACCTTTTAAACCGTATAAACAAAATGTACACACATGACTTATTTAATTTACAACAAGAGTGGGAAGCGTGGCTTGCACCTGTCTATAAGCAGATTCGTACAACTAAATCACAACTAACACAATGTACAAAATATAACTGTCAATAAAACTTACATCAGAATAAAGTGCACGCTCCCACGGTTAAAATGGTACATAACAATTACAATACAACGCTCTGTAAGAGAAGCAAGACACACTGAAAGATTAGCACTAAAACAATCGGTGCGAACTTTCGCCTGGGGCGCGTTATTTTAGTCGCAGCAGCGCTGATAGTGATACCAAGTAGTCTATGAATACAACTTAGCTTCTACAGTACACAATACTTAATAAGTTAATTTCAACCCAAAATAAACACTAAACATGAAGTCAGCTAAGCAAAATACTATACGACAAAGCATTGATCGACACAGAATTACTTTCATCGAGTCAAAACAACGATTCACTACTATTCACTAGTAGGCCTACTCATAAACAGGGAACGCGCCATGCAGACGACGGCTATAAAAAGAATGGACCTAGAGAGGCATCGGCTACTGATTAAGCTCGATCTTGGATAAACATTCTAAGATGCCAGATTATATTACACATGGCTTTGGTGTATAACGAAAAGGACTAGGTGAACAAGGAGTAGGTAAACAAACAAGCGGTCAAAATATTAAGGGAGTAAACAGACTTGAAAATGGCGCGCACCGGCGGCTATTGCGGGATTATTGTAAAAACGTACAAAGAGCACTTGCTCACATAAGTGTTAGCGATTACAAGCATCTTTAATGCAAACTTGAATCATGTAGCATAATGAGCATAAACATAGGGCATTGCGATACTCCCAGTTCATAACACACTCGCGAATAACGAATTTCAAGCACTGAAATTTCATTGCGAGTTTGAGTCTGTTTTCTAGAATTCTCAGCGGCAGTATTTCAACGCGTCAGCACACACACACACACACACACACACACACACACACACACACACACACACACACACACACACACACACACACACACACACACAACACACACACGTACACGCCGCGCCCTGCATGTATAGATAATGAAGGTGGAAGGGGGGGAGGGGGTTAGTGAGGGAAGTTTTGCAAGATTAGGAGTGTCCACAAACGCATTTTAAACGGGAAAATGTAATATCTAACTGATTTTGTTATTTACCATTAGTACCTGTCTGTTTTGACACTGTAGCGGCACTTGGCCAGTACACTGGGGGGAAACGCAAAAGTCCTCGTCGCTGTTGTCCTGGCAGTCGTGGCGGTGGTCACACACCAGGCTGTACGGCACGCGCTGCAGACCGTTGGCACATTCAAATGCAGGCGAGAAGAGATGGCATCAGCGGGGCCCGGCACGACTCTCCGGTCGGAATATCCCACGACTCTCTGGTTTTGCCGTAAACAACACTGTCGTCTCCGTAGCACTTGCCGCTGTTCACTTCACAAGACAAAAAGCTGTGCGTCGCGTGCCCAGACGGGCAGAACACATGCTGAAATGGCCGGAACGTGACGTTTGAAAGCAAGGCAATCTTGACTTCCGCCCGCCTGCCCTCCCGCCTCTTCCGACTGCGAGGAGGGTTTACTTCACACAGGGGGTAGGTCCACGCTGGTGTTGTGCAATCGCGAAGGATGATGACAACAGGATATTGTTTGTAGATGCTATAGATGAATTTTCCGATAGAAGAGCTACGTACGGGCAGTTTATCGATAGTGTATTCTCAGTGCAATTGTACCATCTGCCCATTGCGGCAAGTGTCGTCTATAACTGCAAAAAAATGGTCTGCTAAATATTGACAAAATGGCAAATACATGTTAATACATTCTGATCATTTCATTATAAAGATAGCTGTGTATCAAAACTTTGGTTATTTTCTCTAAAGAATTCCTAAAATTAATTGTTACTGAATGAATGGTGTGTTGTGAGCAGCCTGATTACTCAGAGCGGTATCGTGATACCCGTGTATTACCAGATACAGAGGTTGTCCAGAGCGGTATCGTGATACCCGTGTATTACCAGATACAGAGGTTGTCCAGAGCGGTATCATGATACCCGTGTATAACCAGATACAGAGCGATATCATGATACCCGTGTATTACCAGATACAGAAGACTGCGGTTCACAGTGACTAGTGAACCACGTTTGATGGTGTAAACTGGCAGATGATGCCAACCTGGGTTCACACCTGTAACCATGCATGCCAGTTTAGAGCGGAGGCGATTCCAGGTTTCTGTTGTGTACTTGTGCCCGGCGTTGTACGTTTCACGTCAATAGAGCGTTATTAATTTCCTTTGTACATTGATTCCACAGGGGCGCTCCGGGCCGCATTCTGCTTCACAGGTTTCTGCAAGTCCTTCGGATGCCAGCAAGTCACTCGGATGCTAACATGTCAACATGTCTGTTTATACGCTGAGCCGGTGCCGTGATCATAGGACCTATGATGCCCGATCTTGAACAGTTAAAGAAACAAGAGTCTTTCATAGTTCAGGAGCTGTGTGAGAGTCGAGGTGGCCGTCCTGGACTGTCCGTCCTAACGAGCCTTCTGGTTTCCGTGGACGTAAAGCTATATTGAACCATGCTTCGGCATTGGTCACAGCTTGTCCCTAATATGTCAGCCGACATCTGAGGACATTAAGCATCACTTCATCATCATCATCATCGTGTGTTTACATGATTGCGTCGCTGAAAATGCCTGGCAATGTGGGCCTAAAATCTGTAGGCTAAGTAAATAAACAAATAGCATTCGGCCTATATGCACGCACGCACAGGCGCTTGCACACACACAAGTATATACACTGCACAACTTACAACCAACTTAAACCGACAATAAACAGGGACTTGCGGCGGAGGAAGATAGCGGCGCGAAGCAGAAAGCATGGCAGCTAGGCCTGAGGTCGTTGTCTCATTCCACGGTCTCTCAACACCGAGTTCTAAACTACAGCCAGCCTGGCACTCTGTAGGCCCGTGAAATTATAGCCGTCGGCGCGGCAGCGTCATGTCGTCGCGGTGGTCGAATGAAATGACGTCACTAACATTCAAACAAAATATCCAACTGCGAATCATTTGACTCACCACAAACGAAGTATTAGGAAAGACGACGGTTCAACGATCGAGAGAAGGCTATTTTGAGCGTATTCACAGGTAATTGTTTATGTTTAGCCTTTAACAACAACAACAACAACTCTTTGCTGATCTGTGGCTCGTACAGGAAAGGAATCTGATGCCCCCTAACCTCTCCGACCCGAACTATTAAGCCGCGTAATTTGTTCTTCGATGACAAAAAAGCAGTGATTCGGCGTTGACGAAAACTGACTGCATGGTTTACCGCGTCTGCGCCTGCTTACTGGTTCATCGCGTGTGTCATTCAGAGTTCAGCGACACATTGATATCAAGGCGAAACACAAACGATCAAGCCCAGCGTAAACGTCCAATTCTGTGTTCGAAACGCGCTTCAGTTTATGCCGAAAGAGGATTGGGAAACGCTTCGATGATGCTTGACTTCCACAGAAGCCGTATGGTTTATTAGGGACGGGGGAAAGGGGTGGGAATCCGAGCCCAGATCCACCCTCCCTGTTGACACAGCTCCTGACATCTGGTTGGGAAACAAACGAAGGTAATTAAAAAATATATATAAATATTAATTAGAGCAATATTAAGCTCTACAGAGCGAGGTGGGACTGGAGGGTTGAAGGAAGGCAGCAAAGATTAGAAAGACACGAGCCTTGAAACAGGCAAAGTTGTCGTCTGGCCTACATCTGGTTTAAAAGTAGGCAAAAGATGTTTGATATCTCTATAAACGTGAGCCGGTTTGGCCTAGCGGTAAGGCGTACGGCTGGTAAGAAGAAGGACCTCGGTTCGATTCCTCTTCGGTTCTCTTCTCCAAAAATTGTGATTGATGGCATTTCGGTCCCCGCCAGTGTCCCTTCGGAGACAACTCGGCGTTAAACAAGTTTAACTGACCAACCAGCTCTGTTAATAATCTCAGTAGAAGAGACCTAATTTCTGAATCCGCAGTACCCCACCATTGGGAAGTTCAAAGGAATTAAAGAGACAGTGACCAGTGAAAGAAGGGTAATCGAAAAGGTTCACGCGCGTGCACACACACACACACACACACACACACACACACACACACACACACACACACACACACACACACTAACACACACACATACGCGCGCGCGCACACACACACACTAACACACACACACTACACACACACACTAACACACACACATACGCGCGCGCGCACGCACGCACGCACGCACGCACGCACGCACGCACGCACGCACGCACGCACACACACACACACACACACACGGATTCGGACTTACAGTCGAGGCACACCAAACGCAGTAGACGTCAAACAAAGGTAGACGTTATGAAGCCGTTTGGACCATATCAATTCCGTGACGGCTGTCCACTCTCGGCCAGTGGTCAGCGAGGCCAGCTTGGCGCCGTGGCCAGCGCAAGCCGTCATAGCATCCGTATATATGTCAGAGGGCGGTGAGGCCGCAACAGAATGTAGCAGCTGCCGTCCAGCCCGAAGCCCAGAGAATGACAGCGTCCTCGTCCCACTCACACTCCCGTCTGAGGTTGCATTCAAGGTGAGCCCGGAAGTCGGGCCACTCAGCCACCGAGCAGTTCCACTTGCCACTCGACAAACGCTCTGGAACAAACGACTGAGCCAGCGAAGAACACAATTTGAATATCTCAGTCTTAGGTAACCTATAGGCTACACGCACGTAAGTGTAGTAAACGTAGCGTCTGCACCTTCTAATTGCGGAAATGTATGTATATATGCGCGTTGTGTCTTAAATAAGCCTTCTTTTTGTTAAAGTTTTGTGTGTTTGGATTTTGCCAGAGCCTGCTATCTATAAGATTTTGCTAGCCTGGCAAACGGGACATCTTCTCCGGGTTCGATTTTCAATCGCGGTCATGCGTAATGATCACACACACACACACACACACACGCACGCACGCACGCACGCACGCACGCACGCACGCACGCACGCACGCACGCACGCACGCACGCACGCACGCACGCACGCACGCACGCACGCACGCACGCACGCACGCACGCACACACACACACACACACACACACACACACACACAAACACACACCTTGTACACAGAATATAACATCTCAAACTGGGCCGGTCTTTCATCGGGACCAAGCGGTCCGTAATAGTTGACGAGGTGCAAGGCAAGTTTCTCTGTGCGGTAAACAGTGGGCAGCGGAGCTACAGTGCCACACCAACGTAGCAACACGTCGTCACGAGCGTTGCCACCGAGCAGTGTCAACAACCCGTAGTTCTCACAGCGGACATTAGCGTGGACAAAGCTGACCATGACAGCACGCTGCAGCGGATGGGCGATGGTGAACCAAATGTCCCTGACAACGGGCAGCGTGGACGGGTCTGGACGGGTAAAGGGCGGAGTACCAACGCTTCCTGAAATTAAAAACAGTAACGCACAAAGTATATCACAGGATCACCTAGGTGAAGACTCCCTCGAAACGGGAAGTGTGGACGGGTTAACCCTTTTTCTGCCATGGTGTCACTTGAAAACGGTCAATAAAAGTGTAAAATTTGACATTCTTAAGTCTTTTTGTTTGTCTTTTCGCATTGGCATGAATGGATTTTTGTCAAAACGCACAATATAGAAAATAGATTTCTTATAGGACCGGAAAATGTACTGTTTGCAGGCTTGT
>JABMCL010000919.1:0-267500 GCA_018857735.1 Alviniconcha marisindica | reverse complement strand
GAGAGGGAGGGAGAGGAGGGAGGGTGGGGTGCGCATGACAACTAACATTCTACCGTACCGTCTTGCTTTCAGCGCCAAACAATGGTGGAGCTGCTCGTTTCACCCGCGATGAAGTGGAACTGTTCAAAACCCTCATGGGTGACCCTCAGGCCTCACCTGGTCTGTAACCTGGTCAGTCAGTGTGTGGGTGGGGAGGACGAGGAGGGTTGTGGCTACACCAGGTGTGCACAGGGGGGCTTCGTGGTCAACGGCACGTGCTACGTGCTCCAGTACACCGTCAGTACACGGATCAAGACCTACATGCAGGCCAAGGCGGCGTGCAGCTCGATGCCTCGTGGACGGTTGGCCTGTCTGAAAACTAAACAACAGGTTCGAAACGTTCAGAACTTCTTCAGAAAAACTATCATGCAGCCTGTGGACATGATGGTGGGATTCAGCTCCATGGGACTGCCCTACATGTGAGTGAACAACATTTTGTTTCGTTTTCTTGATAATCGTGCACGTACACTACTTCTGTTCATTCCTTCTTTCGGACATCTCACCACTCTCGCTGTCCCACAACAAAAATGCCGAAGCAGTGCATCGCTAAAGGAGAACCGAACCCAAGACGCAAGTTAGCCTGAAAACGCAGGAAATGTGCAGATATATTGTCTTTTGGTTGTTCTGTCAATATTTATACGAAATAAGTCCTTTTTGTGCCCTAAGCACAACCTTGTTGGTTCGTCCACAACATTGCCAACACGCAAATGTGGCGGAACTTAAAGTGATGTACGTGTTATCGAGGTCTCCACTCCTTGCCTTTGTATGCTACTTGGAACGATTCAAAAACATCTCTTCCGCATATACTGAATGAGGTCAAGTGGCTCTTTTGAGTTTCGATTGGTTTTATTGACTGCCTTTATCGATTAATTCTTTAAACTAAAATATCCTTCCCTCCCAAATTTACCTTTGCAGACCCTTTCGAGTTGTTTCTGTAGTCACAAGCGGCAAAAAAATGAAGACAATGCCGCGTTTTCTGTCTCAGTATTAGCATTGAACTACCCAAACACGGAACAGTGTGCCTTTCTCATTTTTGTCATCTTCGGAAAATAATCACCGAGTTTTGGCATAGAACTCTGAAGCCTCAATCGGCTGAAGTTTTGGCAAAGGGCGCAAAACCGGTCACGTCGGCACTGGTACAGAAGGGGTCGGGTAAATATCGGACGCATCAGAGCCAGAACAGATCAAGAGGAGGGAGGAGCTGGGCTCTCACAGCTGGCTGGATTGTCTTGCTGCTGAGTAGTTCCTCAACAGTTGCTTTTTCGGACACTGTCTTTGTGACTTTGTTCCGCACAGCTGTTGAAACAACACAACTTGTTTCCCACTGGCGGGCTCCCACCTTCTTAACATTGTTGTTCCGGCAGTGGTTGACGGTCCCTTTGGTCTTTATGGGTCGGAGCGCACGGACCAGCTACTCACAGGAGGTACCCGACCCCCACCCACCCTTTTCCCGTCCCTAAGAATTAGCCATACGGTTTCTGTGGACGTACAGCACAATGATTACTTACTTACGTCGGACGCATCAGCTCAGGAGCTGTGTGAAAGTCTAGGTGGACGTCTTGGGCTCCTCTTTCCTAATACACAGTAGTGTGTGTGTGTGTGTGTGTGTGTGTGTGTGTGTGTGTGTGTGTGTGTGTGTGTGTGTGTGTGTGTGTGTGTGTGTGTGTGCATACCTAAGCCTCGCTTTCGATCTCGTGATTGTCAACTAGAAAGGTTGGGACCGGCAGGACACAGCGAATTTCTTAGGATAATTTCAAAGTGCAAGGGTGTGCAGGTGAGCGTGTATCTTACAAAAGTGTAAACCACTTTAAAATAGCTTACCAGCGCATATTTTTTTAATACAAATCCGACCTGATTATAAATGGTGGTGTCTTAATCCGCAATTCGTCCAATGTAAAATACATAGCTCTCTCTCTCTCTCTCTCTCTCTCTCTCTCTCTCTCTCTCTCTCTCTCTCTCTCTCTCTCTCTCTCTCTCTCTCTCTCACACACACACACACACACACACACACACACACACACACACACACACACACACACACACACACACACACACACACACACACACACACACACACACACAAATACATCAAATAAAAATTCGTAGCTCTGCACGTACAGACGAGTACCATCATACTTATGAACCATGTACACAAAGACCACCAAAGTCAGTCAATCGCAGTCACACAAAAACGATTTCGTAGTGCATGCGTTATAGATCAGAAAAGTCCAAATTCAATTAATAAATGAATTGGAACAGTTATAATTCTTATAGAATAAAACTGTTGTGAAATATGTAACACATACTGAAGCTCTAAAAAGAGCAGTTATGACTGTTGTTTCGTAGACTTCATAACAGGACTTGTGTGTATCGCAGACACACCACTCGCCCGCACCAACTGCTTCCGTTATTAGAATTTAATAATATAAAAAAAGGGACAGTTATGACTGCTATTAAACAAATGCGTGAAGTACATACTACGTATGAGGCTTTGCATGAAGTGACATGGTGCATGGTTGCATGTTTGCATGGTGTACACAGAACGCGCCCAAATGGCAGCAGTTTCATGTGGCACCAGCCATGCCAGCGCTGTAAGTACACCACTTCGGTGGATATTCAAAAACGCGCTACAAAAAGCTATTCACTCATGTAGAATCACATGCGAGCGCAGTGAGTCTGCTCGAGAGCGGAGAATAGCGCTATATAAAAGCGATCAATAATGATAATAATAATATATAAAAGTATTACTTCGACTAAAAGAACAGTTAAGATTGTTATCGTAGTAATTTTATGACACGAGACCTGATCGCGCGCGCGCGTACACACACACACACACACACACACACACACACACACACACACACACACACACACACACACACACACACACACACACACTGCGTCGATGACGGACCAAGTAATTTTATGACACGAGACTTTATCGCGCACGCGCGCGCGTACACACACACACACACACACACACACACACACACACACACACACACACACACACCACACACACACACACACACACACACACACACACACACCGGTTTAACACAGCCAAATCACGGTTGAGAACACCAACGGCCTGGTGGAAGAGGCTGCTGTTCGGCTTACCCGGTATATGTATCAGTCCCCTCTCAGACGGCTTACCCGGTATATGTATCAGTCTCCTCTCAGACGGCTTACCCGGTATATGTATCAGTCTCCTCTCAGACGGCTTACCCGGTATATGTATCAGTCTCCTCTCAGACGGCTTACCCGGTATATGTATCAGTCTCCTCTCAGACGGCTTACTCGGTATATGTATCAATCTCCTCTCAGACGGCTTACCCGTTCCTAATAAGCCTTATGGTTTCTGTGGACGTTAAGCGCCATGTTCACTTTAGACGGCAAGAGCTGGAACAGGTCGGGCGCTGGGTGGGACCGGTCTGGAAAGATCCGTCTGGATCTGGCGACGGACTGCTTGATGAACATCTCCAGAGAAGACAGCTAGCAGCCGACGGTTCGCACGGCATTCTTCATGACTACACGGTTATCTCCATACTCCAAGCACTGGTTTACGACATCCTACCTGGAGGAAGATGCCGGAAAGCGATGCTCGGAGTGTGAGTTATCTCTTCTGGTCCTTGGTAGTGCCGCCATATCAGACTGGAAGTGAGAAGCACACAGCACGCTTTCTGTGGTGGCCCTGTATAGCTGTACGAGGATCTCACGCCGTATGGTGAACTTCTTCGGCTGCCGAAGGAAATACGTTCTGTGCTGTGCCTTCTCAGTTCAGGATGAAGCTGATGTTCGCCCCCCAAGTCCAGCCCAGAGGAGACGATCATACCCAGAAACTCAGTTGAAGGTGTCGATCCATCTTTCCGTTTGTTGCTCGTAAAAGGCAGATGCGCCAAAATTGTGTACATTGTTGTGTTCTGTCTCCAAAGAAATCTTTCAGTTCCAGCCTTTTGTGTGAGTCTATATATCCATATATTCTAACATATTCCAGAAGAAGAAGAGGAGAGGGAAGAAACACAGTGACAACGGCACCAGCTCTGTGTACATGTAAATAAATATAGCTGTAAATAATGAAACGTTTTAACCTAATCAGGTAAAATTGTAGTTATTTCTTAACCAACTATCTTAACATAAAACATAACTTTTGCTCATAGATATCTTTTAACAAACAGTCTTTTAAAAAGCTAAGATACGGTTAGAAATAATTGTTTTTAAACTGGTCCTAGAAAGATTTTTATCCTCATTTTAATGTAAATTTTAACTTTTGAATAAAATAAAATAAACAGTTTAAGGCCGCTAGGGCACCAAATTTATAAATTCTAACTTTCCTCCTAGGTCCTCACATGCATCTCCTCGATAGAAGTGGACCAAGTCAAAGCTAATCCGTTATACAGCCAACCGGTTTTGCTCTCAACGTTAGAAAACAATAGTTTTGTACAGTTTGTCCCTAATATGTCACCTGACATCCGAGGACATTAAGAATCACTTCACTCACTCACATATTTCCGTTCCAAGCGCACACACACACACACACACACACACACACACACACACACACACACACACACACACACACACACACACACACACACACACACACACAAAGCTTGCGAACCTTTGGCACAGACGTCTTCGACTCGGACAAACGAACAAATAAAAACCAAAAGAAAACAGACAGAGCGATCTGATATGCCAGATGAAGCAAACCCTCGTGGTCCATGGACATTAGAGTTTGGTTCTGCTTAACTCCACAGTGATTATAAAATATATATGCAAAACATTTTGGGTAATTTACAAAGAGAGGGGGCAAATTGGAGGAATAAAAATTAAGCTTAAGAAAACAACAGTAACAACAACAAAGAAAAGGAAACGGATACTAAATACAAAAAAAGAAAGAAGAAAAAAGAAAAAGGAAGAAGAAAAAAAAAAATAACTACAACAAAATTATATAAACAAATTAAAAGGTTATATATATATATATATATATATATATATATATATATATATATATATATATATATATATATATCGAGAGACAGACAGACAGAGACAGAGAGACCGAGACAGATACACACAGAGAGACAGAGGATGGACCTCCGTTTTCTAAAATCTCACTGCTCGGCGGTCATCAGGTACAAACACTGGTACTGGTGGAATGACAGGACAGGGGATTTTTTAACAAGTTACAAACTGTATCAGTATATGCTTCCCATGTGTGGACTTTTTTGGAATGCTGGCGCCGAGTATCTCCTCCTCGACAACTGCTACTTTGAAGATATCCAGAGTCTCTACATGCTGAACCGACTGAACTATTTGTGCGAAATTGCAACCGATGCGGACAAGACGAGCGTTAAAACCAGTGCTGAAGTTTCGCCCATTGAAATAAGCCAGTCCCTTTCTCTCAATTACGTAGCGTGCCCAAAACGGCACTTCGTCCACCCCTTTCTGGCCTGTGATGTCCACAGCTCCTGTTTCGCGAATGCAGAGGTCAACTACGACAGCAGTAAAGACGCGTGGGACACCCCGTCACGCGCTTCGTGTCCAGCGCCATTCACGTCACTTCCTCCCTCGTTTGCGTGTGAAAGCGGCGTGCAGCGTGTACCGTACAGCCTGGTGTGTGGCCACCGCCAGGACAACAGCGACGAGGACTTCTGCGTCTTTCCCCTTTGCTCAGATGGAGAGTTGCAGTGCGGTCGATCAAAGCAGGTTGTGTCAAAATGTGTGTGTGTGTGTGTGTGTGTGTGTGTGTGTGTGTGTGTCTGCAAGAGTGCGACTGTTTGCGTTTTCTTGGTTTTCGGTTAACATGTAGACAATGTTTTATCAAATAAAACGTTTACTTTGTAGCCTTTTTGTTTTACACACGTTTTAACATCGAAAGCGTCAAACCTTAGCCATATTTAACCAAACGAGCAAAGAAAGGTAACGTTGGACATGTGTAATTAGCAAATGCCAGTAGTCAGCATATCATCTTAGCAAATACGTTATAGCTTCTTTGCGACAAGTGGTCTTCGTGCCGGGTCTGTTATTTCACCACCTACACCACAGACGTTTTCTTGGCGGTTAAAGAACTACATATCTACACGTTACACACACACACACACACACACACACACACACACACACACACACACACACACACACACACACACACACACACACCACGCACGCGCGTGCGCGTGCAGAGAGAGAAAGAGAGCATATTGATGGACATTTTGGGCAGGTGAACCCCTTTTAGATTTCTTGTCTGATTTCTTTTTTCCCTTTTTAAATCGACATTGCAAAATAAAGACTGCAACTGAAATTCCTTGTAAACGTTCATCAGATCAAAAATGTAATTGGCAAGTACTGAGAGCACAAGCTTGACAATGAGAAAAAAGAACTTGACACATGAAGTCTGGATCGCAGTATTTCCCTCAACAACAACAACAACAACAACAACAAAAGGGTACTCAGTGAACGTTTTTGTATCTGTTATTTGTATTGCAGTGTTATCCAATTCACGCATCATGTGATGGACACAGAGACTGTACTGGGGGAGAAGACGAAGAGATTTGTACTGTTACCACTGCTTTTCTGGAATCGCCTCCGCCGATCAACCCGCCTTTGATAGTAGAAACTGATGGACGAGGTACCTTCTCTTTCAAATCCTTGAGCAACATAGACATTGTGAATGGTTCTGTCGGGTGCCCACACACCCACTTTCAGTGCCCGGGTCAAGAAATGTGTTTACCTGTCTACATGCGGTGTAACGGCGTGTTTGACTGCCCGTACCACGAGGACGAAGTGGCATGTGACAACTACACATGCCCAGGATTCTACCGCTGCAGAACTTCTCAGGTGTGTGTTCATCCTGACAACGTGTGTGACGGCGTGCATCACTGCCCGCTGTTTGACGACGAACTGTTTTGTAATTTTACCTGTCCAGATGTGTGCAAATGTTACGGACTGGCTTTTAGCTGTAACGACCTCTTTCTTGCCAATGATTATCCTCAGATCAGGTATCTTTCCGCAAGAGGAAGCGAATTCAGCACACACCACCTGACAAACAACACAATGCTGATTCACTTGAATCTTGCAAAGTGCAACCTGGTGGACATGCCAGACGTCGATTTTCCAAACTTGCACAGTCTGGACTTGAGTGATAACGACATTGACATCGCGCACAGCAGTCATCTCCCTCGTCTGAGGGCCTTGTTTCTATCAAACAATCCCTTGACATCTGTTTTTCTGCTAGATGTTCTCTCCAGTTCATCCACCGATTTAATAAACCTACATTCTGAAAATTACTCCGCAGATACAATCTTCCCAGTCGAAGGTAAGCAGTACGTTACGCCCACATTTGCCCACAGTGCGTACCAAGTCGTGTCAACGTCACCAAATATCGTCACATTTTTCCCTAACCTGCGTCGGCTGGATGTTTCCCTCGTGAAGACACCCGAGTTGAATACTGAAGTGTTCAAGCAGTTTCCCAACCTGCAGAACTTCAAGGTTGAGGTTCTGCAGGTTGGGAAACTGCTTGACGGAGCTCCGTGTGCTGGACCTGCGTGACTGTCCAATGTCGACCTTACCTCGTCGCCTTCTTCGAGGTCTGGGCCAGCTGCACACCTTATATGCTGATAACTACAAGCTATGCTGCCCAGCCGTCCTTCCTGAGGGCTTCAACCTCAACAACTGACTGTCTGGCCCCGTTTGATGAGATATCCTCCTGTGAGACCCTTCTGCGGTCTGATGTCTATCGTGTATTTTTGTCGATTATAGCTAGCCTGACGCTCACAGTCAATCTTGGCAGCTTCATTTTCCGCCTTCTGGCTAGCCACAGTGGGAAGGCCGGCTTTCATATTTTTACAGTGCACTTGTGCGTTGCTGATTTTGTGATGGGTTTGTACCTGGCCATCATCGGCGTAGCGGACAGACTTTACCTGGGCACTTACCTGTGGGAGGACACGGCGTGGAGACAGAGCGCAGCATGTAAAGTAGCTGGCTTCTTCTCTCTCCTCTCCAGCGAGACATTGGTGTTCCTCATCTGTTTAATTACACTGGACCGTTTTCTCGTGCTTCGCTTCCCCTTCTGCTCCCTGCGATTCCAGAGTCGGTCAGCTCACGTAGCGTGCATTGTGACCTGGTCTGTCAGCTTCATCCTGGCAGCAGTGCCTTTGTTTCCATGGACACCCTACAAACAGTTATACAGCTCTACAGGCATCTGCATTCCGCTGCCAATTACCAGAAAGGAGTTTGACGGCAGCGATTATGCTTTCGGGATTATGATTGTTTTCAGCTTCGCACTGTTTCTGCTGATCGCCATGGGACAAGCCGTAATTTACCAAACAGTCCGCGCCAACAGCATGACGACCACTTTCACCAGCCGGCAATCGCAGGATTCCAACATCGCTCGTCGCCTCATCACCGTAGTGATGACAGACTTTCTGTGCTGGTTCCCTACTGGCCTGCTAGGGCTGCTGGCCTCCAGAGGGACTCCCATCGCTGGCGAAGTCAACGTTGGAATGGCCATCTTCGTGCTGCCGCTTAATTCGGTCATTAACCCCTTTCTCTACACGATCAACGTCATCATGGAAAAGCGACAGAAAAGTAAAGAGGATCGAATACTGAAATGGCTAGAATCCTCCTGAAAGACACCTGTCATTTCTGTGCTTGACCCTGAAATGAATCAGCTTTGGTTTTGTAGACTCGTGCGGCAGGGGTATGCAATCCCCCGATCACCGAAAAGAACCATCGCCTTGTCCGGTATCAGACAGACACAACATCCTGCATCCTTGCCCAACAGCAATTGGACACAACATCCAGCATCAGATAGACACGACACATCTTGCATCTTTCTCCAGCATCATATTTTAAAAAATAAAAAATTAAGACGTCATGTATCCCATCCCTGTCCACATCAGATAACCTATTATAATATTCAATGTCTGTGACGAAGGGTGGGCAATAATGGCGAACTGGGCTCGACCGGACCAGATCGAACCCAAATAAATATATTTTTGATGCATTATTATTTTCTGTGTATGGTATATTTATGTTATATTCATGCCCTGTTTTTCTATCCACTGAGTAAAGCATGCAGGCTAGACAAAATAACAGTCGAACCGAATTAACATACAAGATCCAAACACATAAAAGGTTCAAGTCTTTTGAACCAGGTTCAAAAGTCTTTTGAAGCTTTTATGTGTTTGGGTCTTGTTTTAGAACGCTAGCGGTCATTCTTGTTTCCGATTTTCCAGTTATCGTACATCAGTCATCGAAATTGATGCCATCTTTTCGAACCAGTCCACACAAAAATCAAACGAAAGGAAACAAACCAAACGAAGAAAAAAAAAGAGCAGGAGAGTAAACATTTACATTACGATTAGCATACAATACATACCAGCCATTCTTCTCCAAGCCATTATGGCAAACTACAATCAAGTCTGCCGTGCAAAAATGCCTACCGTAAGTAACCAGTAGATAAAACCTTCACCTTAGCGCGTGAGAGACTGAGTGAGGTGGACATAATTACAAGACAGCACCCATCAACAGGTACAATTACTATTTTACACTTGCATAAAACCATCACCGACTATGCATCTACAGCTCTCACCCTTTTCCTTTTAGTCCGCAAGATGGGCCCAGTCCACAAAGACAGTACTGAGAGAACTACTGTGATCTTCAGTGAGTGAAAATACGAAACGCGAGATAATGATCCCCAGTGCAATAATCAGTGGATCAAACAATAACAGAATTTTCTACCTCCTCCTTGGATATTATCAAAAATAATTACGCATGAATATAGCATAATATACCAACACTACTGCATAAAAACGTATTCAGTTCCGATTCTGTGGATCTGCAGTTTCAGGCCTTGATTACTTCTTGTTTTATATATATATATATGAGCTCAAATGCTTTCCCTGTGACCTAGGAATGCTTGTGTGTGTCTGTCTCAACTGAGTGGAAATTGGGGGTGGGGGTGCAGAGGAACCATCAAGTTGTTCCATTTTTTATTACACACACACACATATGCAAGCATGCCCTCACACTGCACACTCATAGCAAAAAAGAAACATTAAAATGGTGACTTGAGATTTATTACCTGTACATGTACAAAATGACAGAACATCACATGAGGAATGATACATGAAACTATATTAAGCAATATTACCCAGTCCCTACAATACCATACACATTTTTTCAGTGGTATTCCTACTGCAAATACTCTTCACTGATATTCCCTTTCCTGTTATCTTGGTCATAAACTTTGTTTTGCAGGTGTCCCTACAAACCTTTTATTTGATGAGTCCTCTCTCTATTAATCAATCATTCTTATTCTTAGATGTAAATAAGACACCAATATGCCTCTCAGTTTGATTGCTAATTAAATGTTTCATCTCTTGCTTTACTTGGTTTTGGTTACCTGACTAGAGCATGAGACAAGTAACATGCGTTTAATAAAATAAAGAGCACTGAATGTGAATAACGATCTCCTTTTGTTTCACTCTTATTTCAAAGTCAGTTAGTGCATGTGCTGTTGTTTTTCTCTACTGATTCTTATGCTTTATTGTGTAGTGCAGCTGACGCAGTTTTCTTCCACAGAAAGAAACCAGAAGAGTTGGAGTCATCATTCAGCTGGCTATAGACGGGTCCCGGAATTTGAGGGCCTGGGCCCGAACTCTGCGCTCATATTCCTGACTGTTTTGGCTGAAAAAGAAATGAACATTATTCAATAAGAGTTACACACAGCCATCATTTCTGTGAAAAAAACATCCAGCATGATGTATTTACGTTCTGCTCTGCCTGGAAGTTGCCTGATTGAGAAGTAATAAAGAGATATCAGTTAAACCCATCTTTGTAACAAAGTACAAAGATGGGTTTAACTGATATCTCTATAAAGCCGCAACTGTGCGTAATCAGTGACTGAGGTCAGGCAAAACAGAGAGTGACCACATCAAACATAACTTGAAAAACAACAACAATCACTTTAACAAGTCAACAATAAAATACAGTTAAATCGAGGATCAAATAACTGGGAATTTTCTACATCATGACACATCATTCCAGTGCATGGCTGCTGGCAGAGAGCATCAAATGACACAGTGACAGACATCGTACTTAGGTGTCCTGGGTGAAAATGCTGCAATTACACGATTTAAGGAAAACGATTATTTTTTGTGCTTTGAATACTGAAAAAAAGCCAAATGAAGTATGCCACCACCTTCAAACACACCAAAGCCCTAAAAGTAAGACCTTGCAGACTTTCAAACTGACAGCATCATCCATCTGAAGAATACGACACCTGTAGCTGATGCACTGCACCTATCAAAGCTTAAAAATACTTTCTTTTATTCCATGGGAGAGAGGGCAAAATATATGTTTTTGTTTTATGTTTGTTTTTATACTTGATTTTTGTTTTTGCCGAAGTTGCATTTCATGATCTACATCAGACAGCTTAATAAACATCAAAATGTTCATTGGATAACATTAGATTAAGACTTAAATGGAACAAGCAACCACTTGACAGACAGGTGAAAGGTGTAGCCTTTCTGTCCGACCTCTTTAAGTGTCCTTTATTGAACAACCTGCACAACATGGCATCTTCACCATCAAAATGGTTTGTGTTTAGAACTTTAAACTGTTGGGGACATCACTCTGTGCTGTCACTTCAAGTGTTCCTTCAGTAAGAGTTACCAGCTAAGTTGTCTGTATTAATCTTGCTTCAAGTGTCTGCCAGAGTTACCAGTTAAAAAGTCTATTCATCTTGCTTCAAGTGTTCCTTCAGTAAGAGTTACCAGCTAAGCAGTGTCTGTTATTCAATGTCAGTGATTTATACTCATTACTATACTCACCAGTAGATTGTGTATGCCTCAGCCTGAGCAGGGTCTTTGACATTGCACTCATTCAGCAATTCCTGAATGCCAAGCAGAATCTAAAAAAAAAAAAAAAGGAGTAAAAAGCTCACAAACACAACAGCCACTTGTAATCTGAATGTTTAATGTTTATATCCACACACATAAGCTGCTAAATGCAAAAAAATACATAGTAATGGTGTGCAATATATATATATATACAAACACTTCCACCACACATGTATAGATTATAGAAGCAGAAGCAGCATGAAGTGAGGACAGTATTCCCTATACTATAGTCTGAACTCTTACTCTTAGTCCAGACCAATGCACTGAAATGTATACAGCATGAAGCCCAAAAGTAAAAGCAATGTCATCCTGTTTCCATTACAAAATACTGGAAACCAATAAGTAGAAAACAACACACACACAACCACAAAAAAACACCTGTTTCGAATTTAATATATATACTGCAGTTAAACAGCAGGGTTCTCATTACAAAACACTGGAGTTCAACAAGTTTTAAAAAGTCTTGGTATGTTGCAGTTAATTAACAATGGGGCTTTTTCTACCCTTACTACAAACAACATTGCCTTTCAGTGTTTCAGCCTACCAAATGAATCAGTTGACCTGTCAACATCATTTGGTGCTCAGAACTGCCTGGTCTCTCTCAACTACAGCACAGATGACAGATTTAGTGTTGGTTTAATTTATCAATGGCTCTTCTCTGCACTAACACAAGGATGAATTTTTTTCTGTCACCACTGATCCAAGAACATACCCAGGCATAAATTAGCACCAAATGATTGCTTCTGGAGAAAACATATCCTGTTTCTCATGGAGTTGCACAGACAGTACAGTGGTGGTCAAGTAATTGTGACCTGTCAGTGTCACCTCTGACGTCAGATTTGGGACCAATACCCCACCCGATACCCCTTAAACTGTTTACATTCATGGGGATAGCTTCAGTGTCCAGCCTTGCAAACTGAACGAGTGTCACTGGAATAAAGGGACACATACACACCTGGCAAACTGCCACCTTCAGTTAACCCTGTTTTCACAATCACAAAAAATAAGGGGAAACACAAAAAGGCAAAGAACTGCCTAGCCACATATCTGAATTCACTAGTTCCATGATTCCCAGCAAGCATTGCTACTACAAGTACAAACTTGAACATACAGGCAGAAACACACACAATCCAATACCTGTTTGATAGTGACAGCAGGTCTCCAGTCTTTCTCTTCATCAAGCAGTGACAAGCAGACAGTCCCAGAGGGATACACATTTGGGTGGAACAGAGGTGGTTCAAACTTGCCTGTAAATGTGAAATATTAATTTTATTTTTAAAACCATGATATACTACAATACATTTGTTATGTTTTAATTGTTTTTTCATCAAAGAAAAACCCAAATGAACAGAAATTCAGAAAAAGCTTGACAATATCATTACAGTTGTTCGTTCCAAATTTTGTTGTTGCCGACATATTTTCCACTGATAAAATGAAAAAACAATTAGTAACCTTTAACAGGACCAGTTGTTTAGGCAGAAGTTGGATTTTAATGTCCTGTCAATGGCACAGGGTCACCTCAGGACAATTCAACACCATCATAAACAAATTTACATTTCAAAACTATTCTCATTCAGAAACAGCAACAGCACCAGGTGGAAAAATAAGAGAAGAAATAGAAGAGGTGAATCAAACCCTTTCTCAAGTCAACCCACAAAACCAATCCCAACACAAACATAAAACAAAACATACATACCAATTTGACACACACAAACAACAGACAAATTTTCAGAGTTAGTCCCATCAACCCTTGTTAAAAGAGCACATAAGGCAAGAACATGCTGGTATCGTCGACCATCTAATTTATCGATGCCAGATTAAAGAAGAAGAAAAAGGAATGACAAACAATAAAAAAATGTTTTAAATTAATAAATAACCAGAGCTACATGGCAGCAAGCTGCATATATATACCATCTACCATCTTGTAGCTGCTCAACAAGACCCATACAACAAAACTATTTCTCAAAAACAACAAAATTAAAAAAAATCAGGAAAAAATTCAGGAGAATGGGCCTTTAGTAAAAAAAAAAAAAAAAAACAAGACAAGACAGAAAGAGCAAGAGGACCAGGTGGAAAAACAAGAGAGGAAATGGGAAAGGAAAATCAAATGACAACCCTGAGATTTGACACAGGGGGAAGACATCAGACATCCCTGGCCTCCCTTCAGGGGTAATATCATTCTATTAATGTCACGTTTAAAGAAAGTTATAATATAACTAAGCATAAAAGGGATAGTCTGATTTGTTTCTCCAGTTTATGTCTGTGTGTTTGTATTTTCAGTTTCATCTATTCTTACTGTTGTTCCAAATTTCTGTTTCTAACAGAATTGCCTCTTATGAGATGACTAAATGTGTCACTGAACTGAAGTCTATTGAAAAATCAGTACTGAAAGACCCATCCCCCTTAGAAATATAAACTTGTGCAAACTGGTGAATGTTTTACAACTTGTGCAAACTGGTGAATGCTTTAGCCAAAACTCATTGCAGTGAACTTATGAAAATGTCATTTAAGATTTTTAATTTGCAAAATGTCGCTGACGTACATTTAGGTGGTGTGCTGGGGTAGTCTTCCTTGAACAGCATACGCAGAGAAAACAGACCACCTTCCCAAATAGTCTGCAAACAGAATGAAAAACAACAACAACAAATCTGATAAAATCTTAAAACACTGATCTTAATTCTTATGCAACTAACTCACTAAGTTACACTGTCTAACTCTTCTCCCTTACACACACAGATACACACACAAACAAAATACATGAACACACAAACAAAATACATGAACAGCTCAATCAATCAAACAAATTAATCAAATCACTGAAATATGTCCTTTTCTCAGGGGTTTGAAATCACATTTGATTTAAGCAGAAGTATACAAATAAAATAATGTTTGAATGATTGTTCTCAAAACTACTGTCTGATGTATTATAGTTATTAAAATGGCTTACAAAAGTTACATCCATATCCATGAAATGCATTCACATCTGTATTGCTATCTGAATGTAATTGTATTTTTTATTGCCAACTTGAGACATGATCACTGTTCTAAATGTTTGTCCAGTCTCCAGATATTAATCCTTCAATTTTGGACACAGTGGACTTTTTTTAAGATGTAAGAAAGATAAAAATAATCATTTCACAAATGAGAAACTTATTGGCTTACCCCCTTTTTTCCAGGGATCTTGCATTCCCAGTTGTATAAATTCAATGTGCCATCAGGGTTTTTTGTAGGTTTTGCAACAAATCCCTGCACAAAATGGTTAAATCAACAATGGTTAAATCAATCCTTAAGATTAAACAAAAACATTGAGTCTAATGAGAGTAACTTCACAAAAATTACATAAATAAAAAATCATAATTCAATCATAAATCCATCATACTCATGAATAGCAGCTAGCAAGGTGATCTCAAACAAAGCCAGCCTAACAGTAACAGTAACAATGACCACAATTAATGAAATCATAATTAATGCAGGATCACACTTTTTATGTAACAATGCTAATTATAAGAATATAACAATGTTTGTCACCCTTCTGCAGGAAAACCACCCCCCACCCCACTCACCCCAACCACTTGTGAACAGTTAGTCAGTTTGCGTCCACTTTGCCCACACCATGTTACAAGATTATGAAAGGATTAAGGATATAAATTCAGCATGGCATTTTCAAAACATTCTTTCAAAACAGTCTCTAATTAATTCTGAAATTCTGAGTTTATATCATTAAGAAGGCTAGATATGCTTTCAAAATAACTTTATAGTCCTGTACAACCATCAGCCTTGGACATAGTAATACTCCAATAGTCACTCAGTCTGCACATACTTATATAGTCATTCAGTCTGCAGTGAGCAAAGGTCAAGGTATGTCACTTGCCAGAAGGGTTTGTTCCCCAATCATGAACTGAACCATCAGGAGAAAATATATGACAAATCATATTGCCTTTATCATAATTATACTAACATAGCTAATGCATTTGCACATGTATATTTCACATAAACAAAATGCACTTACAAATGGATGATCTTTTCTCCAACTTTTCCTTTCCTCTGCTAACCTGGCTAAAGCAATGCCTGACATCTGTGGGAATAAATTAAGATGACAATGTATAAAGAAAAAGTGGAAATATTTCACAAAAATAGAATATTCAGAACTTTTCTTTAGATCTCAAAATTAAAAAATCCAATACTGTGACCTCCACTTTTAATCTTATTACAATTTGCATTATACATGTTCATGCATGGAACAATTTGACATTTAAAAAAATCAGATGATTTTGACAAGTGGATCATTTTCAGATGTAATGATGACTGATCATATACATCATTACATGTTATGATGTGTATGCAAAATACCAACTAAGTAAATGGTGTTAGAAGAGATGGGTCAGATCACTGATTCACAGACTACAGTGGCGATCACACTTCACACTCACAGTCACACCTTACTGCAGCAGAGTATGAATTTATGAAGTAGTTCAGGTACTGAAGTGGCTGATATACTACGGATACAGTAAATACATGTATTTGAGGAATTAGAGGTGTAATTATGATTAGATTTAATGGTTTGGTTTGCCCCCTTGTGTGTGTAACTCACTAACTATGCCAATGCCAGCACCAACAAGTGTGTGTGTGAGCACCTCATGTTTTAAAGATCCTTAGTAAAAAGTTAGTTCAGTTTAAGGTGGTATCTAACTCTAAGTGCTCCACTCCATCTCTCTGAAGTTTCCCTAACGTTGCCTTTCAAACAGTTCCACTGTTCATCTAACTATCAGTGTTATGATATCAGTGTTATAAATATAATACTTGCCACTTGATAGTGACGGATGTACTAAGTAGTAAGACTGGGACTGGGAGAGATGGAATTATGGGTAGGTAGTAATATAATGATTCATTTTCTTTATATATTGCTGTTTCTCATATGGCACATCTACTTATATATTATACATTGTTAGTTGTCATAATTATATGTATTATGTTTGTGAAACTTAGAAAATGTTGGAGAATGTTGTAAAACGCAGTGAGTTTGGGTACACCAGAGAATAGCGCTATACAAAAGTTATCTATTATTATTATTATTATTAAGACAGACTTCTTCTTTCTTGGTGCTTTACATCCACGGAGGCGAGATGGCCTATTAGGGACGGGGACAGTGTGGGAAGGGGCTGACAGAGTGAAGGCTCGACCGCGGAAACCGCCCGAAAAAGACAGGAGAGACTGTGGACCGCCGCCAGAACAATGGAAGTGTTAGGGTGCTGTCCCCTCGCCATTGCCCAGCGACTTGTGCACTGCGCAACTGCTGTTTCAACTGCTGTGCTTGGCCAGAGTCACAAAGACAATGTCCGTTGCACTGCTGTTGACGAACAACTTGGACAACTCAAGCAAAGGAAGTCCAACTTTCTTAGCCCAGCTCCACCTCCCTACTCATGATCTCTTCTGGGCTAAGTTGAGCGTCCAGCTCCACCTCCCTCCTCTAGATCTCTTGATCTTTTGATCTCTCCTGGTACCCTGTAAGACGGACTAAGAGTTAGAGTAAAAATAAGACCCGTTTGCACCGTTCATGAACCAGGAGTGGGGGGTGGGGGGGGTGTACCCGGGGGAACGCGTGTGAAAAAACGCTTCTGGTCACACACTGAAACTGAGACTTGTGTGAGAGCCCGAGGAATGGAGTGATGACAACAGTGGTGTTATTTTTTATAAAAACAATGACTGAATCAGTGAACGAGTGCTTCAAAGAACTTGTGCTGTGGTAGTACACTTCTGTCTGGTATCGCTTGTCACTAAAGAGGACCTGATCGAATGACTGCTTGATCATAATGTAGCAAAGTATTTCAATTAAGATTACCTTTCTTTGTGGGTTGTGAAGATTTTCTTGGATGTCTTACTCTTTCTTTTCTCAGGACTGCTTTCGCTCGGTTTTCCGCAAGCAATTATTCAAAAAGAACGAATGGAGAAGAAGCGATTGAAATTACTTTTTTTTTTTAAAGATCCGTAAAATTTCACAATATGACTAGATTATAAATACCTAGAATATAATTATGATCTGTAAATTTCTAATTATGGCTATTTTGCATCAATTATTTATTCGTGGTTCAGAATTTTTCAACAACCACGGAATAGTCTATTGTGCAGGGTCAGTGTGACAGGCTAAAGTAACAGCGCGCTTGTGTGCCAACATGGCAGCTTCCGTATCCTCGATAGGAAACCTTGCCCTTTCTCCAAGCGAGTTCATGGTTTCATTCATAAACTCACATTTTGACGATAATGTGCGATCTCTGTCCAAGCTCCAAGACGTCTATAAAGAAGTCAAAGATCAAAGATCTGCCATTGAGTCGAGGGTAAATGAATCGAGCTATTTTAACATACGTCAGTTTTTGATGAGAATTTATCATTGTATCTTGTCCGTTCTAGTTACTTAATAAAAGTTAATTAGAAAAAGACGAAAAACATTAAGTCAGCAATCTGATTACGTTTAATGCACGGGCATATATAGACACGGATTCTTGCAGTGTATGTTCAAATGTTGTCTGGAAGCTGATCATAAGTTATTTTTAAGTATAATATATTATAATTTTTATATATATATATATATCTGGATGCTGGAGTGTATTCAGCAGAAATTATACATTTGCCCCTTGAGCAACGCCTAATTTTGTCTACAGTTGCAGCCGCTATGAGTATGACTATGTATGAGTGTGAGTGGGAAATCACGTTTGATGACAATGCCACTGTCACACATGCACACACACTTTAGTAAAATCGATACTGCTTTTTAAGATTTACTTTCTGTCTGAAATTCCATGCAGCTGTCCCATGTGAGTGAAGAAGTTCCATCAGAGATCAAGAAAGCCATATCCAGAGCCCAGTCAGTGACTGACAAGGTGCGGAGGCTGGGTGACCAGCAAGAGAGCCTCCGTCACTCAGTGCTGGACCATGTGCGTGACTTGAAGCCAATGACAGAGGAACTGGGTAGACTGACACAGCAACTTCTGGAGCTGGAGAAGCACTCCAAATACTTGGCCTATGTAGCCAGGGTGGAAGAGCTCAGGTGAATTTCTGTGTGTATCATTATCACAGTATCAGTGTTATTGTGTGTGTATCACACTGTATGTGACTGTGAGTGTGTAATGTGCTTTTGTACAATATAATTATATCTATGTAAATGTAGCACTTGTGTGTGTATATATATATATATATATATATATATATATATATATATATATATATATATATATATATATATATATACACATGTGTCAGTGCATCATGTAAAGTGATCAAACTTGCTTTTGTTTTAATTGAGTGCCTTTTAATTTTATGGATGTCATTGTTACTGTTAGGTCATCTCATCTTCAGGGTAAGTAAGTGTGTTTATTTTCTGTCACAAACTGGCCACATTGTGACTACCTCTTTCAGAGATGTTTTGTTGTATTACAAGATAATGGTACCACACCAATCACTTAAATCATGAAAACAGCATAAGTGTGAAAAGTCACACAAAACACAAGTAAACTATGTACTAAATTAGACTAAATGCTTTTAATTCAAAGAAGAGACCTCAACTGCCAACTGGGTCATTTATGAGAACAACCCACAAGTCTTTAAACACACTGACATGGAGAATGTGTTTAGGGCTATTAGTATTAGGCTACATTTTCAAGAATCAAGTCTAGTAGTATTATAGCACTAACAGTGAAAACTTTTACATTTGAACTTGGTGCTTTTGGGAGTTTTGCTGTCTGAACTTTAAATACTCAGTGCATGCACGCATCAGCTGTGTTCATTTATTGATGTTAGGTGTGCCACTGAGAATGAGATTGAGAACCTCATAGGCTCATTTAAGTTCTAAGTTTGCATTTCGTTATCTTGTGAACTGTCTCTATAATTTGCAAGGGACACATTATAACTTAACATTCCATTAGCTGTTACTGTTACCTGTAGAATTAAAAGATACATTATACATTTTATATTCATATAGTATGAACAGTTACTGAGTTACTGACCTTTGAAATTGAAAACAGTGGCTTTATTGTAGAAAGTTTAGAAGTGTACATTGTACTTGAAGTGCGTGTGTTGCTTATTAATTTACAATTATATGTTATACATCATTACATGGCAACAGCAATGTCAGGATATTTCATTTGAGGTTCAGATGAACAATTTCATGTGCCAGTGTGTGTGTATGTACATGAGCATGTGGGTGTGGGTGGGTGTTTGTGGGTGTATGTATCATTGTATGTCTGTGTGACTGTGAGAAAGTGATTATGTATCCTGTGTGTGTGTGTGTGAGAGAGAGAGAGAGAGAAAATACAGCTTACACAAGTTTACATCCTGGCTTTCTTTTGGTTTTACTTTTAGAGTTCACTCTGCATGTTTAGACCTCTGTGAAAATTGCAAATATGGCAACTTACTGGAATTGTTTAAAATCAGATATTATCTCAACAGATGGCACACAGTTTTGGAGACAGTCATTTCATAGGCAGGAACAAAAAATACTTCCAAAGACACAAAACTAAAACTAAGGAATAGCCTGTCATTGCAGCACTGGCAAGCTATGCCTCTTAGTCTTAATTAGTTAATAAAATTGTCCACTTGAACCTCCAGTTCAAACACCTTGACATTGCTCATAGTTTTGAGCAAGGTCTGCTGTAGTGAGGATTGTTTTTTTCGTTTTTTTCTTCTGTGAAGTGGCTTTCATATAATATATATTCTTATTTTCTGTTCTCCTTTGCTGCAGTTCTGAAATGCAGAGCTGCCTGTTAACAGAATCCCTTCAGCCAGCTCTGGAGAGCTTCCACTCACTGACAGCCCTGTATGGAGAACTCCAGGACTCCCAGTGTCGGCACCTCTTGTCGTTCATGACAGAGACCATTCTCTTCTGGAACCAGATTCTACGCGATAGAGTGGCTGAGTATGTTACTGTTAGAGTTTGTAGGAATTGGATATTTTGCATCATCACTCGCATTGTTATTTTACCATCATTAGGAATTATCCTTTTGAGTGTGTTTTCCAGTGGTATAGAGAATTGTTACTTCTTATTTATTTAATGCTAAATCAGCCCAGAAGAATAAGTGATGTGTATAAATAGAAGTGTAGGAAAAGTAAAAGCATTCAAGCTCTTTTGCCAGAGAATATGAATTTATGTGCTGTTAGTGTTGGGATGGGAAAGTTTGGATGAATTACAAATAATGAAGCAAGCTACTTTACCATATTTTTTTCGCTGAAAAAGAAGAAGAAAACATTCAAATAAAAGCACCACAAAAAAATGTTTTCTTTCTCTACCAGCGTAAACCAGTGCATGTTTGCATGGTGTATAAAGCGCATGCACCAAGATGGCAGCAGTTTCACATGGCACCAGCCATGTAACATCCAAACACTAACAACACTCCAGTGGATATTCAGAATCTGCTGTGTAAAGCTACATTTTCTCCTTCAGGCTCAGAATCTCATGTGACCAGAGTGAGTCTCATGTCTCTTGTGAGTCTGCTCAGAAGAGAGAATAGGGCTTTATTAAAATGATCACTCAGTGTTGCAAAAATAACACCTTCAGCCCAGTTGATCCAAGTGAACTTAACTTGACCAAGTTCTCAAAGAAGTCCTTCTGGAACTTTTCATTCAGGGCTGAAGTTTGCTCCTAGGATGAGCCACCTGTTGCCAAACCACTGGCACCCCATTCTGGGCACTGAGTACACATGGCCAGTTATGTTTGATGTTGGTTTTTTTTGATGTCATCGTGGTATAGTTAAGTGAACATTACTGACTGTTTACAGTGAGTTTGAAGAGGTGCTGAAGGCGATGCGGTGGCCAATGGTGGCCACTACCATGAAGGCACCACCAGCCACCAACACCACAGAGCTGAAGATTCGACTGGGCAAGTTGTTCAAGAGACTGCTGCATCTGCAGTTACCGTATCCTTCATTTGCTCTGGCACAGTGTGGTTGCTCTCCTCACTTGGCTGTTGTTTTAGTGACACATTTTATCAGTCTGATGCGAGTTTTAAATGCATGAAAGGTTCAAGTTAGTGATTCACCCTGATATAACCGTGATGGTTGACTGGGCGCGAAACACCAGATTACAATACTCAAGTTAGTGAGATGATGAATGTCATGAGGAAAAATTAAGATAGAAGAAAACTTGTAATATTAATGCACTATTTGAAATGTTCCATTGTTTCCAATGAGTTATTTGTTTGTTTTGTAAGCATATCTTTTAATGATGGGCTTAATAAAGGTTCATATTTTATACTGTATTGCTCTGCTTACAGTTTCAGCGTGAAAACAGCATACCTGTAGGCACAGGTATTAAATGAAATCTCGGAATTTTTACAGCCACAGAAATAATGCAGAGAAATGTGAGTGTGCCTTAACTTTGCCCCAGTGATTCCATATCTTTAGAAAATCAGCCCAGCCATCCCTTGCTGCGGAGCATTCCCGGCATGCGGCCACTTTTGCTGCCTTTGCAGCTGATGGTTAAACCACTGAAGAAACGCTTCAAGTACCATTTCTATGGCAAGCGACAGACCAACTCACT
The DNA here is from genome assembly GCA_018857735.1 of Alviniconcha marisindica. NCBI lineage: Eukaryota > Metazoa > Mollusca > Gastropoda > Provannidae > Alviniconcha > Alviniconcha marisindica. The sequence goes on along the minus strand of JABMCL010000919.1, from coordinate 245,028 downwards.
GCAGAAGGTATGTGAATGCCAGAAAAGTTAATAAAGCTATACATTCAGATGGACAGAAGATGTGCTATGATTTTGGTTTGAGCACTTCACTTGCAACACAGAACTGGGACACTATTTATACACCTGCATGTGTATGTGTGCATGTAACATATTGATGGCAAATTTGAAAAAGTTTATACATGTTCTTTATGAAGTGGATTTGTTTGGCACATACAGGTCTGGTTGGATATAGCCCTCTTTTCATTTTATTTTGGAATTTGCTCTTCAGAGTGTTTTAGTGAATGAGACAGAAAAATGAGTGGAGGTAATTGTGCCAGTAAGTGAAGTGCTGTCCTTTTGTTGCAGCCAGAATGGTACTTAACTCAGGTGTTGAGTTGGGTGCGTGATCACTGGGACTTCTTGGACAGAAACATTCAGTCTTTATTGGATGAGGCGGGGCGCAGAGATGTCTGTGCCAAGGTAGGTTTCACTTTGATTAGCTTAGATTTGTTAGTTTTTTTTGTATGCCATGGAACGATAGCCATTTTGATATGAACTGATGATTGTTTTTAGTTACAACATACTTTTTCTTTTTATCCCAATGATTTATTTATCCCACTAGGGATGTCTGTGTCAAGGTAGGTTTCAGTTTGATTAGCTTAGATTTGTTAGGTTTTGGGGTTTTTTTTTTGTATGCCATGGAATGATACCCATTTTGATATGAACTGATGATTGTTTTTAGTTTTTTTTAGTTACAACATACTTTTTCTTTTTATCCCAATGTTTTATTTATCCCAATAGGGATGTCTGTACCAAGGTAGGTTTCAGTTTGATTAGCTTAGATTTGTTTTTAGTTTTTTTGTATGCCATGGAGTGATACTCATTTTAGTATGAACTGATGATTGTTTTTATTGTTTTTAGTTAAACATACTTTTTCTTTTTATCCCAGTGTTTTATTTATCCCAATAGGGATGTCTGTGTCAAGGTAGGTTTCAGTTTGATTAGCTTAGATTTGTTAGTTTTTTTGTTGTTGTATGCCATGGAATGATACCTGTTTTGATATGACTGATGATTGTTTTTATTTACAACATACTTTTTCTTTTTATCCCAATGATTTATTTACCCCAATAGGGATGTCTGTGTCAAGGTAGGTTTCAGTTTGATTAGCTTAGATTTGTTAGGTTTTGTTTTTTTGTATGCCATGGAATGATACCCATTTTGATATGAACTGATGATTGTTTTTAGTTTTTTTTTAGTTACAACATACTTTTTCTTTTTATCCCAATGTTTTATTTATCCCAATAGGGATGTCTGTACCAAGGTAGGTTTCAGTTTGATTAGCTTAGATTTGTTTTTAGTTTTTTTGTATGCCATGGAGTGATACTCATTTTAGTATGAACTGATGATTGTTTTTATTGTTTTTAGTTAAACATACTTTTTCTTTTTATCCCAATGTTTTATTTATCCCAATAGGGATGTCTGTGCCAAGTTAGGTTTCAGTTTGATTAGCTTAGATTTGTTAGTTTTTTTTTGTATGCCATGGAATGATACCCATTTTGATATGAACTGATGATTATTATTTTTATTGTTTTTTTTTAGTTACAACATACTTTTTTTTTAAATCCCAGTGTTTTATTTATCCCAATAGGGATGTCTGTGCCAAGGTAGGTTTCAGTTTGATTAGCTTAGATTTGTTAGGGTTTTTTGTATGCCAGGGAATGACACCCATTTTGATATGAACTGATGATTATTATTTTATTTGTTTAGTTACAACATACTTTTTCTTTTTATCCCAATGTTTTGGTTATCCCAATGCTGCAACAAAAAATAAGTCACGTGTTTTTTTCAATTCATTATTTTCCAACAGTGTTTCAGACAAAATTTCAAGTGTCAGTGTTTGGCCAACAACAAGAAAAAAACTGTGTGACTAGCATGGTATTGGTTTAGATACACACATTTTAAAAGGTACAGCAGCATATTTAAAACCAGGCACCGGTTTGGGTACGTTAGTCTTTCTCTTTTTTGTTTGTATTATGTTGCTGTGCCTAACCTTGATTAATCCTTTGGCTGGATAGCAATAGTGGTCGACTGGTCTGTCCACAAATCTGAGGAGTCAAACTATGCAGATCTGCCCTTTTGATCTGTGGTCTGTCCACAAATCTGAAGAGTAAAATTATGCATATCTGCCCCTTTGACCTGTGGTCTGTCCACAAATCTGAGGAGTAAAATTATGCAGATTTGACCTGTGGTCTGTCCACAAATCTGAGGAGTAAAATTATGCAGATCTGCCCTTTTGACCTGTGGTCTGTCCACAAATCTGAGGAGTAAAACTATGCAGATCTGCCCTTTTGACCTGTGGTCTGTCCACAAATCTGAGGAGTAAAATTATGCAGATTTGGCCTTTTGACCTGTGGTCTGTCCACAAATCTGAGGAGTAAAATTATGCAGATTTGACCTGTGGTCTGTCCACAAATCTGAAGAGTAAAACTATGCAGATCTGTCATTTTGACCTGTGGTCTGTCCACAAATCTGAGGAGTAAAACTATGCAGATCTGCCCTTTTGACCTGTGGTCTGTCCTCTAATCTGAAGAGTAAAACTATGCAGATCTGTCATTTTGTCCAATCTGTCCACAAGTCTGAAGAGTAAAACTATGCACTCTGTCCTTTTGACATGCAGACAGAATTCATGCGTGGAATGGTGATGCTGGTGATGGAGAAACTGGCCCATGATCTGCCTCAGCTGCTGTACGATGATGTCATCTTTTCTCACACTGTGGATGAGGTGTTGCTTTTTGATCGCGAGCTGCATGCAACACATGGCTACCCACCAACATTGCCTGGCTGTCTGGATCTGCTGACAACACCAGAAGCCCTCACCAAATGGCTAGCAGTGGAAAAGAAATGTAAGCAGGCCATTTTGCCTTGACGGTGTGCGTTGGGGGGTGGGGGGATACATTAATGAAAGGTTATGTGTCTTTGAAAACTTGGATATATCATAAGAAACAGTATTGTTCTTTCAAGCAGAATGTCTTCTTATAAGCAAATGGTCAAATGTAAGAAACTTAGTTAGACATATATGAAAGAAATTGTGCTTGTCCCAAGGACTTTCTTATATCCAAGTTCTGTTGTACATTTAAAAACAACAGCATACAATCAAAACACACGACAGGTTAAAAAGAATGTTTATTTTTATTAGAAACAAATTCAGTGAAAGCAACTTTTTCAAGCAGTGAACAGACGGACAATATGCCAACAAATGATGATATAAATGAAACTTGATCTGCTTAACTTTCAGTTGATGGAGAAGTTTTTTGTGAACATTCACACATTTTGTATTGTCTGTTTAAAATGAGCACTTTGAGTAACCTTTTGTGTATTTTGATCTTGTTTCAGAATAGTTTGTTTCAGATTTTCTTTTTTAGCGTATATATGTAGTTACGTATTTAAATCACAAAAGCAATTTTTTGTGCAGTTGCGGTGGAAAAAGTTGAAGGGATGCTGGAATCTCCCACAGCATGGGAATCTCAGTACAAAGACATTGCAGATGTGGATGAAGTGCAAGTTCCAGAGTGTGCAGAGAGCTTCATGACTCTGCTGTACACAATCACGGGTTGGTTGAGAGTATTACAGGGTGTTTTACAGATGCAGCAATATTCACAACTTTCCACTCGCAAAGTCTTTATCTTTGAACAGTCTGATCCCAAAAGAGCTTGCACAGTTATTATGGCCCTTACATCCAGTTTTGCTGTTCTACCTCATGCTTTGGTGTTTGATAATTTTGACAGAATTTGTATGCATCACATGAGAGGCCCATTGGTTATATGAAACAAGTGTTGAGGTGCATTCTTTTTATCTGTACATTTTTTGTCACAGAAGTGAAAGGACCAAACAAATAAGTTTTTCAGTGGATCAAAAATTCCCCATGCCACTAATCATTGCCTCTTTGTGTCAGCATTCTCTGGCATGTTGTTGACAGGGGGGTCCACATGAACATTCCATCCTCAGCAGTGGTTTGTGGGCAAAACATCGCAGTTGAAGAGTGTTGCTTAGTTTTCTCTGATTGTAACTACAACCATGGACTGCAAGGCTTAAACGTTGCGGTTGAAGAGTGTTGCTTAGCTTTCTCTGATTGTAACTACAATCATGGACTGCAAGGCTTAAACATTGCAATTGAAGAGTGTTGCTTAGTTTTCTCTGATTGTAACTACAATCATGGACTGCAAGGCTTAAATATTGCAGTTGAAGAATGTTGCTTAGTTTTCTCTGATTGTAACTACAATCATGGACTGCAAGGCTTAAACATTGCAGTTGAAGAGTGTTGCTTAGTTTTTTCTGATTGTAACTACAATCATGGACTGCAAGGCTTAAACATTGCAGTTGAAGAGTGTTGCTTAGTTTTTTCTGATTGTAACTACAGTCATGGACTGCAAGGCTTAAATATTGCAGTTGAAGAATGTTGCTTAGTTTTCTCTGATTGTAACTACAATCATGGACTGCAAGGCTTAAACATTGCAGTTGAAGAGTGTTGCTTAGTTTTCTCTGATTGTAATTACAGTCATGGACTGCAAGGCTTAAACATTGCAGTTGAAGAATGTTGCTTAGTTTTCTCTGATTGTAACTACAATCATGGACTGCAAGGCTGAAACATTGCAGTTGAAGAGTGTTGCTTAGTTTTCTCTGATTGTAATTACAGTCATGGACTGCAAGGCTTAAACATTGCAGTTGAAGAGTGTTGCTTAGTTTTCTCTGATTGTAATTACAGTCATGGACTGCAAGGCTTAAACATTGCAGTTGAAGAGTGTTGCTTAGTTTTCTCTGATTGTAACTACAGTCATGGACTGCAAGGCTTAAACATTGCAGTTGAAGAGTGTTGCTTAGTTTTTTCTGATTCTCTCTCATGGACTGCAAGGCTTGCCCTACCGCTCCTTGTAGATTTATTCTGTATACTTCCAGCCATTTTGTCAAACCTGAAATCGTGTCCACAGTTCTGATATTAGTAACCGTTATGGCAGTCTTCTGTTGTCAGTAAAGCTGGGAATATTGGTGGAGTAAAAGCACAAGGCCATCTGGAACAGCATAGCCATGTTGCATGCATAGGCGTAGCAGTTTCCAGAGGTGTTTCATTTTTACTTACTTCTTTCTTTGTTCATCTCTGGGGAGAAGTGTGTGTTTGTTTATATTGTTTTGCATGCTGTGTGGTTTTAACATACATACATTTGCACTAAATTTGTACTGAATTGATGAATGGAGTAGCAACTTCTGTTGCTATGATTTTGGCAGGTGTATTTATGGGATATGCACCTGTGTCTCTGAAGTTTGTTTTTATCATTTCACATTTTCTACACCTGTTCATTGCATTTGATGTGTGTGTGTGTGTGTGTGTGTGTGTGTGTGTTGTGTGTGTGTGTGTGTGTGTGTGTGTGCAGTCATTTGGTTCATGTACTCTGTTGTCGCCTGATATCACATACGCAGTTGACTGGGCATTATTATACAATTATCTACATCACTTGACAGGCTCAGCATGTCACCTGTATTAAACACATGTAATTACAAGGATACAAGGGTGTTTATTTGCCAGCAACATTAAAACATGCACAGGAATTTGTCTTGGTGATGTTCCAGTTATACAGTGCATTAACAAACAGTACACAATAGCATGATGATGACATCCATTTTAAGCGCACGATTCCATATACCTGAATGCCTTATGTGCTGAAGGAGATTTACATTGAAAAAGGAAAAAGAAACTAGTTATAAATAAATAAAATATTAAGGATCACAGTTTCAGTTGATATGTGTAGTAACACCTGTAGCAATTCCACTTTCAGTTAATGTTGGTATTCCTGTGTGCGTTTTCCCAGATCGGTACAAGCCACTTCCAGACCCAGTGGCCAAGGTTCAGTTTCTGGGGCTGCAGCTGGAGCTGTTGGAAGACTTCCGTATCCGTCTGGTTCAAGTGATGAAGGAGGCAGCTCACATCCCCACAGGCCATGCCTACACTGCTGTACTCAATGCAATACACTACATTGTGCAGGTGCTGAGAGAGTGGAATGAACTGGTGGTAAGTACAGTGCTGGTGACGGATGTTTTCTTCTCACAGCATCTATTTGTGTTGTCTTGTCAGTGTGTGAACACTTGCCTCCGGAATTTGTTCACAGGTCAACACCGTCACAACACTGTTGCAGGACATAACACTGTTGTTCTGCACAAATATGCTCTGATGTTCTTTTTACATGCTTTTACATTAATAAGCCTTTAGTTGTTAGCTGAATTGCCCTGTGAGGGATGATTTAAGTACACTGACTTGACAAAAGCACCTTATTATTTGAACATACTAGCCAGATAAGAGGATTTTAAGGGTGCAATTTATATATATCCATATGTGACTGTGCATGAGAAAACCCGACATTAGTCGCAAAGCACGCTCTCACGGTACAGCCCAGAACGGTCACACACTTCAAAATTATGTGTTTCCACATTACATGTATTTCGGGGTGTGCAGGTTTATTTCTACACACGTCCAAAGTATTATGCACCAATTCACTCTCTAAGATTGTTTATTTGCGATTTTTCAACAAGCGACTCGAACCAGGAACCCTCAAATGTGGGACTATTTGACCATGGGAGGTCACCTCAGACTCATTCACACAAATCCTTTGTCACTCTGGTCATCAGCGTATTCACATATTTCCATGGTTGTAAGTCCTATTCAGCTTTATTGAGAAAATTGCAACTTGTTCCGTGTCTGTTGATTTGGACTAAATTAAGTTATTCAGGTGCTGCATATGGTATAATCGTTAATTATTCTTAGAAGTTGAACTCTTTATCACAAAGTACGTATATATTTCATATTTATTTAATTTGTAAATTAGCCAGATAAATTCAGGAAAGAGGGTCAGTGTTCAAGCATCGTGGCGAAGGTTTTTCAAAATGGCAGCTCACGATGGCTCCACGGCATCGTGCATTGCAAAGATGTTGACAGAAACAATCAACTTTCATTCGAGCGAAATCACAGACGCAGTGACTAAATATTTTGGTGACACTGGAGTGCACGATGACTCTCATGAGTGGAATAGTGACCATGGAGCAGACATGTTGGAGGAAAATTCCACTGAAGCAAGTGAAGGTGAGTCTTTGTTTACATTCGATTCAATGATGATGAAGAAAACAAACGTAAAACAAGGTTGTTTTCATGCTGTCCATAGGAATGAATTGCAATAACAGTATGGTTGGAGCATGAAATGTTCAACTCAAATTGTGTGTGTGTGAGAAACAAGATTGATAACAAGAACTGACGAAGCAGAATAAAGTCCAAAATTGTCTATTTTTAGACCAAGGCCAGAAATTGTTTTGTTTTATTTCATTCTTGATGTTAATGTAAATACCTGAATCATTCAGGAATTAACTCATCAGTATGGTTGTGGATTGTGTGCAAGCAAGTCACATCATTAAAATAAACACATTATTGATTTTAAGAGTTCATCATCTTCATGTGTGTGTGTGACTGTCACCTGTGCGTTCGTGGGTGTGGGGGCTACTGTTTTTGTTTTGATTTGTTCTGCCCCACCAAAAATGTCATAACTCACTTGTATACATACTCATGGCCTATACCCGTACTTCAAAACCTTTAAAGTTCAAAATATGTAGGTGGGTTACTCAGTGGAAGAAGATAAATCTGTATGAATACTGAATCAGTGAATGTGATTGTGAAAATGAACTGATGTACCATTGTAGTGTGTTATCTTTAGAGGTTGGTATTCCAGTGATCAAATTAATTTTTTGACCTTGTTTTTACATCATTCCTGTGATTATGTTCTCACACATGATACAGTGGAAAGTTTCCAGCTTAATGCTGCGGCAAAAAAGGGATGTATCATTTTGTTTTTCTTTCGCAGTTTCAATTGCAGATGAGTTATGGTCAAATATGTGTTTGTTCCAGATGCTGATGGCCATGCCTTAGATGGTGAGGACTTCTGTTTGATCCAGCCTGTCATTATTTTGAAGCCAGAGGAATGCTGTCTTGGCGACACCGAAATTGAATGTTTCAGTGCCAATGCTGGAAAGCCTGATTTAAAGCTTTCATCATTTTTCACTTGCTCCTGCACCCTGGACAGTGGAAGCCCCTGTTTCCAGCAGTTCAGTTCTCAAGAACTTTTGGATCTGCGCATGCACCACCAAACCCTGGAAAGAGACGCGGTTGACCTCGTCATCCTGAGCCAGCTGCGCTCCAGTCTTCGTTGTGGTGACATGACGCAGAACACCAAACGCAGGGTCAACACAGAATGAAAGAAAGTGAGGAGTCGGTACACTCACCAGGGAAAGAACATTTGCCATGAACTTTTCAAGTTCATCCACGGTGTGGAGAAGGACAGGCTGGGTTACCTGGGTAACCTGATCAAACATTACCGTCTCCATGGCGTGATACCCAGGCAACACGGCAACAAGTACAGACTGCCCAAGCACTCGCTGTCCTTCCAGGAAATGGAGAAGGTGGTTTCTTTTGTCACTAATTATGCAGAAGAGCATGGCATTCTTCTTCCTGGAAGAATACCGGGCTACAAGAGAGACAATCTCAAGCTACTGCCGTCCTCATGCACCAAGGCATCAGTGTATGTATGTTATGCCACAGCGTGTGCTGCTGATGGCAGTCGATGTGTGGCCAAGCGCACATTCCTGAAGCTGTGGCAGATGTACAAGCCAGAGGTTTTACCAATGCGACCCTTGACAGATCTGTGTTGGCAGTGCCAGAAAAACATCACCCTTATTCAAAAAGCAGCCACCCTGACAGATCTGGTGAAATTTAACTTGCGGCCACAGCTGTCAAACACCTGACTGCAGCAACAACCGAGAGAGAGGAGTACAAGCGCGTAGTTGAGAAGGCGAAGGTATTTAAATTTGATATTACTTATAATTATAATAAGGCCAAAACAAATACCTGTACTTATGCCATGGTAACCTGACTGCCCTGGTCTACTTTTATATGCTGCCCCTAAATATGTTTGTTTTTTTTAAACGGCACATGACAATTTTGATGAACCAACCTTAATTCTTCTGCATTGATGTCTCTGACCCTGCTTTACCTTGTGTTACTAAACAAATTTATGTTTTTGCAACAGAGCATGCCCTTTACAGTTCATTTTGTTAATAATTATACATGATTAAAAAAAAAAGATTGCTGTTTGTATGCATATGGCATATGCTGGGTTAACTGAAATTCAAGTTTTTCTTTCGGAACACAGAGGCCCCAAAAGACCTTTATATTTATTGTTGGCTTATTGAAGAAACTTTTTTTAACATACACATTCTGTTTCTGCTAGAGGCATGGCTGCAGTTTCCAGGAAGCAATGCTCCTGCATGATCTTCCAACATTTTGTTGCGTTTTTGTTTGTTTGTTTTTAAATTGTGTGCTGGTTAAATTGACATAAATTCTCTTTCAGAAGCAGTACCTGAGTAGCCAGTGACCAAAAGAATACATTGAAAGGATGAAAACACAATTTCTCATACATTTTGTGTGTTCTGTTTCTGCAGGAGGAGGTGCAGACACGGCTGGAGGTTCAAGGAGCTGACATGGCTGGAGGTTCCGGGAAGCAATGTTCCTGCCTACTCACGGGACATGATGGCTCACTATAGCTTTGACTTTGCCCAACAAATCCACTTTCCATCAAACCCCGTGCAACCAGGACCGATATATTTCAAGACTCCACGCAAGTGTGGCGTGTTTGGCGTCATGAACGAGGCACTGCCCCAGATGGTGCTGTTTCTTCTGGATGAGGCAGTGGAGACGGGGATGGGTGCCGACACCGTCATCTCGCTACTTGACTTCTTTAAAAAAAAAAATTGTCTGAAGGAAGTTGCTTGTCATCTGCATGCCGACAACTGCAGTGGTCAGTGGTCAGAACAAAAACAATGCAATGTTGCATTATTTGATGTGGCGTGTAATGACAGGCCGCTACAACAACATCACTTTGTCGTTTTTGTTGGCTGGCCACACCAAGTTTGGGCCCGACTGGTGTTTTGGACTTTTTAAGAGAAGATTCCGCAGAACCAGGGTGGATTGTCTGGCAGACATTGTGCAGGTCGCCACAGCAGCATCGTCCACAGGCATCCTCACTTTCCCCAGCTGTGTGGCGATGAGGCAGGCAATGTGCTCATTCCAAGCAGAGACTGGACGGCCTTCCTGTCTGAATGGTTCCGGAAGCTGGTGGGGCTTAAGAAGTTCCACCATTTCCAGTTCAAAGCCAGCGGGGAGGTCCTGTGCCGTGAAAATGTGGCAAGTGAGGTCACGATCTTCAGTCTGCTCAAGGGACCTGCTGCCCTGCCGGACACACTACCCACCATCATTCAACCATCCGGCCTGAGCCAGCAGAGGAAAGAATATCTCTTTCAGGCAATCCGGGAATTCATCGATCAAGACTACCAGGACTTGGTGTGCCCAGAGCTTCCCCAATCCTCCACCAAAGCTCCAGCCCCACCTGCACCCAAAGATCCTGCCAAGCCCTCAACCAGCGCCGCTACCTCTACTGCCACCACTCGGACCCCAGGACGACCAAAAAAACACACCAAGAGGCATGGCTGCCAAGAGGAAGTGATTGAACAATTTGATGCCAAGAGAACTGTAAATATCATGTGTGTGTGTGTGTGTTTGTTGGTGGTGGTATTGAACTTTTACTCCGCTTTGTCTTAAAAGTAGGATTTTATGTTATGAAATGGTATGTTACTTATATATGTGTGTGTGTGTGTGTGTTGAACTTTAACTTCGCACTGTCTTAGTCTCAGACATAGGACTGTATTTTACATTGGAACATTACTTATATAGTGTGTGTGTTGGTGGTGGTGTTGAACTTCTACTCCGCTTTGTCTTAAAAGTAGGATTTTATGTTATGAAATGGAATGTTACTTATAAATGGGCGTGTGTGTGTCTGTGTTGAACTTTTACTTCACACTGTCTTAGTCTCAGACATAGGACTATATTTTATATTTGGAACATTATTTATAGTGTGTGGGTTTTTTTGGGGGGTGGGGGTGGGATTGGTGGTGCGGATGGGTGTGTACCTCTAACAATGCTCGTTGATGCTTGTTTGTATGCTTACTGCTTTTGAGACATTTTCCTTGTTAAACTTGGTGAATAAAGAATCTGAATCTAAAGCTCAAGTGAAATACTCCAGCTTTTGAAGAGTGCATGTGTGTTTTGTCATCATTGAGATATTTGTGCTACTATTGCTGAGTAACACCCCTAGTTAGTTAAGTGTTTAAAAATTAATCATTGTGACAATAATAAATAACCATTTAGACTTTTCTTCCAGAGGACCATCATCAAATATCAGGCAGAGTTTTGATTACTGACAATTAATTGTTGCACTTTTTGCTGTATGTCAACAGTTCACACTACGAGACATGAAATATGGTGACTGAGATTAAAAATTACCATTTTATAAAACAAATTATTTTTTAAACAAGAATTTTGTAGCCAGAATGGATACTTGTTCTGAATTCTTTTCCTTTCACTGATCATTTTGATACCAAACACATTATATCTGGAATTATTTTATATCCCTAGTGATAATACTTGTTTTTGCTTTTGTTTAGAGCTGATTTCCGAACAATCATGTTTATGGTTTCAGTGTTACTAAAACCTGTATAAAACCCAAACGAATAAAGATATTTTAAATAATTTTTTTGCATTTTGTTATGCTGTTTCTATACATGTAGATTCAGTTAAAACCTTAAAGTGTCAGAAGTGACCAATATTCCTGGTTTTCTCATACACAGTCACATATTTTAAAGCTGTGCTCTTCCTTGAATCAAGGAATCCATCTTCATAGTTATGGACATTCCCCTACAATTCAAAGTGGGGCGCTGGTGGGGTGCAGGGGGTACTGTGCCTGACAACTGACTGTGATATTTCCCAAACCAAATTTTTCAGCACTTTGTGATAGTCAGCTGTAGTAGTTTTAAAAAGGGCCTGTTGTGTTTCATGGGAACAGTTTTTTCTTTCTTTTTTTCTTCCAGTTTTTCCTTCAGATTCAGTACTACCGGACCAACCATCCTCGGCTGCTGCAGGATGGTGAGGTGAAGTCATCCAGTAATTCTGATGCCAGCAGTCCACAACCGCGTACCTCTTCCTCACGTAATGTCAGTCAGTCTTCAGAGACATTGGTAAGTTAGACTGTGAGAGGATGTGGTATTTGTGTTTTTATATATGCTGCTGAGCGCTCTGTTCAATTTCTTCTGCTGCTTGGAAGCAACAGTAGATGGTGTGTGTGTTGGGCCCCTAAAGCTCTTGTTTCACGTTACATCAGAGATGCCAGCTGCTTTGTTTTAGTTCTGAATATTTTGCTGTTTCAGTACACACTTACAAGTGCTGTTTATTGAATTGTCTTTAGATGTCTGCAGTTTGTTCATTCTTTTGTCTTGTTGCACCAGAGTCCAGAGATTGAGGATCTGCCTGTACTTGACAGCACAGTTTTTGAGGACATCATTGACTTGTTTGAAAGTATCACGAACGACATGCTGAAGAACATTGTCAACTATGTGTTCACCGATGTTCAGGCACGCAGTCAACCCTACCGCAAGGACAAGTGAGTCACTATTTGTAGATGGTCTCTTAAATTCAAGTATGTTGATTTGGTCAGATGTACATGTATGTGTTTTGATTCCAGACCAATTTCAGGTCTTCAGTTTGTTTTTAAAATGGACTATTTAAAGTTGTAAATACTCTTGAAATTGAATGCATGAAGTTTTCAATCCACCAATGACAGTATGTTATGATCAGTGTTATTTCTGAAATGAAAATGAGACACTGCCTTTTTCTGTGTGCATTGCCCATTTAAATCAGTGAAGCCAAGATGAGTGTTTCAAAAACAACACTGCTTGCAAAGCTAGTTGTCATCACCCAACACCATACTATAGTAGCAAAGATCAGATTCTGTAATTTGAAACAAGGGTGCAACTGCAAAATTAACTCCACAAAAATTAAACCTTCTTCACTGCTATTTGATTTTAAACGAATCCCAAATCAGAAATTTTCACTCATGGTTAGCTGTAGCAAACCCAAAGAGAGACTGATGCTGTTACCCTGTACTCAACAGATGGTTGGCTCTCCTGTCTCAAAAAGAGCTAGCACCAACACTGGGTCTCTCAGCCTCAGCGTGTGAAATGCTGTTGGTTTTAAAGGACCATCTGGCACTTGTGGGTGAGCGGCTGAGTCGACCACTCTTCACAAAGTTCTGGCAGCGTCTGGCCAATCAGCTCAACACATTCCTCTTGAAAGAAGTCAGTGTCTCTTTTGTGGTTTGAAGCATTTTCAATTTCCTTGCATTTAGATATGTGTTATATGTTGTTGCCTGGTTTCCAGGGACACAAATGTCAGTGAATTTGAAGTACTAAATATCTTCATTTCTTTTGCATGCAAAGTTGTATTGCTTTGTGACTGAGTTCAGTCAAACGCAACAGTAACTTCACGACAGTAACCAAGTGGAAATTACCTTCATCGTTGATGATAGATACGAGGTCACATAGTGTCACTGTGTGAATGAGCAGCAGTCAAGACTTCCGGGAGTTTTTTCTTTTTCCGCTTAGGTGATCCTGACCAATCACTTCAGTGAGGGTGGTGCTCTCCAGCTCCAGTTTGACATGACACGCAATCTCTTCCCACTGTTCGGAGAATACACTCAAAAACCTGAAGCTTACTTCAGAGAGTGAGTATTCACACACACACACACACACACACACACACACACACACACACACACACACACACACACACACACACACACAGGCACACACACGTAAGCACAGAGAGCGAGAGAGAGAGAGAGAGACTGACTGAACTCTATTATGCAACAATAAAATTTTAGGCATGTTACATAGCCTGTTTTTGATTCAGTTACAAAACACATTGTTATGTTTCTCTTTCTCTGTATTTAATTTTATTGTTATGTTTGAGTGTTTTGTAACTGAATCAAAAACAGGCTATGTAACATGCCTAAAATTTTATTGTTGCATAATAGAGTTCAGTCAGTCTCTCTCTCTCTCTCTCTCTCTCTCTCTCTCTCTCTCTCTCTCTCTCTCTCTCTCTCTCTCGTTCTTCATATGCTGCCTGTCTTCCGTTGCAAAATGTTCTGTACAAAGAGTTGTATCTCGCTGCTTTTTCATGAAACTTTTTTTGTGGATGCCACCATTTTGAATTTTGTCATCAAGTTTCATTCACGTGACTATGTTGTTTCTTGTTTTTTGTGTCATTGATTTCTTTTATTCTGTGCTGTTTACTCTGTGGAGTGAACTTTTGAGGACACATTGCAGTGTTCCAGAAATGGGTCAACCTATTGGTTTAACCCCAAAGTATTTTTAGGTTGGTTATTTTCATGCTAAAATTAGACAGACAGAAAAATAAAGACCAAAATAACGAAAATTCTATTTTTTTCTTTGCTAGATCTGAGAAGGCTAGTTCTGTAAACAGTAATACTAATAATATGTAGCATTTCTATGGCACAATATCTACAAACAGAGTGCACTACCAACAAAAAAACAAGGATGGTGATGATGGAAAGAAAAACCACAACATGTACACATTATATATTTCATGTTAAACGTTTCTCACTTTTTTTTTGCAGTAGTACCTTTTGGACAAGTAGTTCAGGAATCAGCAAATGTGGAATGTGGATGATGGGGAATAAGACCCAAATTGTTTCTGTTGCAAGAGTTACACAATAACAAGATTGGAAAAACAGAAGACCAACTGCTCAGGCAACTTTGGAACAGCCAAGACAGATAAACTACAAGCTACTGCCTCCCTTAAACCTACATGCACTGGTGGCAGTTCTGTGGCTTTGTAGTTATTCCAAAATAATGAAAATGTTGCAAACTGATAGTAGGACAGACTTTACATAATGCAAGAACAGTGTTTTTACATCCAGCCAACCAGGCTGGATACATGTATGTGTGGAACTTTACTTCACTCCGTCCTTGATGTAGGACTATATTTTACACTGGAACATTACTTATAAGTGTGTATGTGTGTGGATGTGCAGATGGGTGTATATGTCTAACCATGCTAGCTGATGTATGTCAGTGTTGTCGTTTGCTTATGTTTGCATGTGTATCATCTTTCAAGACACTGTCCTTGTTAAACTTGGTGAATAAAGAATCTGAATCCAGGTTGATATAGAAAAAAACTAAATGAAAACAAACAAACAGCAACAACAAAAAGTTTGAAGCCGCATTAAACAATGTTGTCTTCTCATCTTTAGACTGTAGCATCTAATAGAGTGCTTGATCCTGCTGAACTGTACTTGATAAACAGCATGTTATTCTCATCAACTGTAATGTGACTTTCTTTTTCTTTTCTTTTTTGTTATTCAGAGTGAAGGAAGCATGTGCATTGCTGACACTGAAGACAGGGTCAGCCATACTTTTGAAAGAAATGCTTTATTCGGCACTACACGAACCAAGCAAAGACTCCAACGTCAAAGAAACAGACCCTCGGGCAGCTCTGCATGAAGTTGGCGTCTTCATCCTCACCCCTGAGCAAGCGGAAACTGTGCTCAGTCTCAGGGCCAGTTTGTCCATTTCATGACATGTGAATGAAAGCAAATGTTTGATGTTTGCTGTTGACATCTGGCTAGTTCACGTTTACAGCTTCGTGCTAATGGGCCCAACACAACAGATCTCGCCAACAGCCTCAACAGCAAGGACCGAGTTGACTAGCCCTGAAAGACTGACTGCACATAGTGTATGCTGTTTTGTACTAGCACAGCCACAGCCAAGTGTGCACACAGGGTGTTTATTTTATGGGTGAAGCTCTTGCATTTCAGTCTTCACTGCCTTGGTGATAGCTACACATAGCTTGTGTTTGAACGGTTGTAATACACGTTGGCATACATCTGTATGTGGCATTCTTTCTTTTTTTAAAATCCTGATCCTGTTGATGTTGGTTGTGGTGTGCTTACATGAACATTTAAAGAGTTTGTGTCTCACTAGCCAATAAATGCAACTATAAGTAATACAGGGTGTCCTGTTATCTTTCATTTTTAGTATTCAGCAATGCTGATAATTCCACATGGGACAGATGTGTGCTGAAAACTGCAGCACAGTTAATGTACCATCAACAAAAACATATGCTGTGTACACTAGCAAGCAAATAGAGATAATTGGTTTTTAATGCCCGGTCAGCCATGACAGTTATATTGGGGCGAACACACCTGTGGGTGTCATCAACAGAAAGTCAGGGATCAGGTTAATGCACATTTTACAATCAGGTTAATGGTGCTTATGCATATTTTAGATCATGACACAGATTGCATATGCAAAGGTCGAAGGGCTAGTTTCATCAGACTACCCACCAATACAAATAAATCTCAAAAGGACTACTGTCACAGCAGTACCTGTGCTTGGACTGCCCTCCTTCGTTGCCCTAGTTTTCAATAAAAGTAGCAATCAATCACAATGGATACTTAGAGCACCTAACCCATGCAGGCCCTAAAAGCTTACTCATTTTTTACATGTACATACAGTCAAAATTCAACGCATACAACATGGACACACACACACATGACATCCTTTTTTTTCTTTTCTTTTTTTTTACTGATTTCACTTTTTCATGGACTTTGCCTGATCTGTGTAAAACACAGAGAGTTGAGTTCTGCAGCAAACAAGCAGAAACAAAAAGTTGCTGTTATCAACAGACACAACTGATAGTGCTAAAGCAGATTCACCCCCTCTCTCTCTCTCTCTTACACACACGCACACACACACTTACACAAACACACACACACTTACACAAACACATACACACACACACGCAGCCAGCCTACCAGCCATTTTGTTGTTTTTTAGTATGCCATTACCATTTGCTTGAAGTTAAGTTCTGTGCCTTCAAAAGTCGAACATCTGTGCCATTCAATGGGGCCTTCACTTGACAGAATTTATTCAAAACATCTTTAGACTGAAGGACCAGGACAAAAACACTGATGGCAGACATTCATTTGTCTAGAGGGACCTCATGTAGGGGAGAGCAGAAGGGTCATTCGGAGGGGTCGCTGGGAGTTTTGGGGCCAGTTAGATAGGTCACTTTGCACATTCTACATGGATGCGAAAATGATTGACCACTACAAAAAAAATTAACACATATGCCATATGCAGCTGTGTTGTTGTTTTTTAAACTAGAATGATCACTGGACAACGTACAGTGCACTATGCTTAGGACAATCTCGCTAACAGTAAACTTTGTTTATCATAAAACAAAAGCTATTTTCCTGGGCCAAAAATACCAAAGTTACTATCTTATCGGAGTCCAAAATCTAAAATAAGCTTCTGATACAGAGCATGAAAAAAAAAAATCCCTGTAAGTTCACTCTTGCTAGATGCAGACTACTGCATTTTATGGTAATTAATTTTTTAATTTTTTTTAAGGATAACATATTCAAGTGCAAAACTGTAAAAGAACATGTTAATTATGTCCCTTAAATCCACATCAAAGTCACACAAATCATATTGTGCACAATGTTTTTAGTGTGTGTACATACGTATTAACCAAGCAAAGTTTGTACAAATGTATTAACCACACAAAGTTTAAACTACACTGGACACAACAAACCTGGTATGAATTAGCAAACCCCAACCAAGACTATAATTATGCAATGTTTGAAGACTATGCTTAAACAGTGTCTGAGAAAAGGCCAATGTAAAGGTTTTTCAGGAAACGCGTTATCTCCGTTGAATACTTCTGAAAGTCAGGTCAATGAAAGTGGTATGCACAGGTAAAGCTAATGAGTAGTACATCCATGCAAAGTTTGACATTTGTCACATCTATTATGTCTGAGAAAAATAGTTTTTAAACACGCCAGACACTCAGCCTGCAGGCCTAGCACTGATCATTACACAGACTTGCTTAAAAAACCTAAAATTTATGTGAGTCAAAAATCATACTTATCTTTCTGTAGATGCTGTTTATGATATCTTATGAACTGGCATTGGTTGAAACATGCACATTTTGCTTGAATGAAAAAAGAAAAGAAAAACGAAGCTTGGTACCACTTTTTATTGGAAAGAATGATCACTAAAAAAGTACATGCTAGGAAAGTAAGATTTTTATACCTGTGGAAGTCTGCAATGCTTGATAAGTAGTCATTTTGATACAGCGTGGCAACCTAAAAATAACACGTTACATATGCCATGTACCAGACTCCAAGCATCAGCTTCCGGATGCCCTTCCTCATGTCTGCACCACAGCTGGTTATGACATAGCCTTGAAAGCAGCTAGACCAATGAATGTCTGTTTTCTTTCAATGCCTGAAATGAAGGGGAGCTTTTGTTTGTCTATAGCTGGAGCAGTGATGACTAAAGGGCAGGCCATTAGTTGCTGCTTGGAGTGTGGTCTTAGGCTGTGTGTTAGGACTGGTAATACTAACCAGGGCAGACTTGTTGTTTTCAAACCCTAACATTTTTAGTTCCCAACTGTACACACCCAACTGCTGTCCACCTTCGAAAACTCCTGTGGGTGTACTGCCCCCTGGACATGCCAGAGTGAAGGGAAATGACTGAGCAGACAGACTGGCGGGCAAAGCAACTCTCACAAGTGGCTTGCTTCTCAGAAGATCTGAAGTGTTGAGGAGCTTGAGACACTACCTGCAGGCACAAAGCCAAGGACATCACACCATCGATCGCCTGAACTGGACTGAACTGAACACACACACACAAGATTTAAACCTATGCATACTTGAGCACACACACACGCACAGACACAAGATTTAAACCTATGCACACTTGAGCACACACACAGACAAGATTTAAACCTATGCACACTTGAGCACACACACACACACACACACACAAGATTTAAACCTATGCACACTTGAGCACACACACACACACAGACACAAGATTTAAACCTATGCACACTTGAGCACACACACAAACACAGACACAAGATTTAAACCTATGCACACTTGAGCACACAAAGATTTCAACCAAAATGAAACAGTGCTGTGGCAGCTTGCATATTTTTTTTTGTAGAACATGTACATTTCATTAACTGTGCATATCTATATGTACCCATTTTAGAGACTCAAAAAGCAGACATTAATCACTACTGCTGGATGTACTGCTTCCTGCATGCAACCTTCTCATAAACAGACAATGGCTGGTATCTCCAGTTGGTTGCTGCTTATTGTGTGTGTTGGTGATGTTGTTGTGTGTGTGTTGTGTGTGTGTGTGTTAGTGATGTTGTGTGTGTGTTGTTGTTGCTTACTCTGCATCAGACCTAAATGTACACCGGCCAGGTATATACTATATAGTAGATTAACGTTTGACATAATCATATTCACCCTGATGTCACGTGCGTTTTCAGTTGGCTTTCAGCGTCCTGCACACAGCAGCCACCAGCTGACCGCTGTTAACCATGGGTGGCACGCCTACCCAAACATCACCTGGAGCTCGTCGTGTGAAGGTCACAGTGACCTTGCTCTTGAACTGGTTGGTGCCAACGAGGGTTGTTGCCCGTTCCTTTCGCACCACGAACATCTGAAACATTAACCAAGTGAACCGACTGAAGGCTTAGTGGCTCTTGTGACTGTTTTCTCCTTCAGTGTCACAACAGACATAACTCGTCCATTTTTGTTTCTTTTTGAAAGAGTGTAGTGACAGCAGCATTCTTCCACAGTGACTTATCACAGTGGTGATAGATTCACTGAAAATTAACAGTTAATCTGTGCTTAAGGCAGTGTTCACTGTAAGTTCATGCTTAGTTGGATAAGTGTGGATAAAAGTGGATATTGCCTAATACTAGTAATAGCTTTCCGTGGAAGTGTGGCATCAGAAAAATAAAAAGTACACCTTACCCCCCTCCACCTCCACCCATAGGAATCTGGTCCCCTCTAGAAGCTCTAGAGAAATTACGACATTAAACAAGTGTAACAAATAACATACTTTGTGCGTGTGTGTGCATGGCAGATGATTGTATCGCAAACCGGCTGTTTCAGAACATGCACACACACATGCACACACACGCATTACACAAAATTTAGCACCAGTTCAAAAACTTACAAGCTATATGATTATAATTATTATACTGGTTAAATTTCTTGTTACATGAGAATACTGTTTCTACATCAATCTCTCAAACTTCCACCAACTATTGATCTTTTTGTATATATTTCATTTAGTGGTGTATTTATCGGGTGCTGCTGCAGTGTAACAAAAAATGTCACAATGTGAAATAGAACGAGGCTCGGAGTGCCTGTGCAGAATCAACACACAAGGGAGTTAATTAGCGCTTGAAAGACATCACCCAAACACAACAAAGGCCCGAGTCGCCTTCCGTAACTCTCACCTGGCATGCGAGTAAATACAAGGTATATAAACTCCACCAGAGGTACATCCTCAACCCGTCCCTAATAAGCCTTATGGTTTCTGCGGACGTTAAACACCATGTTTACTTACATCCTCAACATAGTTCAGGAGCTGTGTGAGAGTCGAGGTGTCCGTCCTGGGCTGTCCGTCCTAATGAGCCTTCTGGTTTCCGTGGACGTAAAGCTATATTGAACCACGCTTCGGCATTGGTCTCTGCTTGTCCCTAATATGTCAACTGACATCTGAGGACATTAAGCAACACTACCTACCTACATCCTCAAGTGAGCCGGTTTGGCCTAGTGGTAAGGCGTTAGGCTCGTAAGCAGAGGGACCTCGGTTCGAACCCGCTTCGGCTCTCCTTTCTCTTCAAAAGTTGAGGTCTGTGGACACTGTCTTGTGACTTTGTCCCTCACATTAAAATGGCTCTCATCGCTGCCCACCTTAATGCAGAAGTCATTCTGGTGGTGACAGTGTAGTGATAGATATATAATCCCCCCCCCCCCCCCCCCCCCCCCCCCCCCCCTCCACACACACACACACCCTTCCCTCTTCTCCCCGTCACTAATAAGCTTAGGTTCTGTGGACGTAGCACCATGTTACTTACACCTCAAGGAGTCAGTGAGTTTTTGTTGCTTAGCATCACGGAGGCGAGAAGGCCTTAGGGACGGGGACGAGTGGAAGGGGACGAGAGTAAACCTCGAAACAGGCGCCAACCGGAAGACCAAGGCTGCCGTGGACCGCCGCCAGAACAACAGAATGTTAAGGCAGTGTCCGTCCGGCACTGCGCAGCGACCACCGCACCACGCAATTGCTGTCCCTACTGCTATGCAGAACAGAGTCACAAAGACAAATGTCCGTAGCTCCGCCGTTGGGAAACAACTGAAGCAAAAGAAGTCCAACTCTCCAGCCCAGCACCACCTCCCTGCTCTTGATCTCTTCTGGGCTAGTAGCTTCTTGGTGAGAGTCCAGCTCACCTCCCTCCTCTTGATCTCGCCTGGACTCTGTCGAGTGTTGTGAAAAAGAAGGAAAAAAAACGAAAAAAGGATGCTACTACTACTTGGTTCTTAATGTCCTCGGATGTCAGATGACATATTAGGGACAAGATATACGAAGCTCTTAATCATCTAAAGTTAATATAATCCGTTTGGCTGTAGAATGAATTACTATTACATAAAATTTCTTACTTTGAATCTATGATATATTTACTCGGGTCTAGTGGTTCTTTCGGGGACGAGGTTAAAAACATATTTTACATATTTACATTATTTACAAGTCTGCTCGCTTTACGAACAGGTTAAAAATGTATATATTTACAGTTTGATAGGTTAAAACATTGTCTGAAATAGAAACATGCAAACTGCAGTCCTGTCATGCATTCATGGATACATAATTCATTGAAAAAGTTAAGTCATTGTTAGGTTAGTGTTAAAAGCCCCAACTCCGTGCCGATAACGGTCGGGAGTGGGGTGGGGGTGGTGGGGGGTTGTTGACGGGCGATCCGAGCACCCCCTTCACGTCCGGGGACAGGCCCGTACGGTTGGGGGGCGTGGTTCAGCGCCGACACACTGGGGTAGAGACAGGTTAAAAACATTGTGCACTGTGTAGATGGGGGCTCCCTCCGTCCCCGGGGGTCAACCCGGGTACTGGGGGAGCCCGGGACGTCATAGGGCATCCCGCACATTTACAGGTAGGCTGCCACCGGGCAGCTGTAGACGAGTTTGGCTGCGGCACGGAGCAGGCTCCAGCTCTGCTGGTGCCGCAGCGCCAGGCTTCCAAAAGGATGCCCCCCCCAGAGTCATATATACCCTCCACTTGAGGCACGCTTGGTGACACACAGGTGGGCAACAAAAATGTCACACCCCTCAGACAACGCTTGTTCGTTGTTGCCCTTCACTGAAACGGTTCCATCCAAAATGAGACAGCTGATGTAATCCTGATACGTTACCAACTCCCATACTTTGACATGGGTTATTTCAAGTGCAAAGTGACACAGGTCTTCATGAGTATTCCCGCGCTTGGCCTCACCCGAATATAACCCACCACAGGCCTATTCTTCTTCTCCCGCTGACATTGTTAGATCATTACCACAGACATTTTTCAAACCGGTGTGACATCTAAAAGGTGGCAAAAGTGTTTCACATTATATGTATAATTGCCTGCATTAGAATTGTTCATGTAACTTATTTAATACCTGTCTGATTGCAAGGTGGCTGTGTTAGATTTGCTGTTTGCGAGGAAATTGGCAATGTGCTGCATTACAATGGTATTGGTACAAGGAGTTGTCATTGTTTATATGTGTATTGTACTATGTTGTATTGTATAATACTGACATTATGCTAACGTCTGTTGACGTTAGCTGTTGGTTGTTAGTGGAACTTGATGAATAATAGAACTTCTCTGACGCCCAAACCAGGTGTCTTGTTACTTTTGTGTGTGTGTGTGTGTGTGTGTGCGCGCGCGCGCGTGCGTACACGCTCGTGGTGTGTGTGTGTGTGTGTGTGTGTGTGTGTGTGTGTGTGTGTGTGTGTGTGTGTGTGTGTATGCACGCGCGCGCGGGTGTATGTGAGTGCATATGCTTTGAATGTCAACGTGGGGGTTTAAGCAAGAAGTGAACTTGACCCACCTGCATAGCCAGAGAAAGGTGCTGGCGTATCTCCTCGACGCTCATTTTGTTACGCGGGTGATGGCCTGCGTGAACGGTCTCTGGGATGTGATCCTTGTGCTGCAGAAACTTGTAGTCTCGCAGCTTGCCAAGCACCGAAGGAGGCGGGCTTGCCTCAACAGCGGAGGGTTCTTCAGCCTCTTCAGCCTCTTCTTTCTCAGCCACGATTTCCTCTTTTCTGTTTATTTGCGGTGGTTGTCTGTCTGCGGGTTTCTTCGTTCTGTTCTGTTTGAAAGGTTTTTCAAATACAGCCAACAGTTTGGCGTAGTTGTTAATTGAATTGGGACGATGGGCAAACATTTTCTCAACGCTGTAGGAACTTTTCAGCTTCCTCGGATTGAAGCGCTTGTTCAGCTGCATGAATTGGAACAGGTCCCGCTCGTCAATCCCATCCGGTATTTCCGAATCACTGATGTAATGGCATATTTCATTGTAATCGCCTCTCCTCTGCCGCCTTTTGGCTGCCATTCGCTCCAGCAATCTGTCTTTGGGTCTTCTGAATCTAATCGTTCCCCTGCCTTTTGACATTTCGCCTTCCATTTCCGCCATCAGTAGTTCCTCGTCCTCTAGGTCTTCCGTACCGCGCCGTCTCATTTTGCCTGTGCCACCTCCTTCTCCATCGGCACGCTTTCCTTTACCAGCTACACTTTCCTCTTCAAAACCGTCATATCCATACTCATGTCTAACTTTCCCTTTCCCTTTCCTTTTTCCATGCTTTTTTAAATCGGAGTCGCCGGCGAGGCTACCACGTTTTCGTCCACTTTCCTCGGATTCATCAGAAGTGTAATCTTCGTCTTCAGATGATTCCACTTCCATTTTACCTTTAGCGCCACGCTTCTTTTTACCTTTCTGTCTTCGCCGCTTTGCGAGGCCACCACGTCTTCGTCCACTTTCCTCGGATTCATCAGAACTGTCATCTTCGTCTTCAGATGATTCCAGTTCCATTTTACCTTTTACGCCACGCTTCTTTTTACCTTTCTGTCTTCGCCGCTTTGCGAGGCCACCACGCTTTCGTCCACTTTCCTCGGATTCATCAGAACTGTCATCTTCGTCTTCAGATGATTCCAGTTCCAGTTTACCTTTTACTCCACGCTTCTTTTTACCTTTACCTTTCTGTCTTCGCCGTTTTGCGAGACCACCACGCTTTCGTCCACTTTCCTCGTATTCATCAGAACTGTCATATTCGTCTTCAGACGAATCTAGATCTGCTTTACCTTTCACGCCCGGCTTCCTTTTACCTTTACCTTTCTGTCTTCGCCGTTTTGCGAGGCCACCACGTTTTCTTCCACTTTCCTCGTACTCGTCATAACTGTCGTCTTCAGACAAATCGGGATCCATTTCATCTTTACCTTTCCTTCTTCGACGCGTTGCAAGGTGACGGTCTTTTCCTCCACTTTCTTCGGAGTCGTCATAACTGTCATCTTCAAACGCACCTTCTCTCTTCTTTCTTCGGCCCTTCTTTGGAAAGGTGTAGTCGCTAAGATCACCACCCTCGCCTCTAATTTCATAGGATTCTTCAACGCTGTCATCTACAGACGCATCCTCTTCCATTCCATCTGTATGTTTTCGCGTTGGACCTTTCTTCTTTTTCTTTAACTTTCTGCCTCTTTTTCCCCCGGTTTCCTTGAGGTCCAGCGATGAACCTTCCGAACGCTCACGTCGTTCACGTAGGCCTATCCCGAGGGTCAGTTTTGATTCATGAATAAGATTTTTGATGGTTTTCCGGCGTCTCAGAAGATCTTTTCGCACGCCTATACTGTCACAAACACCCCCAGCCTCGAAGGCGAACCGCACTGAGATATGCCATGGATCCATATCGCTGAGGATCAGTGCTTCGTCGCGTAGGAGAATCTCCCGCGTTTCGCTCAATATGTGGGTACCCGAAGGCGTGATGCTAACAGATGCTAGTGTCTCCAAATCCGAGACTGTTGGTGTGGCTCTATTATCATGGTCTGGAAACGACCACTTCTGTTGATTTTGTTTTCTTCTAGCCGTTACCGACTTGTATTCGTGTTTGGGCATGAAGTTTGAAAAACTGTTGTTGGTTCTGTTCAAACATTGCTGAAGCCATTGAAATTCGTCCCTTTCCTTTTCTTCGAAATGTGTATGCGTCGCCTTCATCGTACATCTTTTGCCAACGTTTTCCATGACGGCCCTTTTTCCTTCGAGATGTATATTCCCAACTTCCTTCATGTCGACCTTTTAAGGATTTTCGCTTGCTAGCCGCTGGTTTCTTTCCTTTCTTTTGAAACATATGTTCGTCATCTTCATTATACAAGTCTTCCCAACTTTCTTCATGTTGGCCTTTTAATGATTTTCGCTTGCTAACCGCTAGTTTCTTTCCTTTCTTTTGAAACATATGTTCGTCATCTTCATCATACAAGTCTTCCCAACTTTCTTCATATTGTCCTTTTAATGATTTTCGCTTGCTAGCCGCTAGTTTCTTTCCTTTCTTTTGAAATATATGTTCATCGTCTTCCTCATCATACAAGCCTTCCCAGCTTTCTTCATGTCGGCCTTTTAACCGTTTTCGCTTGCTAGCCGCTAGTTTCTTTCCTTTCTTTCGAGATGTCTGTTCGTCATCTTCTTCATCATACAAGTCTTCCCAACTTTCTTCACGTCGGCCTTTTAGCGGGTTTTTTGAAAATCTTGAACCCAGTTTCTTTCCATTGCTCTGTTCGTCATCTTCCTCATGCAGGCCTCCCCCACGTTTTTCTTTGCGGACTTTTCGCTGGCTTCGTTTTTCATCGCTGTCTTCCCGCGGGTCAGCTTTCGACTTGCCTCGATCCTTCTTCAGTTGGCGTTTTTGTGTCTCACTCTCTCTTGACTCGTCTCCTGTCTTACCCCCCTGGCCACCTTGTCTATCGATCCCTGTCGACTTGAGGTCTCCGTTCTCGGCCGTCGCCGATTCGGACTTGCCTCCAGCCTCGCCATTGTTTCCGTCACTCACCGTTTTCTTGTCTTCTCTTGTCTTCTCCGAGCCCGTTGAACTGGATCCAGATGATACAGGACGCTTGGGTCTTATTTGGGGCAATGTAAATGGTTCTTCTTTGTCTCCTACCAAATACCGATAAAATTCTTCAAATTCTGGGCATTTGTCCCATTTCTTGAGGAAGTTGAACGAAGGGTCTGTTGTGTGGCTACTCTGATATGAAGACAGCGGTCCACTATGAGAATCAGAAGCATACCGTTGCATTTTGGAGTCTACAGACGGTAGCTTTGCCAGCTTCTTGGCACCTAGCTCTCTTTTCAGTCTGGTTTTTAAACCTATTCCCATGCCTTTCTTTAATGATTGATTCGCCACAAGATCGATGTCCATTAAATGAACATCTTTTTTAAACCGTTCTTCTCTAGCAGCGTTCACAGGGGGTGATTTCTCTTCTTCTTCTTCTTCGTCTTCACTGCTGGAAATGTCGTATTTTTTTCTCTTTCCAACTTTGATTTTCCCATTCCCATTCCTTTCCGCTTTTGCTTTCGCTTTCTCGGCCTTTAGTTTTTCGCGCTTTTCCGCGGCCAGTTCTTTACTAAAGATGGATTGAGTTTTTTTTGTTTTTGCAGTCGCCTCAGGTACATCTTTAAGCGAGGGTATGCGATCAAGAAAGACGCTAGATGTTACAACCTCGGTTTGATCATCCTGTTTAGGGCCAAGGTAGGTTTCGTCTTCGGGAGGGTATTCTTCACCTTTCCTGTCACCATAAGAGTACATAGCAAATTATACGTAACCAGTCACAACGTCATATTAAAACGCAATACAAGCATAGAAAAAAGTGTGCACATTGTGAAATCAAGTCAAATAACACTAATTTGAAATTATACACGATTTCTTGGGCACAAAAAATTTAAACTGTTAAAGAGTAAACTGAGTAAAGGATAAAGAGCAACTGAGTGGTACCTTTTTTTCTGCTCCCAGGCAAGAACGTTTTCTATGGATGCTGCGGAAAGAACACAACTGAATGCTTACATGCTCGAAACGTCTGCACAGAATTGCACAATTACGGCGTGATAGTCCCGGTAGCGGCAGCATTCGCTTCAAACTTGCAATGTAGGCCTACGCGAAAAAATCTACAAGAACATTCTTTTTAACGAAAATTGAATGACTGCCGTTATATACCGCTGTTCTCTGCTTGGTGCCACGCGAAACTGCTACCATTTCGGTGCACGTCCTGTGCACACCATACATTTTCACAGACAAATCTGCTAAAACTGAATGGAGTGCAAAACGAGATACTAACCATCATACTGGGAACCACCAAGAGCACACCTACCGAGACCGTGCAGTTCATGTTAGATCTCCTACCGATTCTAACAAGACCAAACAAACAAAAAGATCAAAGCACTCTGTCCAGTTTTAGCAAATTTGCCTGTGATACTGTTGTGAGGCCTAATCAGTGACAATGAGTACCCAACTCTGATACAACAGGAAGAGATGGCATTGTTCAATACCCTTTGCAGCGTAGACTTCAGGACTACAGACATTTGCTACACTTTAGTACAACAGTATGTTGAAGTGGATTCCTACGTATCGCAGATGATTCCTTCGTTCGACTACGACCCATCAAATGTGACTGCTGGCATTGCTTTCCCTCCTGCCCTATTGTCAAGAGAGCACCGCAATGCTTGTTTACTGTCTGGACTGAGGAAAGATCCGGTGTTTTGGCACCAATGAGATCATTTTTCTAATAATGCTGTTCCTCTACTTTGGCTGCCTCGTGGATGTCACTTGTTATTTTATTCATGAACCAATGTAAATGCCCGGCTGAGCCCATTTTGGTTCAAATTTTCCAAACCGTTCGTGTATACACTGTTGAGAATTAGCGAGGGTGATGAGCAGGCCCACTCGCCGCCCACTGTCAACTGATGAGGAGCAGAGCTCCAGCTTCCAAGCTGCATAACCATTGTCCTTCAGAGCGCTGCTGCAGTCCACCGAGTCAGCGTTTCTCCATACTGCAGGAACATGTCCATTAACGGCTTGAAGTGGACCCTGCTGTACGCGCTCTGTAGGTCCATAGCCACAGCCAGTGTTTGTTCGTGGCGTGGTCTGTTTGGAAATTGACGACCGGTGGGAGGGAATCTAGCTGGAAGACGCGTGGGACATGTTTCACTCAGTCAAAGCACTAGTGGAATTCTTTGTGTAATGTGGAGTGAGCTTGACATCCAATAGATTATGGGTCAAAACACTAGTGGAGTTGTTTCTGTGATATGGAGTGAGCTTGATACCAAATAGATTAGGGTGCACACCGGACTTTGTCACAACTATCTCTCTGAATACAATTTGTAAACGCAAACACTGAATTTCTTAAGTCTGTTTCTCAGAGTTCATTAAACAGATTAATACATGCTACTTACGTATTTAGCTTTTGCAGCGTCACAGTTGGTGATATTTCTGGTAGATGGATAATCGGGAAGGCGGACTGTTCACGATATCGTCGCAACAGAAAGGGTTCACGGATCATGTGGTAGGGTCCGAGGCAGCTTTCATGAGGAGGTGGTTTCACTATGCCTCGAATGTTGCATCTGATGTCAGGAAGCCGGACACTGCTCGGAGTCTTGCCTGATGTAATAATAATGATGATGATAATAACAACAATAGCGGTCTTTTCTATAGCGCCGTATCTCACAGACAAGGGTGAGCACACCGCGATTTACAAGAACAACCGAGATATAAACATACAACCAAACATTATACATAAACGTAATATTGTATTCCTCGCACAGCACACACACACACACACACACACACACACACACACACACACACACACACCACACACACACACACACACACACACACACACACACACACACACACACACACTCACTTTAAAAATAATGGAAAATGTCTTAGATTTCTCTTCTCAGAATATTTCAGTTAAACCACATTGTCCTTCACTCCCATCAGTCTGTACAGTGTGTGTGTGTGTGTGTGTGTGTGTGTGTGTGTGTGTGTGTGTGTGTGTGTGTGTGTGTGTGTGCATCGTTTGCATAATTATGCTTGAACACTTGTCGATATATACTTCTTCTTTTTTCTTCTCTTTTTTTGATAACATTTTCCATCTCGATGTACATTACGAGTGTATGCTTGTTCAGCGCTTTGAGCCGCAGGGTAGGCGCTTTACAAATTTCCATTTTAATTTTTTTTTAAATTAATTTGAAGGGCATGCGAAATTAATTCTCGTTCTCGTCCTGAGATGACCCTGTGCGATTGCCAGGACGTTAAAATGAACCCCCCTTCCCCGGCCTGTTTGTTCACAGTTCATGCTAGCGCGACTCGTAGGAGTTAGGCCGGACTGGATGCCTGTTGCGGACTGGTAAGTATCTAACGTCTAATTTTCAAAACGTCTCGTATCCCGCATAATGACGTAAGAAAGAAATGTTCTGACCTGTAACTGAAGTTCCCGACGGAGCTGACTGTTTCTGGTCATCGGAAGGTAATTCCGGGTCAAGAGGAGGTAGTTTAACGTAGCTGGACCACTTACGCGAGAGAGCGTCACCAGGAGCTGCTGGCGAGTTATTTGTGTGGTCCTTTTCGGACAACACTTCTTGTGCAGGTCCACTGTCCATAACGGACACAGAGTGCTTACCTTTCAATTGTGAAATGGTATGATCTTGCAGTTTTGCTACTGTGCCATCATCACTGACAATTCTAGAGTCCTGCACGTTTGTATTGGTTTGATCACTGCTGGAAAGTGTGGGACCCTGTAAGCTTGCATAGGTCTGATCACTAGTGGAAATGACGAGAGTTTGCACGTTTGCATCGACTTGTTCATTACTTGATGCTGAGTGGCCCTGCAGGTTTGTTGCGGTTTGATCATTACCGGAAGTGGCAGAATCCTGCAGGTTTGCAGCCACTTGTTCATTACTAGATGTTGAGTGGCCCTGCAGGTTTGTTGCGGTTTGACCATTACCGGAAGTGGCAGAGTCCTGCAGGTTTGCATCGACTTGTTGATGGCTAGAAACTGCGTGGCCCCGCATGTGTGTAACCGTTTGATCACTACCGGAACTGCAAGAACGCTGCACGTTTGCATCGACTTGTTCATTGTTGCAAACTGCGGGGCCTTGCCGGTTAGCTTCGGATAGGCCACCAGTGGAAACTGCGGTATCATTGAGGCTTGCAGCGGTTTGGCCACCGCAGGAAACGGCAGATTCGTGCAGCGAAGAAGGCTTGCTGCCTGT
Organism: Alviniconcha marisindica; assembly: GCA_018857735.1. Classification (NCBI taxonomy): domain Eukaryota; kingdom Metazoa; phylum Mollusca; class Gastropoda; family Provannidae; genus Alviniconcha; species Alviniconcha marisindica. Next base: position 214,868 of record JABMCL010000919.1, on the reverse strand, counting down.
CTGCAACTCCTGTGTAAAAATCTCGGGTCGTTCTTGTGGACAAAAACAATCCAACTCCACCAGAACTTTCTCCAAAACCAGCTGGGATTGTTCCTGAAGCAGAAACAAGTAGCTGAAGTCAACGATTGCTTCTTGACCTTCAATAAACGCGGGGTAAGTCCCGCTTTGCTTTATTAATGTATAATAATAATATCTGAGTGACCGACCAAAATGTCTTAGGGATTTGCATCTGCAAATAGCCAAATATGAAATTGTTTCTGTGTTCAGCTGCTTTCGTGCCATATTGTTCATTTATTACCTCCTTTATTCTGCTCTTTTTGTTTGTGTGTGTGTGTGCGTGCGTGTGTGCACGCACGCACACACGCACGCACACACACAAACAAAAAGAGCAGAGTAAAGGAGTGTGTTGTTGTTGTTGTTTTACTGAATTATTCAACAAATAAGTTTTGTATGTAAAAACTATAAAACTATAAACTACGTTTCAGATTTTCAAAATGCAAACATAATCTGTTACCAGTCTACTTAACAATCAAAACAAATGCTCAAACAACTCTAATGAACTAACACAATACTCCCCCTCTCCCGCCACCCAATGAAATAATGACATCATCTTGTCAACAATAGTGTTGTGGTATTAACCCCATTTTCCGGCACAATTCTGCTTTGCTTTTACTCATGCAAGCTGTGTTCTGGGGGGTTCATAATATTGACTGCTTTGCTGAGTTTGCCCTGTGTTCGCCCTGTATGCAGCACCTTCTCCATCCCCGTCGCCGTCCTGATGCAAGGTAGAAGAGGTCTTCGGTTGTATATGTAGGCCATTGTGGCGTAGCTGACGACGTCGTGAAATTTCTCCAGTTGATGGATGGCATGAAGGAGTTTATCCAGGAGACTTCCTTTCAGCACACGAAGCAGATGTCCTTCATTCCACCGATCCGAGAACAAGAACTCGAAGAAACCCTCTGACAAGTTGAACAATCAACAAGAACAGCGAACGTTCAGATGATTCATTTTTTAAAAGAAACGTCACAGTGATAATACAGAATGTTTTAATAATTATGCATTAAGCTTTACTTTACCGTTAACCACAACAACCAATTCTAAGTCACCCAATGTGTCCAACCCATGACCGGTCCAGCCATTGTGTTCTATGTACAGCGGACACAGACGTCGGCAGATCCCAGTTCTTCCACATAAGCCTGGTAGTCAAAAGCAACAAAGACGACAGACCTTTAAGTGGTATTCTGAAATTAACATGGACATCAGTTTACGAAGGCAGCCTTTTTATTTCGCTCTTCCGTCTCATGCTCAGCAGTGAGACATGGCGCAATTTCTTCATCTCTTTGAGGTAGTTGGGAGTGACGGGGAAGTACACCGGCTCGTGCTCGTCTTTCTCCATCCGATTTGTAATTCTCACACGAGACGAAATGCATGTAGCTGGTGCAATCGAGTTCAAAATAAATGCAAAAACAAAAACAAAAAACAACAACAATTTCTTCTGTACGATTACATTTCGTTTCATATGATTGAAACAAACAATAGCAAACTGCTCGCAACTGATCTTAATTAACTACTAACACGACAGAAGAAAACGTATTTTGAGAGTGTATCATATTGTGTGTTTATATTCGATAAGACTGTATATGTAGTACCCATGTCTGGTTCCCAAACCAGTATAGTGTATTAAATAAAGATAATCGTTGCATTTATCACTGTCATACATTCAGTGTGTGTGTGTGTGTGTGTGTGTGTGTGTGTGTGTGTGTGTGTGTGTGTGTGTGTGTTGTGTGTGTGTTTCCATATAATAGTTTATGTAAATTATGTTGGTAGGACTGTGCTCTACATGTGTCTAGAATATTGTATTAGTTAAGTTAATATGTATCATGTGAGCGCTCAGAGCGTTGATGGGCGCATGATAAATGTACATCATGATTATTATTATTACATATATGTTACCTGCATCGAGTTCCATTCTTCTTACTACGCCTGAAGACTGTGCTATGGGAGGTAAGACACCTTTCCCGTCAACTTTGATGCATTGATTGATGCCTTTCCTAGCTGCAGTGGTCGTATTATTTGCCTTTGTGTTCAGTGATACGCCCGGTTTGATGGCACTGGCTCCATTCTCGACCATTTTCATGTCATGTTTGATTGCACTGTCGCCTTTTCCGTCCATTTTTGAACCTTGGTTAATAACACTAGCACCAGTCCTGTCCATTTTGATGCCGTGCTTAATGGCCATGGTACCTTTTCCGTCCACTGTTTGCCTCTGGTTGATGGCACTGACGCCCTTCCCGTTGATCCTGCGTCTTTGGCCAGTTGTCTCGACTCCTTTCTCCTCCGTTTGGAGTGTCTGTCTGATGGATGTGTTATCCTTAAAGTCCACATCGTTACGTAAAATGACCTCTTCCAACAAGACCACGGATGGATGCTGATACGCAAAAGAGCTTTTCACCTTGAACCAAGGTTCCTCGCAAAGCTCGACCAGTTTGTTACTGTCGATTCCTTCCCGCTCATCGGGAATGTGTGTATTCCAGTCCAGTTGCTTCACGCGAAACGCCTCCGAGACGTGTGCCCGCCGGCCCGTCTCAAACATGGCGGTACAGCTGGAAGGCTGGAAGTTTCAAAGGTGCTGTTAATAACAGGGGTTCTTGTATGATCGAGACCGGCTCTAAAAGAGCTTAATGCACAAAACTGTTACCATTGACCCCTTTCTGTAATTCAAATAGGCTACTTTTTTTTTTTTTTTTAGACACATATTGCTCTATCAGTTATGAATTTCCACGGTGAAAACGTAACATCAGATCACAGTGTTTGCACATTCGTACTGAGTGTACACTGAATTTGTTTTATTATTTTCACTAGCTTCCCCCCCCCCCCCAACTGTTTTCTTTCCTTTTTCTGGTGAGAATAAGCAAGCTGTCTCTGTCCCTCTCAGTTCCCCCTCTCTCTCACACACACACTGGCCACCATAGCATGACTAAAAACGCTTAATTTTTTATTTTTTTTTTTTTTATTGATTCCCTAACAATACCGTTCACCAAAACGAATGCTGCATTCAGGTAAGCAGTGGTGTGAGCCGTTTTACTTTTTTGATAAATAGCTGGGGGCAAAGGTTTTGGAAAGACAATGCCCGTAAATCACAACTTTCTCGACGAATGTGAACTAATGTTACTCCATATAAAATACAACTGTGTTTACAGAGGACGAATACATATTCTTGAGCCTTAAAAAGAACGGAAATGTTTAGACCACTATACCACTACACTAAGAACTTAAAAATACAACTTACAATTCGACCTCTGGATTCTCCCTTGAATTTTAAAGGTTTGACCCCCAAACTGGCACGGACAGCTCAATCGAGGTTGACCCCCAAATTGGCACGGACAGCTCAATCGACGTTGACCCCCAAATTGGCACGGACAGCCCAATCGAGGTTGACCCCCAAATTGGCACGGACAGCCCAATCTAGGTTGTTCTGCAACATTTGGAAGATATCGCTAGGACAGTGTCCAAGAACAACCCCCTGCCCCTTATTTTGCTGAGTCCAGCAACACGTCAGTCATCCCGTTGAGTACAAGCCACGTTCACTAAATAATACCATGGACCCGATCTTTTCCATGTTTAGCCTACAACAATCTTTCCAAGATATAATACAGTTGGATCAGACCTAACTGAGTCTTTGTGACCTTGAAAACAAATCAACGTCATCAAAACTGCAGGTCTGAACAGGTAAGGTAAATAGCAATGTTTCAAGGACCCCGCTTTGATTACGACCGAGAAAATTAATTCAGACGTAAGCTAACACTGGTCACTCACATTTGTTTATTGTTGATTTTAAATACGACTGAAACGTTCACTTAGTCAATTTACTTCATTATATGTTGCTAGATTTATAATATATCTGCACAACGCCGCTGCAGATGTTTCACAGCAGGCCTTCAGCAAAGAATAAAGCGGATGTTATGCGGTAGATTCTGGTATGAGGATGCACGTGAAAAATACTGCGCGGCTAGACTGTATGTCAATGGTGTAGTGGTGTACATGGTGGCGGGCCCCGAAAGATCCCGAGCTCGAGGACTGCTCTTGTTTTCAGGAACAGAGCAATGTCATTCGATTTTCGTTACTGCTAGTCACACCCACCCCCCACCCCAAGAAAAACCCACGCTTTTGCTGGTGGCGCAGTGCAACTAGTTACACTGTTCCAGTAGTGCGAATACCGCGGCTCCCTATGCAAGAGACTCTAGCTTACGCCAATTTAAATGGAAGAAGCAGAAACCAGCCACAAAGAAAGGATGATTTTTTTTTCTCCAAGCACATGAAGGTCCCCACAGAAGCCGGATGTGATGGTACACATTTGCATTGAAAATCTTGATGTTTTCATAGGTAGTCCAAAGTGCTCTCGGCTGCGTTCCGCTTAACTAAGTTGGTCTAGTTTTAGCGATTTTCATTGACGGATTTCTTGTGTGTTTTTGATCCAATCTCAATCAAAATTACTGTTGAGAAAAGTTTAATGTCTCGTCTTCCTAACTGTGTTGTTATGTTTATTATGCTTTGAAAAAGAATGTGAAAATTCACCCCGATCTCGGTACCCCTAAGCGCTGCCTTCTGTCAGCGATGCGCATAGGTTGCGAACACCGCTCGCTGTAAGCAGTTTTCAGACGCGGAGTGTTGGACTTACGCTAGTCCAGCCATGATGAAATCTATATCAATCAAAAGTGCTGTTAGCTAAGCTTTCTTTCCATATCCATGATGGCTGCCTTCGACAAGCAGAAGTCCTGAATAAAGTTGTTTGAAATGTGTTTAACGGATTTTGTAATATTTTTAGAACACGGACACTCTCATAAAAAATATCAGTAGAAAGATCAATCTTTCTTCTTCAAAGTTATACTAAAATAAGAGTTCAAAACTATTCATACGTCCAACACTCAGCCGCCGAAACGTGATAACAAAGAGATGTTATTACCAAAGCCGCACGGTCAGCTATGGCCGCTGAGGCGACCGCACAAGCGATCGTGCGTGCCAAGTTGGTGGATTCTCCACTATCAGAGTGTTCTACATTGCGTGTAAACGATCTTGTTGATGAGTAAAATTATTAACCTTTTTCTTGAAAGCCGGATTAAGCTGTCAAACAAATGCTTCTGTCAGTAAAAATGAAAAATGAAGCGGTCTGTGAACGATCGCAAACACGGGCGAGAACTGGTTTGGGTGTCAATGGGATGATCGACAAATTTATTTATGAACAGCAATTTTAGCAAACTTTTCTACTAATGACAGTCTAGGAGAAGCTTTATTGGTAATAGCCAAGGAGACAGTCGGAAATTCCTGGGACATTTCAAGTGCCATTTTGGGCCATAAATATCATCAGAATCACTCAAACAGATCTAGCGAATGAAGCCAACATTTGCAAAAAAAGTGACTGATTCAGTCTGTAAATGGGTGAGTGGATCAATTGTTTTTACTGACATCAGCACTCAGGAAGCGTGCATGGTTACTCAGAAATTAGATCTAGATCAAATGTCTGAAAGGAGCATACGCATACTGAAGAACACATATATATGATTACACTCACTTTCTGTTGCAAATTTTGGGTTTATTCGTTTCGTATATATTAGGTAAATGGCTGCAAAAAGAAGACATAGCCGAGACTGCTGTGCACTTTGTTTTGAAATGGGGGTTTGAAGTCAATCCAGTTAGCAACAATTCCAGGATGTTGGAGACAGGATTTGGGGGACATCGCTTCCGCATATATGCCCTTGAAACGGGGCCTGTAAAGTGATGCAAGGTCACCCTGGAAAAAAAATGGACTTTTAGATTTTCTAAGCGATCAATCAGAAAAGTATGGCATCATGTAGAGTTCTTAACTGTGGTTATTTTGGTACAAAATGTAAGGTGATAGGACACGTAGAAGAGGAGTTATGATTTTTTTAACCATTTTTAAGATTGACGGATGGCATTTTTTATGAATTTAGCAAGTTTGATGCGAAATATCTGGAAGAATAATCAAAATTAAGATCTACAAAAAATTGGGCCTATTATTTGTACTGTGGAGAATGAGATTCCTAAATATTAGACAGGTTATATGCAAAATAGCTTCCAGGTGGGACCTTAAATCTGAGGATTTCTCTAATTTGCATTTTGTGGGCAAATTGGGGAAAAAAGTTAAATATTTAAAAAATCATAACTTCGGAACTACTCAAATGATCAACATAAAATTGGTATCACTGAAATCAGATAAAAAAGATCTATGCAAATATATAAGTCTGATAGTCAGCTATTGATTTCCAAATCACTTTGGACTACCTAAATTTTCACATGAATAGGTTAAATTACACTAATAACAATACATAATCCACGTAATTATCTGCTTTGCTTACGGTCTCCGTCGTCATGTTGGATCTCTTATCCGAAAGTGATGATCATGACGATAAAATATCCCGACGACGCCCAGCGTATTCGTATTTCGGAGTCAAATTAATAATACGTCATCCAGTCAACATGTCATCAAGAATAAAAATACACTCAGCTGGTTGCACTGGCCCGCCAACAAATAGCACTAGTGAGCGGTGTACCCAAAAAGAAATGAAAATTTAGTATGGAAACGTATTTCAGCTGTGTGCTGGCCAATGCTCACCTTAAAAACAGGCCTAGGTACTACAATGTTAAATGCTACTCAGGTTGTTTCTAAACTAGTTAGCCTAGTGTTAGTTTCTCTCTCATTCGAGTGCCAATTCTCTTGTTTGCTTCTAAATTGATTTTATGAAGTGGTGATTGATGTAGATTTTGTGAATTTCCCCCTGATATGACTTACAAGTTTGACTGAGGGTTAATAATCAATTACTTACTTACCTACCGTAATCACCGTAGTAAACCGTAAACCGTAACCGTAGAAATCCATCCAGTGGGATATATTTATATCCTATGAGCTATCGGGAACCAGAATGGTAGAAGTCATGTCGCCAGCTAATTTCAGCCCATATTTCGTACTCCCCGGAAAAGAAACAACCCTAACTCAAAATCCGGCCAACCACGACCGTGATCTCCCGCATAGGCTACATTTAGGAACTGCAGTCCGCTGAACGGCACATGGTTCAGGAGCTGTGTGAGAGTCGAGGTGGACGTCCTGGACTGTCCGTCCTAACGAGCCTTCTGGTTTCCGTGGACGTAAAGATTTATTGCACCGTGCTTCGGCATTGGTCACAACTTGTCCCTAATATGTCAACTGACATCTGAGGATATAAAGCATCACTTCATCATCAGCTGAACGGCACCCGAAGGGAAGAGAAGGCGGCAACACGGCGCAGAACAGTTGAGGCGGGGCTGAAGGACCTTGGCCACAGCTGTGCATCGAGCGACTGGCCAAAGACAGGGTGGCGTGGAGGAACTTCGTTGCTGCTCTAAGTGTAGGCATAAAGGCAATAAGTAGGCTGAGATACCCACCGTTTGTGTGTGTATATGTGTGTGTGTGTGTGTGTGTGTGTGTGTGTGTGTGTGAGAGGAGAGAGAGAGAGAGAGAGAGAGAGACAGACAGACAGACAGACAGACAGACAGGCAGATCATGCACTAAACAGCCTATTTAACATACAAACAATCATGATCGTCACAAGTTTATTGAACTCAACTTTGTCAGTTACATTTTAGCGATTTACGCTAGGACTCGGATATTCTAAAGTCTTCGAGACCAGCAAAATCGTTTTATAATATCAAGGTTTCTTTTATTCGTGCATTCGCAGCTATAACAAACATTTGCTACGTTCTCCTTTTCTATATAGGCCTATAGCGGATTTTATTTTTTTAGAAAGTTCATGAAAATAACAAGACCAAAACAGAAACACGTACAGTTGTCTGAATCGTTAAAATCTGTTTCACTGACCCAGTTTGGACATTAATTTTAAGTCTATCTCTGTTGGATACACTGATCCCCGTCACCATCAACATTTCAATGTCGCCTTACGCTACCCGTTCCCCCTGCTGCTTCACACCAGCCTGTTAATGAGATTCTTTCTAACCCTCACCCCCACCCCCCACAACGCGGCAGCAGCAACATCCAGCAATGGGACCAGCTCTTCCCGCTGTAAGAAGGCACCAGTGCCACCCGCCCCCACCCCTTTAAAAAAACAAAAACATTATGATTACAAGTTCATTCGCAACTGAAGTGCCGCTGACCTGATCAAAAGTGTCGGGCACAAAATGAGATTAATCACATACCAAATCAGCCCGCTTCCACAAATACTTCTTTAGGGTGAAAGGGTCAGGTGCAGCCTCAAATGTTGTCTTGATCGTTCCGTCTGGTTCCCGGTAGCTCATAGGATATACATATCTGTCTACCCATCAGAATTTTACGACAGGCCCTTCGAGATGTTGCACTAATCTCCGTTGTCGAGCAGACTCACTGCGCTCTTATCGCATGTGATTTTGAATGAGTGACTGTAGCCTTTTTTTAAAGCGCGCTTTCGAATATCCATCGAGGTGGTGTACTTACAGCGCTACTTGGTTGTTACATGGCTGGTGCCACGCGAAGCTGCTGCCGTCTCAACACACGTTCTGTGTACGCCATACAACCATGCGCCAGTTTACAGTGTCGCTTCATGCAAAGTCACATACAAGTGGTGCAGGTGTGTTTAGCTGCAACCAGCCACCTGCATTTTCTGGCAGAATGACCGGGATCTTTATGCTACTGCGGTAACACGGGGGTGGAACGGATACCGAATTACGAGTCAGCACAGAAAGTTGACCCATGAGAAGAAAGTTTTCCCTCCGCTCCTACCGGGACACGAACCAGAGACCTTTCGACCACGAGTCCTGTGTACCACTGAGTCATCCCCACTCCCCCACAAATGTGTGAATATGGATAATCAAACCGAGTCTGCTCGAACTGTCGAACTGCTCGTGACTGGAAAACTTTTTCTTTTTCTTTTTTTACTCTAGTCGTGTTTGCTCTGTGTTATTTAAACCTACGATGATATAATCTAATTAGCGTAATGCAAGGATTGAACTTTGATGAAAAGAAAATGAAACAGAATCAAAAAGATCCCACGGTCCTACTTCCGGCATTAAAATGGCGAACAAAATGGCGACGATTTACTGGCCCCATATCTACAGCGGTTCAAAGGTCACAGGTTCAGGTACAGGCTACCTAAATCCACCCTCTGAAAGAACGTGTCACCGAGTACGAAACAATATAGGTATTGGCGTTTGCCTAAGAGGAGGAATTTGCCCAGTACACAGTTTTCCAGCTAGTCGAGTATGCTTCCCTGTGTATTCGGAGACGGTAGGGCACCTGGCTTTCAAGCCATCCTGGAGGACCTGTCGTAAAATTCTGACTGGTAGACAGGACCCTGCTATTCGCGTTCCAACATGCATGTTTGAGCAATGCCAAAGACAAGAATCGTCTGCTGCTCTAATTGGCACAAACAGTCAATCAGACTTTACGTGTTGCATGTAATTCAAAATTTCTGCTTTTGATCAAGGTTTGTTTATTCATCAGCAAGAGCAGAATGGGAAAATACACTGTTTCGAAATACCGATCAAATGGTTACACAAAGTAAACGTTCTGACGATCTTGTCCATATTTCCAAAGTGTCAAGGTTTCCAAATTACCACTCTAATATTAGACACTGTTGCTGAGAATGACCTTTTTACTCCAAGGAAGTGATAAAGCAACTGGAATATCGAGTCACTTTGCATACATATCAGACATAAAACTATGACATACCAAATCCGAAGCAATGTGATTGGGCCAAAATAAACAGAGAAAACAAATACTATAACTAACATGGGTAAAGTGAACAAAACTAGCCTACATGGATTATATTCAGAAATGATAACCCTGCCAGTGAAACAGAAAACAACTGGACAGAGAAGATTGATATTACGAAGAGAATGAGGCCAATATGAAGGTCACCGAAACAGGTTAGTTAGTTCTTGAATTTCAACGTTCCGTCAACCGCACAGGGTCACCTCAGGACGAACAAACACTATTTCATGCCACACATCAAAAATCTATATCAGGGTGGAACTAGGTCACCAAAACACAAGCAGGTTTAAACGGGGATGGGCTAACGCCAGGAAGGGTACCATCAAAGTTTGCGAGATGATCACCATCGGCCAAGAAAAAACTAAACATGAAAATGTTTGTTGAGGCAGAAAGACTGCAGTGTAGTGTAGTGTCTGGTTGAGGCAGAAAAAGTGTGAACTGTCTCCCTTGAACGAACACCGAGGTGACAAATAACATGCCGACAGGCCTAGATGTGTGATTTTATTTATGTGTACAACAAAACAAAGTGAAAATTTCGCCAGAAGAGCACCTACTAAAATACAGCTTTCACTTTCAACTATCTGACATCGCTGTGACCATGAAATAAAGTCCAGATCATTTAAACTAGTACGGAGGAGTTTACGTACATTACATTATAGTATCCAAGAAAACTGCCGTATGTCTAAACAGCAACGGTTATATAAGCACTTTTTTTTCTTTATGTAAATCTAAAAACACATCAGCTTGTGTAGGTTGCCTGTGCTGTAATCCATCACTTTCATTTTTCCAGCAGTGTTCGGCACATTGCAGTTACCACCCGATGACTACTGCCCGCGTGCAGCATGGACTCGCCAAGTCTTGGATCCCCAACCGGGCGTCTTGTGAAGGTGATGCTCACCTTACTCTGGAATGGGTCGGACGACGACGCTCTCTCCTTTCTTACCACGAACACCTGAGTTGCAAGCAAGTCCGAACCGCAAATGGTTAGGCTATGTGACAGGCAGGCAGGCACGCGCGAGCGCGCACGCATACACACACGCGAACACACACGCGCAGGCGCGCGCACACACACATACGCGCAAGCTCTGTTAATTTTCGAATATAGCACTTTGGTTAAAAGCAGTAAGACGAGCAATAATATTAATACGATAGTCAACGACAATCACCACAATCAGATAGTTCCTTTAAACAATCGAACTATAAACTGAATACAAATCAACGAGGCGTTGGGGGTGGAACAAACACTAATCACGGCAATGTTTCCGTCGATGTGTGGTCCAGTTGTTGTTGTTGTTGTTTTTAAAAATTAAATCGACGTTTGAATGTCGCAAAAACACGGTCGTGAGTGCTGCCATTTTGACAGTCTTTGACGCCATGAAGGCAGCCAGTAGGCCTATGTGTAGCAGAAGTGTACATTACGTCACGAGGCAACCTTTTTCTGCTCTTCACTTTGAAATGTGCAAAGTACTACCATGCTATATACCTGGACTGCGTTGTCGAAATGAATGGGCAATTCCTAGCAAACAGGAAAGCAAATAAAAGTACACTGAGAAAACCCACGAGAACCAGCTCAAAAACCAATATCACATTAAGTACATGATTATATCAGACTTTGGCTAAATATCACCTGCCCTAAATGGGAACCGAATTCCCACCTTGTACACTGGCGACAAGTTTCGATGGTCCGTTTCGCTCTGCCATTTCAGCTAAACCAGCTGCCGCTAATATACGTCATGTGTTATGTTAAACAGTGTTTACGAAAACAAAGAAAGATGCATACCTGTAGAGCCAACAGGAGATAATCAAACAGTTCGTCAGCAGTGATTTCTGCGCGCTGGGAATCTTCCACCTTCATAGGGCTTGGTATGTAGTCCTTGTGCTGCAGAAACCTGTACTCCTTCAACTTTCCCACAACCATTGGAGGCGTTGGGGCTTCAGCAACAACTTCCTCTTCTTTTTCCTTATCGTCTTCCACTTCTGGCAACTTTGGGGGCTTCTTTTTCTTTTCAGCACTTTTGGGGACATCTTTGGTCTTCTTTTTTGTCAGAGGGTGTTGGTACTTGGCAAGGCGTTGCGAGTATTTTGGAACGGACTTCATACGGTAGCCGAAAAACTTTTCAAAACTGTAGGTACTTTTGAGATTGCCAATGTCGAAGTTTTTTCCCACTTGCATTGTTTTAAACAAGTCTTGCTCGGTGATACTGTCCGGTATTTCTGAGTCGTCGATAAAAGTTACTGTTCCATTTTGTGGGCCTGATTGCGACACTCTGTCCCACTGACGGCGTTTCACTGCACTTCCTTTTAACGTTTTACCAGTACCGTCTGGCCATTGAAGATGGCCAGAATCCTGTGACAAGTCTGTGGACATTCTTTTGGATGATTTTGTGTCATATCGTTTTGCTTCCGCCGACAGTGGTGGATTAGAGCGTAACTGGATCTTGCTGTTTTCCGGGTAAGGGTCAGACTGGAACTCAGAATCCCCGCGAGTGCCACGAGGCGTTTCTCCTTCTGTGGCATCACGGTCATCGCAAATCGAAGACTTGCCTCTAGTTTTGTTCTTGGCGTAATCATAGACTGGTCCAGGTTTTCCTGGCCTGTTGTTTGTCCTATTCTCCGTGTTATCTGAGCGGAGTTTTGTCTTTCTCTTTTCCTTTGGTACTTGGCGCACCAGTGACCACAAACGAGACTCGTTTAACTTCAGAATGAGCTTCCCTTCCTCAAGGAGCCTGTAAATTCTGTCCCTACGCCTCTGCCGATCGCTCCGCACACCAATGCTGTCGGCAACTCCCCCATCCAGGTAAGCGAAGCGTACAGAGACGTGCCATGGATCCATCCGGTTTACGATCAAACCTTCGTCTTGTAGGAAGGTCTCTTGCTTTTCTGTAAGTAGATGTGTACCTGAAGGAGTGTAGGCTCTTGATGCCATGCCCCTCTGTCCGTCGCGTAAGTGTTCCATAATGCGTTCGGACAAACATGTAAGGAACTCTGTTTCAGGTAATTCGAGACGACTGTTCGTGTACGTGTGCATCTGTTCGTTTTGCTTCCCACTTACGGTAGTGTTCTTAGATTTTTTTGAGGTTCCTCTCGTTTGTCCGGATTCTGCTGCCTCTTCACCATCTTTAAAATGTATCTTGTGCGTGTCCGGTTTCTCTGTGGATTCTGTCATCTCTTCTCCATCTTTGTAATCTGCCTTGCCTTCCTTTGTGGGCTCTCTTGTGACATCTTCGTAACCTACCCCGAGTTTGACAGATCCATTACCGGATCTCGTTGTCTCTTCTTCTTTACAGTCTAACGTGCTTACGGGCGATTTTCCCCCGGGTTCTGCCATCTCTTCTTTTTCTTCATGTCCTGTCTTATGTAAGGCTAAGTCCTCCTTTGATTCTTCTATCTCATCTTCTTTGTAACTTACCCTGAGTTTGACAGATCCCTTTGTTGATTCTGCCGTATCTTCTTTGTATCCAGCACTGCGTAGGGCAGACTTCATGCGTACTGCCGTCTTTTCCTGTGGGCTTCCGAGTTTGTCTGTGTTCTCTTCTTTACTTAAAACAGCCGTTTCCACTGCACATGAGGTTGTTCCACCTGTGTCGAGTGAGCAAAAAGAGTCTGTCGACTCACCAGGCCTCGGCTTCTCTTTGGAGTTTCTCTGTCTCCTTCGCGCGGAGCTAATATCGTTTTCTGACATGCCTCCCAGATATTGAAAGAACTCCTCGAAGTCCGGACATGTTCCCCATTTCTTCATGACGTTCAAAGGAGCATCTGGTGAACCAAAGAAATAGTTTACTGGACGTGGTTTTTTCTTAGTGCCTTTGGTGGGGCGTTTTTTTGACTTTTTCTCTGCAGGTGAAGAGGCTTTCTTCGTCAGCTGTAGGTCTTTCGACGGCTCTGGTTCTGGTGTAGGCTGTTGGTTGGGCTGCTTTTGATCGCCGACCAACGGTTCTGAATAAAGTTGTTGTGTTCTTAAGAGCTTCCGAGCTCTAAGCTCTAACTTTAGCCTGGTTTTAATGCTTAATCTCTTCCGCAACGGAGGTTTCTCCGTGACGACGAGATCAGAATTCATACAGTCGATATCCTTCTTGAACTGTTCCTTTCTGGTGCTATCCACCCACAATGTTACACTTTCTGATTCATATTCATCGACGCTAACATCGTCGTCGTCGTCGTCTTCATCATTTTTCTTCTTGTTTCGTTGTTTCTCTTGTTGATTCATTGCCTTTTTTTCGCTAGCTAGGATCACCTGGCGTTGACTGGCAAATCGAGAGCCGCGAGATTTCTCTGTTGCGTCCGAATTAGCATTGATGTGTTTCTCCAAAAAGGGATCAGGAGCGAGCACCTCCGAACCGTCGGCCTCTTCCTTTGGGCCCAAGAAATCGTCGTCCTGCCACCGATCCCCCCAGGTGAAGACACTGAAAGCAAACAGACAAACACAGTCATATGCCGGAGCAACCAACCAACTAAACGTCCAACTGTCAATCAACCGGGAAGGAAAAGTCTGTGGTCCACTTTCGGTCACGGTCATAATTATGAGTACGTGATGTATGATCATTTGCTGTGGAAGACCACAGACCATGATGTCACCTTAGAGCGAATGGTCGTGTAATGTAGCCCAGGTTTCAAACTTGCTCTAGTTTCATCTAAATACAGAATCAGATTAGAATATAGCAAGTTTAAAACCTACATTACCTGTTCAGTCACTCGACGGTGATATCATGGCCTGTGGTTTCCCATAGCAACTGATCGTACAGCATGTAGTCATATGACCGTCATGGAAAGTAGATCATGACCGTAATGGTCATATCAGGACGAAAAACAAGTCATCAAATCCCAAGTGAAGGTCTAGTTTCAGACACACACTTCACATATGAACGGGTCGGGAAAGCATAGAGTCCCAAGAACCGCCACACGGGCCCTAACGCACGAACTGGATTCGACAAGCTTCATAATTTTCCGAACTCATTTTAACTGATTTCGTTTTTCGCAGTTGTTTGATGATGCTGTGATCTTGAAATGTGGTCAAAATCAGTAAAAGTGTCAAAAGCACGTAACGCTCTACGTAGCGAGCCTACTGTCGTGCACCGTTTAACATTTTTCGCGTCGATGGTGGTTCTGAAAATGACAACATTATCAAGTTTCTGTCATGCCCAGATGGTGGCCGGCGGGGTGGACTGCCAAGCACTCATCGTTATATAACAGACCATATTTTTTCTCTCATACTAACCAAAAACACCAGACAGGCAACTGCTCAAGGCGTGGGAATTTCCTCAGCAACTATTCCTTGGTACAGTAAAAATACAAATAATAATCTGGGAAGACAGACCGGTACTTGGTTGATGATTCTCCTCCATGGCGTTCGTTTTGAGGGTGGGAGTGGGGGAGTATGTTTGGTCCTTTAAATGGGAATCGATGAAGCATAAAATTTGCTCTGCTTGTTATGGAGGAAAAAGGAACGATTTGGGAGGTGTGTGGGCGGGGGGTGGGTAAATAAAGTTTTAAAAGAAATGCTTTATCAACAGTAATGCTGCCCCGTGAAATATGTCCTTTAAATTCTGGCCCTGTACGTCTTCGAGAGTGGATGGTTCTTTTTCATTACGTTTTCTTTCCTTTTTTCTTTCTTCTTCTTCTTTTTTAAGAAAAAAAGAAAGAAAGAAAGGGGGGGGGGGGGGAGGGGAGGGGGGGGGGGGGGGGCAGACACTGGCAATCTTGTATTGCCTTCAATTCTACAATAGTTACCAGATAAGATATGCAACCCAAACATCACAGTACTGAATCTATAATACAAAAAAATAATTAAACAAATATATATCTCATTTATAAATTCACCATTTCTACTTTTGTCACGCTTTAGTTTGAAACCGTATAGCCAGTTATGAACCAAAGACTACGCCAGAACAAAAAATGCCTTTTCTTCTTCTCCTTCTTCTTCCTTTCTTTCTTGGCTTACTATTCAGTCCGATGAGTAACGGAAGGCAGCTGAGTACGCGGGAAGGCAGACTGTTCGCGATATCGTCGCTGCAGGAAAGGTTCCCGAATCATGTGGAAGGGTGTCAAGCAGCTTTCGTGAGGAGGAGGTTGTGTCAAGCCCCGGATGTTGCACCTGACCTCGGTTAGACCGCCACCCGAAGATTTGGCTGAAGAACAACGAACCTCGTGAATGACACTAATGAGCACGCGCGTGACGTGCACGCGTGTAACGCGCGTGGCGACACCGGCATAACCAAAAGTAAAGGTGGATAGTAGTATTTTTCGCCGTTTTCATGTTAGAAACTGTCTCGTTGTCCGTTTCATGTGTTGCTTGTAAACGGCCGATTTGTCGAACATGTCTTCATCGTCGTCTGTCGGGTTAATAATAATAATAATAATAATGTCGTAGCGATCTCCAGCTGAAAAATGTAGGGGGTCGTCTAGTATATATGCAATTTGCATTCCCGCATAGTGTGAGAGGATTGCGTGCGTGACCGTATTTTTTTGTTTTGTTTCGTTTTCTTCTTGTTGTTGTTTGTTGTTGTTTTCATATTACCCCGCCACATGGGCAGCCAAACGCCGTCTTCGGATGATTTATTTCGGTACGTGGAGGGTGGATCTGTTGTGCAAGGAGCTTGCAGCAATAATAATGGAAACTTGTAAAGCGGCTACCCTGAGGCTCAAAGCGCTCAACAAACGTAACGCACATAATGTGCATCGAGATAGAAAGGGTTAAATCCGCAATTTAACGAATAGCTAACACATAACGTACACATCAACAAGGGTTGATGTTACCATGTTATAACATGTTATCATGGCTGAAGATAGTACCCCACATAACTGTGCAGCGCATAATAGGCTTACATTTTAATGCAGCCTTGGCGTTCTTGCGCACAGCCATAATAATAATAATAATAATAATAAACTAACAGAGCGAATGCTCAGGCGACTGACATTCAAATGGTTTATTAAAAACATGTTCTGTCGAAAGTGACTTAACTTGTAGCTACTGTTATCGCACAAACATTTAGCGCGTCGCTTTTTTGTCACCGCTGAAAGAAAAGAACAGAAAGAGGTGATGCTAACCAAGCAAAGCACAAGGAACGATCTCATTTCAAATTAAATCAGCTAAGAGAGAGAGAGAGACAGAGAGAAAGAGAGAGAGAGAGAGAGAGAGAGAGAGAGAGAGAGAGAGAGAGAGAGAGAGAGAGAGAGAGAGAGAGAGAGAGATCTTACGTACTTTCATGAGACGACGGAACGTGGGACAGGGTTTTACTGTCATCTCCACCTTCACTACGTGCTGATTTGGCCGAACCAGTGCGCGCCTTTGAAGAGTTTCCAGCCGAAGTTTGTCTTGCACTGGATGGGGAATTTGACGCTTCGCCAACAGACTGTGGCACCGTAGCGGGTTCATCCGCGCAACCGTCCGCTGGCCACGGCCCGGCTGAGGTTCCTATGCGGAAAGAGCTTTCCCTTAGTGACTTTCTGGTGACAATAGATGTTATGGGCTGTACTTTCGGTATCTCACCTTATGTCCGGAATCGATTCTACAAGAGGCATGTTTTGTGTAGTTTCGCATAGCTGTGTCACGTCAACAGGATATGTGGCTGCCACGTTTTGTCGGCACAGCCATAATAATAATAAAGTAGCAGAGCGAATGCTCAGACGATTCACATTCAAATACTTGTTTTGTCGTTACACTGACCCATGAGGGACGGGTTGGCTCAGTTGATAGAGCTTTAGATCGAAAATCCAGGTGCAGTGACACACGTTCCGCGATTCCCTGGCACAGTAAGGGATTTTCCTTCAAGAATCAAGTTACAGTAAAGATTTTCTAAAGGTGTTAGACAGATGCTATTCATATAATTAGGAATTCAGGTTCGATAAGGGGGTGGGGGGGGGGGGGTCCTTTTCCATGAAACATTTAGTTGTTTACACAAGAAGTGGAGTTGCTGTTGTGTGTGTGTGTTTTTGTTTTTGCTTTGTGTGTGTGTGTGTGTGTGTGTGTGTGTGTGTGTGTGTGTGTGTGTGTGTGTGTGTGTGTGTGGTTTATTTGCTGTTGTCTCTTTTTTCTTTTCTTTTTGTTATTGTTGTTATTATTTTTGTTTTGCAAAAACAAACAAGCCGCCGGTTCTCGTTGAGCGTGCACAAACTGTCTTAAGTTACCGTAGCCCAGACAAGGACCTAATTGCTTGTCACAGTGACGTTTTGAGAGCACGCGTATTTATTCATATATATATATATATATATATATATATATATATGTGTGTGTGTGTGTGTGTGTGTGTGTGTGTGTGTGTGTGTGTGTGTGTGTGTGTGTGTGTGTGAACTGTTCGAAAAATTTAATAATCTGACATTGCACCTTCAGGTAGCGTTGCTTGGTAAAAAATGTTTTAATACAAATGTGTATGCGTGTGCGCGCGCGCTTGAGTGTGTGGTTCGTTCTGTGACGCATGTATCAATAACCCATTTCCAAAACCTTGACAACATGATATGTGTGCGGCCGTAAGACACCTCCACCCCCACCCCCACCCCCCCCCCCCCCCCACCCCCCACTCCCCCCTCCCCCTTTCCCCCAGGCATCGTATGCAATAATGTACACGTAACACACAAAATGCCTGTAAAGAAATACAAAAACAAGAAAATGCCCTCCACCCCCCACCCCCACCCACCCACTAATAAATATTGTGACAAAACTAAACTTGGAACTACTGTTGTCGCGCAAACATTAGTCACGTCACCTTTTTTTTTTTTTTTGTCACCGTTGAAACAAAAGAACAAAAAGAGATGTTGCTAACCCAGCAAACCACAAGAATGGTTTCATTTCAAACGAGATTGGCTAAGACACACAGAGACAGACAGAGAGACAGACAGACAGACAGAGATCTTACGTACTTTCATGAGACGACGGAACGTGGGACAGGGTTTTACTGCCATCTCCACCTTCACTACGTGCTGATTTGGCCGACCCAGTGCGCGCCTTTGAAGAGTTTCCAGCCGAAGTTTGTCTTGCACTGGATGGGGAATTTGACGCTTCGCCAACAGACTGTGGCACCGTAGCGGGTTCATCCGCGCAACCGTCCGCTGGCCACGGCCCGGCTGAGGTTCCTATGCGGAAAGAGCTTTCCCTTCGGGGCTTGCTGACGGCAATGGATGTCATGGGTTGTACTTTCAGTACCTTACCGGTGGGGTTTATGTCCAGAATCGATTCTTCAAGAGGCAGGTTTTGTGCAGTTTCGCATGATTGTGTCACACCAACAGGATATTCCGTAATGTGGCTGCCACGTTTTGTATCATCAGTTTTTGCGCCTGGGGATACGTTGGTATCGTCTGGATTTTTGTTTTCTGAAGGGACGTTGGATTCGTGCTCGCGCAGACTACTGCCTCCCTGGCCCGTCGACTTCTCCTCGCCTGCATTCTGGGCCGGGCTGGAGATAAAACAGCTTGCTCTTGCTTTGGATGCCTCCGGAGTCAAGAAGAATGACACTTTTTGTGAATGTAGAACGGGATACCAGGACTGCAGTAGGTCGGACTGTGGTGGCACTTTACGGTAGGGGTCAAACGAGTCGGGCACTGCCTGCGTTTCAGAGCCTTTGAATGGACGTTCTTGGGGACAGAAAAGATCCAGCTCTACCAGGATCTTCTCCATTTTGACTTCGACCTGATTGGGTGTTTTTTTAAGTTTAAAAAATATATTTGTTAGTTCAAATTCAGTGTAGTTACACTGTCCAGAGCGTACATACAACTACCTTAACAACTGATAAAAACAAGTGACAAGGAATTAATCAGATGTCTCATCCAGCCAAATTCACAAGGCAGGCAACCTGCATCTTACAGACCTATAGTATTAAAACATCAACTCTCTCTCTCTCTCTCCCCCTCTCTCTCCCCCCCCCTCTCTCTCTCTCTCTCTCCCCCCCCCCCCCCCCCCCCCCCAGGACAGTATTTTAGCTTGGTTTATGCATATGTACAATAATTCTCATGAGAATGCACTTTTCGCCTGTAAAAATGTGACTAGCGACTTCACAGCCGGTAGTCGGTTTTGTGCGTGTGTGCGTGTGCTCCAATGAGAAAAGAGGTCTGCCGCTTTAAGCCGATATAGGTCTATTTGATAACTCATGAAGACAAATTCGTCGTGATAATGATATAGATGATAATAGGAGCCTACAGACTAGCGTTTCGGTACATTTACCTGTTGCCCCCCTTCGAAATATGAACATTCGTTAAAAGTAACTTAAGAAGAATAAAAATAAAAACAACAACTCAGACACAAACAAAATTAAAACACTAGGCCAGACCGTCAAAAGGTGACATTTTGTGTCACTATGTTAAACGGCGGCGCCCACAGGCCGCTCGCTTTAAAGTGTCCAGTACTTAGAACTGTTTGCAAGACGAGGGTTAATATGCCTATCAAGGTAGTGTGTATTATCGCCCCGATGTGCATTCCCTGATAGAATTGAACAGACCAGCTCGCGTCTTTCATCGATTTTGTATGAAATATATATTCGCTAAAGTACTGACATTGCGCAACTGTTGGTCATCAGAGGTTGTCTTGATACATGGTAGAAGAGGACCCTTGTTGTAGATGTAAGCCACCGTTGTGTAGCTGATAACGTCATGGTAGTTCTCCAGCTGGGTTAGGGCGTGAAGGAGGTTGTCCAGTAGCTTTCCTTTCAGCACACGCAGGAGACAACCTTCTTCCCAATGGTCTGAGAACAAGAACTCTAGAAATCCTTCTGTAAATACCAAAGACCAAGATTAGAAAAACAGGGGTGTCGAAGGTTGCGATAATTAAAACACCCCTTGCGTCTACAGCTACCCCTGCCCGCCATCTCCCTAAGTCTGCCGTCAAAAAGAAAAACGTCTGTAACTTGACATCAAAATGGACTTCTTCTTTCCCCCTGCCCGTTTTGAAATCCACGTCCATGGTAGGTCTATACACCACATACATTTAATATTATTCAATGTATGTTCCTACACACACACACACACACACACACACACACACACACACACACACACACACACACACACACACACACGCACACGCGCGCGCGCGCGCGCTTGTTTCCCTTAAGATACACAGCTCCTGTCAATCGCAAATCCGGACCTGCAATTTTGCTTTGACAGAGACCGTAACCACGTCAAAGTTCTAATATTAATCTCTTAGTGATATTAACTGGCGATCTTAGACTGTAACCTAACTGTGAATTGCAATATTTTGTTTAATTAGGACGTGATGTTGGTGGTGATAGTTCTGCTGACCTTACCAGTGCTGAGTTCGAGTCTGCGTGTTACATAGGATGTCTCCCAAGGACCAGGAGGCAATCCACTTCGGGTGGCCGCTTTTGGTTCACCTGGTTCCTTGGTGCTCTTCTGTCCGACTTTGTTTTTCATATCCGTATCAGACTTGACAACAACCTTCTCCACAAGAACAACGGAAGGATGCTGGTAAACAAGGTTACATTTGGCCCTGAACCACGTTTCTGTCTCTGGGGTGAACGTGTCGATATCAACGTCTTCACTCTTGGCTGGCACGGTGAGAGTGTTCCAGTCGATACGCTTTAATCGCAACGAATGCGACGCGTGCGCTCGGCGGCCGGTCTCCAACATCGTGCGAGATCGAGCTGGCCCAGTATGTATGAAGTGAACCTGAAAAATAAAGCCAGAAAGTGTGCCTGGAGCCCTCGTTTGGAGGCATAACTCATTAGCCGCGCTTTGCCCTGTTCCCGATCAAACAGTTAAGGCCTCATAAGCGAGATGACAAGCCATCTAAAGCTTTGAACTAAAGGCAACACCGAGAGTACCGCTTCTCTCCGCTAGTTTTCGATTTGACTCGTTGAACTATCTCTCATCTGGAGAATGTATACAAAGTACTGTGGATTTATTTATTTATTTATTTTTATTTTTTTTTATTTTTTTTTTTTAGTGGGGGGTGAGCTAATGAGGCACATGTGTGTCAGCAAATGTCATCTTGTTTTGTTCTTAATACGAAAACTCGGGTTATGTAGTTAGAAATGTTGATCGTTATTACACCATCGATCGCCCAGAGGAGAGAGGCGTGGAAAGAGGTAGCGCTAGACGATCTTCCTTGAAAGGACGAGAGAGGGCAATCAGACGAACATTGGAACCGTTTCAAAGGCAACGTTGAGGAAACTTCTGAGAGACGGGATGGAGCGCATATGGGCTTTTGCGAACGCATAGATACCATCTTGAACTGATCGTTATTACATGTATCTCCCGCCACTGTTGTGCTGACACACACAGTACTGTCCTGTCCTCCTTTGTAGCCGGGACTGACTGAAGGGTCGGCCGGGAGTTCATGCCCGGAGTGTGCTACTGACTAATGTCGTCCAAGTGAAAGTAGCATCAAAATAATCGACGAAGTTTTTATCATTTTTACGGGCAGCATTATCCAAGGCCCAGCCCGTCCCTAATAAGCCTTAAGGTTTCTGTGGACGTTAATCACCATGTTTACTTATTTACTACCAAGGCCCACTCTTGCAGCGGAGACAGCTCAGGACACAGCGCTTTACCTTTTTGCCCTCCCCCATTAAAATTTAAAACAAAAAAACAAACGAAGTATGGCCGGTGTGTAGGAGTTAACGAGCCAGTACAAAGACGTAAAAACAAGCCAAACGTAAGTGTATGTGTGTGTGTGTGTGTGTGTGTGTGTGTGTGTGTGTGCGTGCGTGCGTGCGTGCGTGCGTGCGTGCGTGCGCGCGCAGGTGGGGCGGGTGTTTAACTAGTGTTGTATTTTTGCTGCGCAACCCATACGGCAGTGACACAATCTTCAATATGATGAAGGCGGTCAGTATCTATGGAAAGAGAACCGTTGGGTAAGTATCTACAGTGACGGTAAGTCCATGGTGCAGTTTGTGAAACTGATGTGGTCTTCCTTTGTAGGCCTACAATTTGAGACAAGTTCCGCAAAAACTCGAAATGTGTTTACAAAAACGAATGCGTGGTGTGTTTTTATATTGCGAAAGCCAGGTAGGTTGGCAGAACGAAACGTGTTGGGTACCAACCGACCTGAACGAAACTGGTAGACTGCAAGGGTTGATTATGCGCAGTGACAGTTGATATATCTGAGACACCAGTACGAAAGCCAGAATAAGTATTGATATGGGTAAAATTCCAAGGTATTCGAACAACGTTTTAGATCAGCATGGCTCTGGTCAGAGTGTTTGTGGCAAGATGTACAGTGACGCAAAACCGAGTACTAGCTCGTCATCATTCTATTCGGCGTCATTTTTGGTCTGCAGTTTCGGCCAACCGGATTGACGAGCTTGCTTAAGTTAATGTGTCTACCTTTTGGACTTTTTTTCTTTCTTTCTTTCTTTTTTCCGTGATGAGCCCGCCATCCCAGCCTACTTGCCTCCCATCTGAAAAACTGACTGACCAAACCCCCTCCCCTTCCCCGCCCACTGAACCTACCTCATTCTACCCACATCCTCCTTCTTCCACTGCCTCAGTCATCAAGCATCCCTACAAATGCGCTTCCCTCCAGCAAACCATCTCAAATGTCAGAATCTTCAACATATTATATATATATATATAATTAGTGAAGTTGGACATTTACCCGTCCCTAATAAGCCTTACGGTTTCTGGGGACGTTAAGCACCATGTTTACTTACGTTGGACATTTGTGTAATGGGAGAAAAAGATCAAGAGGAGCCCTTTCTTTCAACGCAGGGGAACCGGATGGTCACCAAAATGAATAATAAAACTGGAATAAAAAGGGATAAGTAAAAGTTATGTCGCTGGGCCGTTGTTGCCCGACTGAATTTCATTTGCACTATACATAATGTAGGCATAAATAGAAGTGATGAGTAGAGTTGCCGTACTGTTTCTTTGGGCCATTGCCGGCCGGGAACGGTTGAACACGAGATTAGTAAAGAGAAGAAACGCCGTCTTGGCATCGCTGACTTGTGTAATGGTTGTCCTGTCAGCGCCGTCGTGTCTTCTACATCATACCATGTTCATTGCCATCCGTTCAGTGTTCTGCACGCGCGTCTGTTTTAGACGTTGCATGTGGACTTCTTTGACTCGGTAGCCAACCAAGTCGTTGTCTTCAACACTGATCTTTGAAGAACTGCGTTTGCGGTAGGCGTTCGATCAAGACTGCTGACCCAGATTTTCAGACGTTGATTTTTTTTTAAAGCGTTGTATACAGTCCAATACGCTTAAGTCGAACGTACTGGGGAATTTTCTTCTTCTTCGAGTTATTCGTCAAACCTTGCAGAAAGTGCTTTGACGTAATGCATTTTTCGGTTTTTTAAATTATTTTTTATCAAACTTTGGAAACTGGGGACGGCTCCTGATATTGATAATGTTAATTTCTTTATCAGTTGCTCGTGACGCTTCAATATTTGATGGCTTCAAAAGTTACGTTTGTTTTCTTTTGCAAAAGCTGCATTATCAGTAACGGCATCTGTGATGCACGTTTGCAGCAGTGTTGATGTAAAGCTGTGGCAGAGCATTTTTGACTCATTTGAGGTATGAGCGTTTTCCCCTTTTCTTTTTTTTGATAGAGCCCAGGAAAAATAATAATCTCGTGTCGGCGAAAATCTTTGTTGGCCCAGTGACCTTGAAAATAGATCCCGGTTAAAACTGGCATAAACAATAAAGGTGGTCGTTATGATGCAAGTAGGTAAATTGGTGTTTTACGCCCAATCAACCAGTGCGGTTATATCAGGGCGAGTTATGATGCAAAGGTCGAAAGAAGTCGCTTAGAATCTGTAGGTAAAAGCCAGTGTCAGGTGTTTGCCATGGACAATCAATACCCACTTTTTCACGGGAGTTGCTGAAGTGCTTACCCAAATTTGAGGGTAAAGGTCTTGCTTTCCTTGTGCTACAAAAAACAACTGTTTTATCTTCTTTTTGCAAGTGGCTACTACCAGTGCACATCTGGTACGATGTTCTGGGGAGCCAGCCATGTACTCACCGTTTTACTAAAACAGCTGCAGATGAACTTAACAATTCTTGGCTGTCTGGATATGCAGTAGTATTGTTTGTGGAGACACCGTGGTACAAGTGGATAGTCAAATTGTTTTGAGAGTAAGGGACGTTTATTCCCTTACAAAATTCACTCAAATATTAACATCATGGTTGGGTTTAAAACCAAGTGCCTTCCCTTATGTAAGGTGTGCTATAATTATCAGAAAGTTTCAGTACCATAAATTTGCATTTTATATTTACCATTAAAGATGAATTACCACATATCGTCTATTCTTACTAAAAGTAGGCATTGTTATGCACACATACAGCAGTGAACATTGCCAAGTCGAATGTTGCTATATCAGCAAGTCATTTTATTGGGAGTTGCTTTACTGGAATAGAACACCCTGAGCTGTGCAGTTTCAGACTATTACAAAATACAATTTCTTGTTAGATATACACATTCAGTGCTATAATGTCATACGTATCCAGTGAGTCTATTCACATTAAAAACAGCAAATCTCTTTACTCCATGACTTTTACAACCGATTAAGGCCACAAGTTTCACAATCTCTGCATAAAAAAATTAGCATCAAGGTTTTGCCAGAGAATTAAACACATCATTGCCTTAAAGTTGCCAAGGTTACTGAAAGCACCATGTGCATGATCATGTACAAATACTGTAACAACCACACAGTCTGAACTCTACAGCAGTATAATAAAACACCAAGAAAATGCAGCTTTCAGGTTAATCTTTCCCATATAACAATGATCAAGAAGTTAACTAAAACTCATTGGATAGTTCTATGGATAGTCTAAGTTCAAACATTTTGAATTGGTCTCCAAGAAACATGTCCATTTTCTCTTGAAGACACACACCAGTTGCAAAAACCAATTTGTGTTGGACCTTTATAACCCTTTCAGTTACACTGTGATACTAAAGTTAAATCAAAGTAGTTCAATAAAGGGGGTTGTGATGCAATGTGTCATTTACAAGGCCTCCAAGAATAAACCATACTGTCACTGACCACTGCAAAGACTCACACGTTTTTATACCACTACAAAGTTTTATTTGCAACTGTACCAAACACACAAAACATTGTCTTACACACAACACAAAGAGTAGGTGGGCCAGACAATTTTAATACTCAGTGGGCAGAAAACACAAATTTTTATACTTTTCTTTAACTGCTCAACACTTTGATCTGCATTTTCATTCACTCACTGTCACTGGGGAAAAAAAGCGGATTTTTCATAAATGCTTAAAGCTAGTGTGCTTTCACACAGAAGCCATGTTAACAAGACTACTGAAGGGTCATGTCAGTGACATGGTTATACAACACAACTTGTACTTTTGTTTGCTGCCAAATCAGTTTCTCCTTGGTGTGACTGACCCCCCCCTCCCCCGACCCTTTGCACTCTTGCCATTAAATAAAACTCTCCTGTTTACTTCAGAACACACATCATCAGTACATTCACTCTTGCACATCCAAACTGAATAAATTCAAAAATCTACAAGTCCAAGAGCATGTCAACTAAAAACAAACACGACTTAGTTAAAAGCTGCTGCTTCTACAAAGGAAGCACAGCAGTTTGTTCAGCAACTTTATTTCAAACTCATTACAGAACAGCCAGAAAATGAACATGAAAATGCAGGACAAACACCAAGTCTTCAACAAAATTCTGTCTCATGCTCAACACAACAGCTGACCATCTGCTGAGAGGCGTTTGAATGTTGCTGCTATATACTGGAGTGTGAAGCCTTTGCTTTTCATAAAACCTTTTCTCCTGGCCACTGTAACCAGTCAATACTCACATTTAGTTTACGCACAGTCCACAAGCTTAAAATGAATGATTAAATGAGATATCTTTTTAAAACTAAGTTTGTCCTATTTACAAGAAAATGCACTGTGATGAATAGGTGAGACATAGTACAAAACATCGACACAGCCAAAGCTTTTCTGTCCCCCAAAATGTTGAGTGGGATGAACATCAGATCAATGAATGGCTGTGTAGGTTACAGTGACTCTCCAAATCCGATGAAGGGCAAACAAACTGGCTCATCTAGGTCTTCATTCAACATCCATCTGGAACAGTAACAAAAGGAATTGTAAATAAAAGTATTTCAAACTGCTTTCCAGTGGTGAGAAGCATTTCAGCCAAACCTTAAAGAAAAGACAACAACTCTGTTGAGTGTACATCCACAGTGTATCAGCCATTGCAAAAAATTCACGATGCACTGACTGGTCAATGCAAATCTGAAACAATTCACATAAAAATGAGGCTGAACCAGCACAAATGATTCCAACACCAAAAGAAAAATACTTACTATTTTGTCAGTCACTGCTACAGATCAACTCTAAAAATATGAACAGTTTCCTACACAGGAAACAGAAGTCTGTATTATTTTCATTTAGCTAAAATTTTCTACAAAATTCAATAATACAAACACAAACATTTTGATGTCATCAGCTTGAGCACAACTGGCCAAACACTACCAGGTATGGGAATTACTTCAAAGAAAACTCTGAAATCTGGGTGTCCAGGGGCATGTCTCCCCCCCCCCCCCCCCCCCAATCAAGATCTATGGAAACCAAGGCTATCCTCAGGTCATTTAAAAAAAAAAAAGGGGAAATGAAAACTGCTACAACCACATGCCGGTGTGTTCGCTCCTCACCTCAAAAACTTCACTTCCTGCTCAAATGATCTTCAGTAAATTGACATCCTTCATCATATTAAGATTGTGTCGCTGTTTGGGGCTGCGCAGCAGTAACACAGTTTTGAGTGTCCCGCTAGCTTTTCCAACTGACTACTGTTTACTGATACCCACACCCATTTCCATTTACGGGCACAGCCACAGTTGTTGGAACTTTTCGCCACAGCTGACAAACTGAGTGATAGACATGGTGAATATTACCAAATTTGAGTACATCTGCTTTTGTCTTTGTTGAAACATGGCGCAGAAGCAGGTAGGAATGACGGCATTCAGCGCTAATGCCTGCCTGTGAGAGTAACAGCCAGCAGCTGTGATCACAATGCAAATGACTAAGATGGGCAATCACCACATGTGAACATGCTCCAAATGTTGAATGGGTATTCAGTGCAGAATAATTCTCTTCCCCCACGGGAAGTCGGTTTCAATGCTGGCCACAGAAATCTGCATGAGAAGTCAGTTTCAATGCTGGCTGCTGAAATCTGTGTTTTTGCAGACAATTCCCAAGCTTGCACTACTCACCAATGCATCTCCCAGTGTTTGTGCATTTTAAACTCAAATGGGTGTCCTGGTGTTTAGCGGACTTACTCACAAATGTCTATTCTGTAAATTATGGGTTTAAT
The DNA here is from genome assembly GCA_018857735.1 of Alviniconcha marisindica. Lineage (NCBI taxonomy): Eukaryota > Metazoa > Mollusca > Gastropoda > Provannidae > Alviniconcha > Alviniconcha marisindica. Next base: position 186,880 of record JABMCL010000919.1, on the reverse strand, counting down.
AAACCTTCTTGAAAGAAAAAGTTTTAGTAATGTTAGTCAGCAATGCTCATTACTTCTTCATGTCAATAAAAAGAAAAATGATGGTACACTTCAACTATATTTTGAAACTACAAAAAAAAAAAAAAAAAAAAAAGAGGCTAGGGTTTGAACAAAACAGTAAATAATATCCTTTTTTAGCATCTGAGGTTATTAAGCAGAATGTAATCAAAGAAAGAAATAGTGAGAATGATCACCTTGCTGTTGTAGGCATCAAGTTGTGCATTCAACTCCTCTAGCGTTGGTGTGGCTTTGTTCTCTGATCGACCACCCCTTCCACGACCTCGTCCCCTGCCTCTAGCACCACCGCGACCACGAGAGAAGCCGCCACCACCACCACCACCACCACCACGTCCTCGGCTGCTACCACGCTGACTATACCTGACAACACAATGACTAAAAGATGAGGAAATACCCAAGTCAGATGTTATGGCAATCCAAGTCTGAGAGAAAAAGAAGGAAAAAAAAGGTAAGAAGAGCACACACTCAATCCACTAACATTCAAAATGGTAAAATGTTATTATTCTTGTTTCAAACCTTCAGCACGTGACCTTAAAAATGGCTCAGTCTCTGAACTAACATGAATGTGTAAAGTATTATCAGTTAATGAATGATATGACCGTGCATATTTTCTGAGACACCTGAAGTCTGACAGCATCCCCCCCCCCCCCCCCCCCATAAACACACACACACATGCAAAAAGACACCACATGATGCTGACCCTTTCAGATCACAGCAGCACTACCACTGCAAGGCAAACTTCATCTGCCAGTATCAAAGCCAAAAATAAAATTCGGATGCTCTAATATAAATGGGAGTTATTTATGGTTTAGTCTCAGCCTTTATGCAGATGTTCTGATATAAATAGTCTTATATCAATTCAATCTGAAACTGAAAACACAGATACCTACCCTCCTCCTCCAGTACTTGGTCGTCTGTTCTGAATGCCTTCTGTGCCAGTTGCCCCAACAAGCTGAATATTCATTGCACGACCTGCACACGGAAAATTCATTGATCAATTTACATTAAAATCCATATAAATAGTTCAGAATGCCTTATAGGGCAGAAAACAATGTGTACTTAGTTGGCATAAAAAGATCTTCACCTGCCCGTCTGAGTAAGTTACCTGCACCATGCAGTCCTTATTGTCATACCCTGTGAACATTAACCTACGCAGAGAAAGAAGACAAAATGCCTATACACCAGAACACCTGTTTGGCTTATCAAACAGTTTGTGCTATCAGTGCTTAACTGTACTCCACTTCAGTCTTTATTTGAAAGTCTTACCATCTAAAGGGACATTGTTGTACTGTTTCATTGCCTTGACAGCATCTGTTCTTCTCGCGTAGATAACTTCTGCAGTACCCAATGACCTGCCTGATCTGTCATAGTGAACAGCTGCTTTGTTCAGTTGACCAAATTCTGCAAACAACTCCTGAAAAACAACAACAAAAAACTGAATAGTAGACAATGTATACAACACAGAGACAGACAGGTATGACAGAGAAAGGGTGAGAGAAACAAAGAGAGAGGACACATATACAAGTTTGAAATGAAACACAGATTAAGACTTGGAAGAAACACTCTCCTAAACTGATCTGCACAATTCCTTCCGACCTGTTGCTATATCACTAGCAGTAGCACGCTCAAATTCTTAACACCCCCCCCCCTTTTTTTTTAAAATTACTACCAAAAGAAAATTTACTGTACACATAAAAGATAAGTATACCTTACGGCTGTTTCTGCCCCCCACTCCCCAATTTTTCTTCATCCAGCAATTAGACCCTTTGATGCACTTTTTCAATCCATATATGAGCCTGTGCCAAAAGGTGCTCGGCGAGGACCATCCATTTTTTGGTCGTAAATGCTTCTTCAGGTTTAAGTTTTCTCTGAACAAACCTAACTTTATCTGAAAGAGTATGCATCAAAGAGATAATAAAGATAAACTTGACTCCCAAAGTCAGTTTTGAGTTAGTAAAATATGAAAATTTACACCAAGTCCAGGCTGAAAATCGGCAAAGGAAGGGTGGACATTTCGGGTGCACCGCTTCAGTTGTCGTTTTGTTTGCATCTTTCTTCTTTAGGCAATTTTCCCTTTGCTGCCGGACAGGACATAGTCAAAGCTTTTTAATGCCTGAGAAAACGGCTCATAACTATTTGTAAAATCTGAATAATTGAAATAAACATATGTTTATTTTGATCGAAACGCATTGGGTCCGGTTCCGATGCTGACGAAAACGTTTGTCTGCTACTATTCATTGTGGACTTGTGGGTGGTGAAACAAAGAAGCTGTTGCTAAAATCTGTGTTTAGTCGAAAGCAGTGATAATATAAACGTTGGATTCCGTTCGTAATAAACAATTTCAAGTTTAAAATTTCAAGTTTTTATTTTGTCAGTCCGTTACGATCGAAGAATTGCCGATTCAGGGGATAAACGTCGATTTTGTGACCGCAGTCTTTTTGCACAAAGCGCTGCCATGTTTACCCACAGTGCTCTTCAAACATGGTGCCAACAAGGAATGGTGAGTGAATTTTCGATTTGGGTCATGTACCTTTTTACAGTTTCGATCGAAATGTGATGTTGCGTCCGACAGATTAAATAGTTACTTTTCATTGATACAACGTTATTTTTGCATTTTCATTCGTAATTGTAAGCGAAGTGACCATTATTAAACAGGTTTCGGTCGGCAGTGTGCAAATTCAAAGTGATGTCTTCGTTTGATAGCCCGCTGTTTCTCGGATGACACAAGCGGGCCTTAGGTCAGTGTTTCGATCGTGAGTGACCAAATTTTGCACAGTAATGTCCACGTTTCGATCAACGAACTAGTTTTTTCTTAGTGTTTCGACTGAAAGAGAAAAACTTATACGTTCAAGTGTTTACTTCGTAATGGCGAAAATACCCGTGTTTACGACGGCACACGTTTCGGAGTTGATTTGCAACTGTCGGACAGCGTTTTTTTCATTTGTTCAGTCGATCGGAACAGCATGATGCCATGACACAAATTCTTACTCCTCAGTACACTTCTGCAACTCTACAGGTTTATTATTGCCGTCTGTGATGTGAACTAAGAGTTTAAAAACGGCATAGCCGTAAATTATCTATTTATACCAATTTATACAAATTGTACAAACACACAACAACAACAAGAAGAAGAAAGAAAAAGAAAAGAAGCATTACCATGACATTAACATTGTGATTAGGGAGATGTTTTTTTTAAAATTATTTTATCTTCCCAGGCCTTCCCATTTCCCTGGGATGAATAAAGCATATTGTTATTGTTGTTTTGATTCTATTTCTAGCAGGACAGATGCATTCTAAAGTGTGTGCTGAAACTAGTGAAAGCCAGAATAGAATTTCTTAACTGATGTAGTTTTATATGTGCATTGCAGTACAAATACAATACAGTGCAGCATATAAAGTAGAATTATTGTGACAATTCACTATAAATATGCAACATGAAGACAAAAAATTCATACAACACATATCCTCAAAAACAGTTGTTATATTGCCTTATTTTGTACACATGCATGTTTCTTTTCAGGCTAAAGAGGTCGATGCTCCAAAAGGGCAAGAGCAAGTGTTTTTCATGACACAGCAGGGACAACATTAGTGGAGCATGAAGCCAGATTCGTCCTGGGAAGCACTGCAGTACTTAGGAACAGCAGAGAAATAAAGACATGTCTCAATGCTGAAGTGCCAACTCACTGAAAACAAATCTTTTAAATTTATTAGGATGGGAAGAATTAGTGTTAACATGGAAATTCTCTATGCTTTGTCATCAGTTTCCAGATTTTGCATTACTGTTTCTGGTTACTTACAATGTGTTACAGTTGTTATTCCAGGTAGTGAGACTTGAATGCCAAATCAATGTCTTTCGTAATTGAATTTTACCTGCTGTTAACAATAGGGTATAGGGTGAATGTACATTTGTAATTCACATGGTTTTCTGTTTTGTCAATGAAAGAATAATAATGACAACTTGGCTGTACTTTTTCTAAGTCACATACTGACTGTCCAGTGTTACATATTCCATTGTGTCCTCTGATATGCGAGGCATCCGACAGTGCATTACTTTAAATAATGGTTTCGGCCTTGTTCAGTATTTACAGCAATGTGTCAGATGTAGGAAACTAAGTGATTTTATTAGCTGTGCATATGTTTTACAGGAAAGGAAGTGTTGTGTCCACCATAGAGTTGTTACATCCAACAGATAAAATGCTGAAAAAGGGCCTTTGACAAAATTACAACTATACAAGCAACTTGTTTAGTGCTGCAGTCATTAAAACCACTACTAAATCAGCTGGTAACATTTTGTTGCAGTGTAGGGTAATCAGCACTGGTATTTTATAAGCTGTGTATTGTGAGCATGGGAAATGTTATGTCCATCCAATAATCCTTACATCCGACAGATAAAATGTAAAAAAATGTCGTTGATGACCTTATTTCATGCTGCAGTCATGGAAACAACTATGCTTCATAAATTCTAATTAACACATCCTATTTTTGATTCAGTGTTGTGTTTCATTTTCATTTTATTAAAAAAATAAAAGGTGGCAGTCTGTCGGATGTAACACAGGACATCATTGTTATGATTTTGAATATGAAATAAAAAGTGAATTGAGTCAATTTAAGTTTTACTGTCTTGTTATAAACGATGGGTGTTTATTTTCCCCACAGACTGATAGCAATCATTAAATTCAAGGATTAAATCAAAACAAACATTGTGTCCTGTGTTGCATCCGACAGATTCAGGTGTCCGTCTTTAAATGTCTTTTTCTCAGACTTGCTTCATCAAGTTATCTTTTTAAGACCTGAAATGTATAAAAAAAGACTTATCTTTTAAATGGTGTTACTTGCTAAATGACTTTTCTGCTTTTATTTTTCACTCTAATGTCCACCTTCTAAGCAGCACCTTTTGGCACATGCTCATATATTTCATTAAAGAAACTGAGAGTGAGACTTTCAAAACATTTCCATTATCTATGAAAATGATTATTGTACACGCTATAAATGAAACACCTACTGAAATCAGCAAATACAGGAGAATTTCCACTCTGAACACATGAAAATTATTAGTCCCCCAACCAAAAAAAGGGAGTGGCAGGGGTGGAGTGTTTACCTGTATATCTGAATCGTTGACCCCAAAATCAAGATTGGACACCAGTAGTTTTCCTGATGTAGATGCTACACCGGTGCGCGACACTGCTGATCCAGCCCCTCGGCGGAACCCTCCGCTACTACCATCAAACATGTCATGCTGCCACACATCCGGAAGTTCCTTTGGCTGCAACAGTACATGTCACATGATGCATAGTTACTGGTTGCCTGTTGTCTTAGGGTTATTTTTTTGTTTGTTGAAATAGGCATTTGAAGGTCAATGTCACCAGAACAGGTATCTGCTATAAATGATGTAATATATATAGCACAGCAAAAATACATGACTTGCCCAAGACAGGTAAAACGGCTGCTCCTGCTTCACATGAACAAAGCAGATCTTATTTTGTCATCACAAACACTTTCCTGTGACTGTGTGTCATCTGCTCAACATAATTGTGGAACTAACCTGCATACATATTTTGATGCCTCTTAAAAAAAAAAGAAGGCAACTCTGCAGAGAAGACAAACCCTCCAGAACAGGCAGACTTCATGAGCAGAAAAATGATCCAGAAACTACTGTGGCTAGTGCACCAAAAACAGACAAGGAAGAGTTCCACAATGAACTGACCTACAAATATTTAGCTTAGCTGAGCACCTTAACATGCACCAAAGACAGAAAGAAGAGTTCCACACTGAACTTACCTACAAATATTTAGCTTAGCTGAGCACCATAACACCTAGACTACAGGTTCATCAGACACATAAGTTATAAATATTAATATATATTATGAACCATAACCTACCACTACCACATTCTAATTTTGAACTTTACAGTATTTATTAGTGTTTTGTTCACAATGACAAATTTTGGGCACAGATCATTTTGAACTTAGGTTTAACCTGAAGTTTTACAAGTTACACACCCACAGTCTGCGCCATCTTTTAGTTATAACTACAGAAGACTAACAAGCATTTAAATGTGTATTGCTCAGTATTACCAATACACAAGACAGTTGCCATAAACTGTTGATTTTTTCCTGTATGCCACAAACAACCTTTACATTTTGCAAGTCAAGCAGCTCACAAGTTCTGACACTGAATCAAATGGCACCACTGATATTGTCAACAGTTCTTTTTCTTTGTACTGCTAGTAACAATGAGTACTGTGAGTGCCCAACTTTTTAGTAAAGCCCTTAGCCCATACATAAATCTTGGCAAGCAATCATACAAAGCATTCAACAGATAGAGATACTACAGAGCATGACAAAAAGGTATGCCCAACTATCCAGGGCAGGTACCTTAGGTCAGTCCGGCTGGTGATAAAATGTATTCCTTTTATTAATGTATTTTACTCATATTTTCCCTCTCTCCATTTTTGGCTAGCACTTTATGTTTAACTGTCGTTCAGACTCTGCTTCAAGAGACAAGATGCATTTTTTCCCTTCTTCCATCTTTTTCTATTTTACCATTGTTTCAACAATAAGATTTGCTTCAGCTCCGGCCCGTTGTCCACGTAGTAAGTACGGCACCAAAATACGTGTGAGCACCAAGTCTAATAGTAATACTAATACGGGCATTAAATACCCGTTGGCTAAGCACAACTGCCAATTTGAAAAACACCGCTTTAACGTGAACTAGTTGAAGAGGCTGAATCAGAACGTCTTTTTCAAACGGCACGTGCGACCCCAAAATTGTAGGAAAACGAAGCCAAAATGAGGCAATTTCCCATTTTTCCAAAAAATGGTGATAAAACAGATAAATACCAAATCCACGAATAGATTTAAGCATTTTATTATTAAGTCTAATACTGCACACAAAACCATAAAACACACCCTCTGATAAGGTGGTGGTCGTCTGCTTCGTTGGTTTACGCCACCTCTGTAAACGCCGCCACCACCACCACCGCGTCTCTGTCCGACACCGGCTCCTCTACCTCGACTCAAACCACGATTTCCTCCACGTCCACCTCTTCCGCCTCTACCTCCTCGTGGCTTTTTGTTTTGCTTTATAATATCGTCCAGACTTAAATCAAGTTTGTCCGTCATTTTCTCTGTTATTTCGTTCTTAACACTCACAAAGCGTCAACGTGAAGCAAACTAAAAGAAAATGGCGGGTTCCGGTGGGTGACGGGAAATCAGGAAGTGCATTTGTAAAAAAATAGACAAAAATTAAGAAATTTTAAAAATGACCGAAAGCTTGCAATTATTATTCATGCAGTAATCTGATAACAATTCTGAGTCACACTTTTAGGTTATACATGACAAAATAAAAAATCTCGAAGAATTTCGTTCCACTTCGTTGACCTGAAGGTCGTCCCGAAGGCATCAAAGAAGCTTCCTTGACTGGGTTGATGCGCGAGGGACAGAAATGTTGATCGAAGCAAGGCCAACTGGACGGACTACCAACTGATTCGCCAGGCCATGCCCACACCTTTGTCTTGCAAGAATGACAATCAGTTCACACATTATGGACACGGATTTAGACCACAAGCCGAGACACATGGTGTATGGGAAGGTGAGTGCTGTGAAGGAATTTGATGAATTAAACTGTACATGATATATATATATGCATGATACTCGATTACTTGATACTGATAAATCTGGAACTTGCCTATCTGTAGATACAGTCTGTCTTCCAAACAACAGACGCCAAGCTTACAGTTCATGTCGTACTGAGGCACTTTTTTTTTTTTCTTCACCGTACAGTGGCAGAGTGAGTCAGTGACACTGACAGTAATAACAGACTGTTCTCACAAGAGTCCCATATATATTAATATTCTACAGTGATTAATAACCTTCAAACAGTACACAGCTTGGCAATCCTGACTTTTGTTTATAAACAGGGGTCCAAGATTTTTTACTTAAATTCAGCACATCATGGTGCGTTATCAAACAGTCCAGATGCAAAAACAGGAGTCTGAGATTATGTATCCTTTCTAGGCTGTGCCTGAAAACATGGGCCCAAATCTATTTTTCTGGTCAATACAATATTTTAAAAAATAAGCAAAAATTCAGCAGCCAATACAAACTGATGCTTCAGGCCAGTATCAAACTTTTTGTGGCAATGGCCACATTTAGCCTAATCAGTTCTTTCTCTGCATACGTGTGTGTGTGTGTACACGTGTGTGTAGTGTATGATCTGCGAAAAAAGAAAATGTTGTAAGCCTCATTCTCACTTTCGCTTGGTCATGTGATACATGCTCATCAGTACCATTTTAGGACTGGCGGGATGCTTGGATTTTTTTTTAGGGATGTTGTAATGTTTTAGTTAGTGATGACCAACATGCTTGAAACGTGAAATTGACCAGTTTGTTGCAGTTACTGCATGCAGTAAATTCTCATCAGTTCAGTTCAAATGTATGTTAGATCGCATTGCTCACACACTACCTATAGGAAGTATTGTTTACAACTGAAACTGAATAAAAAGGATTTTGTTGTAATGAGTGATGACCGACATTTAAATAATGACAACAAATCTGCATCATAAATGTTAATTTATATAAGGCAGACAAATCAATACTTTTTACACCTTCTTCCCTTTGCACCTTCTTAACAATACAGCAGTTCGTACATACCTATCTTGTAATGTTTGATGTCTGACATGTATACAAGCTTAGAAGGCATTTAACAGCTAATATCACACAAAAAATGTTAGAGGAACTATCTTCCTATTTTGCAAGATAACTGCTTAGTATATATTTATATAACTATTCATAAAAAGCATTTTTCTTCAGAGAACTCAGAACTTGAAACTATCCCATCTATCCAGTTTTCATGCTCACCTTTTGGCACAAAGTTCAGTGTGTGTGTATGTGTGTGTGTAAACATGGAATGGATTTAATATTTTGTGTGATTGTGAACCATGTTTGTAATGGAAAATAAGTCTCATATTGTCATAATCATATGGGTTATAAAAATATATTTATTATAATAATAATAATAGTAATAATTATAAAGCGCAAATTCTTAAAACTAATAAAAGCCCTCAGTGCTTTACAAGAACATGATGGGAGGTGGGGGAGTTGGTAAATGTACATACATTACAAAAATCAAACAAAGCAAAATCAAACCTTCACTGAGAACCCCCCCCCCCCCCCCCACACACACACACACACACACACACACACACACACACACACACACACACACACACACCATGCACATGTCCAGTCAAACAGGACTGAGTTAGTCAGACTCTGAGTGATACAGGCTGAAAAAATGTATCTTCAGAGTGGACTTGAAAATAATGATTGTTGCATATTTCTAATGTGTGGTGGCTATGAGTTCCAGACAGAAGCTGAGAAGGGCCAGAATGAGAAAAGGCACAATTACCTTTCATCTTGTACAAATTTATATAGTGGAAGTTTTAGGAGACAGGTGTCAGCACTGAAACAAAGAGGTTGAGCAGGAGAATAGAGATGAAGGATATGAGAGAGAGAAGCGTGGGTAGAAGAGTTAATGGAACTGAAACAAAGGCAGGAAATTTTGTATGAGATACGAGCTTGGACATTAGCCAGTGGAGGTGAGTGAGTATTAGTGTAGCAACTGGCATGTACATATGGGGATGCACAAACTACAAGACAGACTGCAGTTTTGTACCCTCTGAAGTTTAGAGATTAGTGACAGTGGGAGGCTGGCAAAGAGAATTGCAATAGTCATGTATGTAATATTTATTTAGAGAGAGACTGTTTCATGATAAATGATGACAGCTTGCAACTTTGTGACTGTGCATGAATCTTTAGAACTTCTCTTGACTGTGATGAAAATAAAGTCAATGTTGTTCTAAACTGTGTTGTTCATAGAGGTAACAAACATAATTTATATTGTGTTTTACACTATATTAGTATATTACAGTGAACTTGAGGACCGTATATCTCAAATCAAATGTGAACGTCATGCTGATCAATCACCATTGTACTTTCTCACTTCTGGGTATTGGGTTTCGCCAGTCTCTCACTGTAAACAACGGTTTCTCACATGTAAATGGTCCATCGCGTCAATAAATAAAAGTTGTCTTGATCATTGAAAAAGAAAAGCATATTTAGTGACTAAGTGAGATTTCAGATACAAAATTTAGCTGAGCATCATTAACATCATGCTGTCAGTCCAAGCAACGCAAGCAATAAATTTCAGAAAAATCCAGTCAATGTTGGTAGTGCTTTGCATGAAGTAGTTGGTTACAACAAAGATGATTATCTAAACTGTACAAAACTGGTGTTGGTGTGTGTGTGTGTGTGTGTGTGTGTGGTGTGTGTGTGTGTGTGTGTGTGTGTTTCACCACACACACACAAAAAAAAGGGAGGAAAAAAAATATACCAGTAATCATACAAATTGTCACCAAACTAAGGTAAAAACTTTTTTCTTTCTCCCCTCACTGTACACAAATGTGCCAAATAGCATCTTGACATGACACTGTCAATAAAACACAACATTAGTAGCCCCTGCTGAAGAACGTTTCTTGCACCTAGAAGAAATGTGTCGGTCTGTCCATTCCTGTCTAACAGTTTCACAGAAAAAACTGTAACTTTCAGTTTCATGATCTTGTCAAGATTGGACTACTGAAATACTGCTTTTTCAAGTGCAGCCAATGAACAAATCATGTACATGTGAAAAATCCAGAATGTTGCCAGCAGCTTGTCTTAAATTTTTTTAAAGTGTGATCACATCACTTAAACTTTATTTTTAAATCCATTGGCTCCCAGTAAAATACTGCTTTCAGTACAAGCTTGCAACACTTACTTTCTGTCACTTTGACAGCACTCTTCCACCATGTCTGTCTTCTTAGTTCTTCTCTCTGTATATCAATTATCATATATATATATATTATATGTATATTATATACCAACTCTCACCCTTCCTCTGTTCTTCAACTGAATGACTTCAAAATTCTGAAGGCAAACTTTAGAACTTTTGATGGTCTGATCATCTGGAGCTTGCTGCTAGCTGACATGAGAGCTTCACTCTCCCTCCAAACTTTCAGAGCTGAACTAAAAGCACATCTCTTGCACAAAGCTTTCTGATGTATGGTACCTGTGTATGTGTGTGTAGCATGGATGGGTGGGTAGGTGGTGGGTGAGTGTCAGTGTGCTTTTTCAGGGCATGAGTTTGATATAGTGGGCATTCTGGCAAGAGCTGGATGGTGTGTGTGTGTGCGCGTGTGTATGCGTGCACGCTTGTGTTCGTGTGTGTTGGGGGCAGGGGAAGGAGGCAGGGATTGCTGCAGTTATGGGTAGGTAATAATAATATAATGAGACAATTTTCTTTGCTGCTTCTCATATGGCACATGTACATGATTATTCTTGTATTCTATATAAATATGTATATTGTTAGTTGTCATATATATATATAGAGAGAGAGAGGGAGATAAAGATATATAGATATATTTGTTGAACATGTTACCTTTGATACTTTGTGTAGACCAGAGATAGCACTAAAAAGTATAATAAAAGTTACATAATTATTATTATTTGATGTAGCTCTCTGTCTGTACGTATTTGTACATATTAATATCAGTACCCAGTTTCTGCTACAGTCAGTGTGTGTTTGTAGTGCATTTTTTGTTGTTGTTTTAAAATAATTTTTATAATACTTTATGTAAATTGTTTGGTAGGAATATGCTCTACATGTGTATAGAATATCATATTTAGGTTAATATGTATCATGTGAGCGTTCAGGGTGTTGATGAGTGCATGATAAATGTACATTATTATTATTATTTTGAGATATCACAGGTCTGCCTGTCCATGTCTGTGTGTGTGTATTATATATATATATATATATATATATATATATATATATATATATATATATATATATCATACTGTGACTGTTTTAGTCTTTCAGTATTTCACTGATAAAAGGTTGCAACATAGAATGATGGATCATCAGTCTGCTGGCACTGTGGCACTGGCAGCCAATGAAAACAAGAAATTAGACAATCACTCAGTCAGTATTGATTGTGGTAACTTTGGAACCCTTTAGAAATAAACGTTAATACTAATAATAGTGTAATAATGGTTTCTAAAACAAAGTGTGAAGAGAAAAAGCCTCCTGAGCAGGTTTTAATGCCAAAATAAGCACTGTAGTAGAGTACACTAGTACTACAAGTACTGTAGTAAGCTTGTGAACCCTCATCCAGACAAAGACTTCAAGTCATCAAATGCTGCCAGGAAGTTCTACATCAGGAGTAATGAGTATGACATTGACAGTTCTAACTTATACCATCCTGTGCTGTCAAGTGTCACATGACTCATAGCACTTGACCAGTTGAAGAACTCATTCTTTGTACTCTGTATAGTGTACTGTAATTGGAAGTGAAACCTTTGGACACCAAACCTGTCCATGCAAAAACTATTGGGTTTTGTTGTTGGTTTTGTGAGGGTGGGGGTTAAAACTCTTGTGGCACTGGCAGCCAGCCAACACCAGTTGGTTGACTGTGCAGATTTTCCACCACTGTCGCAAATACTGTATTGGTGTATGGTATATGTCTACTGCATGCACAGCAGTTCTGCAAACTATGCTGATTGTAAGAGGAGACACTGACCTGTGCTGGAGGAAACCTGACCTTCGTAATATCACTTGTGAAAAAAGCATCCCTCCACTTTGTTAAAGTAAGAACTAACAGAGTTTCTCTGAGTCTGAGTCTGAAGTCTGAGCCAGGTTTGGGGCTGCGAGACAGTGTCCTAGTCCCATTATAAATTATTCCCATGGGACTGGGGTGCAGAGGATCCATGGACATCTGTCTCTTTGTGTTCTCAGTCACTAGTGTAATCGAGTATATAAATAATGCATTTTTTTAGAATATATAATACACACACACACACACACACACACAAAAAGGTGAATTTAGTGCTATAATAGTAATGTACATTTGTCATGCGCTCATCAATGCCCTGAGCGCTCACATGATACATATTAACCTAAATACAATATTCTAGACATACGTAGAGCACAGCCATATCAAAACAATTTATGCATACATGAAGCATTATATATATGGAAAAGCAAACAGACACACACACACACACACACACACACACACACACACACACACACACACACACACACACACACACACAAATTGTAACAAATTCAAACATGTATGACACTGATCTGTATGCACACACATGTGCACGCACCCGCGCGCGCACACACAGAGACAAACTGGGTATAATACTATTTGGGGCAGAAATACTGTGAGAAGAGGAAGGTTTTCAGTTTGGCTTTAAAAGATGTCAGGGTTGAGCAGTGTCAATGTTTCTGTGCACATTAGCCCTGCCAGCCTGCTCTCCTTTCTCAGTACTAGTAGTTTTAGTTTCATTATGTGTCATTTTAAGCTGAGAAATATGTTCCTACTGCAGTTTTTTTTATTTTCATGGGTCGTTCTCCTAAAAACTGGTCAATATGGTGACATAGAGGGTAAAAATTCAGAGTGTGATTTTTTTTCTGTTATTATTTGGAAATGAAAGCTTCACATCTCCTATGTCCATAAATATAAGACAAACTGAACTTGGTTACTTGTGCATTGTGTTACGTCATAGGTCAGTGTCTCGCATTTTACAGAAGACACCAGAAATGCATGAATAGTCGTCGGCTCAGTGGCTAGTTTGACTCTTGCATTTTTATTAGACAATATTTCCTAATTAATGCAGGAATATCTGTCACTTCTTACCCTTAAAAAAAAATAAAAAAAAATCTTGTCTCATCAATGATTTTGCTGTAAAATTTCTTCTTTGAAGTACAGACATGCACGAAATAGATCAAAGCAACCTTTTCACAAGACACTCCAGCTTATGAACATGCACTGTCAAACTAAGTTGGTTGCCAAAAAATCAGCAGGTCAGAACGTATAATGGAAAAAGTCATGATTTCATTGTATGAACCCAAATTCAGTTTCTGTGACCTTGACCTTGAAGATAGAAACCCAGTTTTCACACATGACACTCTGGCTTATAATGATGTATCACCATACTGGGTTAGGTTACAAAAGGTTCAGTGATTCATAGGATATCCAAACTAACAGTTAAATGTTTAACCTTGGCTATGACATTGACCTTAAACACAGCAATCCTGTATTTTCACTTGACGTGTCTTTGCTTATGATGCTCTACCATCAAATTGAGTTTGGTTGCAAAAGACTCATTAGTTTAGAACTGATAAAAGATACAGTAGAAACTGTCATATTTTGATTATATAAGCCCACACTATGACCTTGACCTTGACGATAGAATCCAGTCTTTTTGCATGACATTCCAGCTCATGGTGGTGCACCACAGTACCAAGTTCAGTCACAAAAGGTTGCATACAAACACTCAGCCAACTGTGAACAAATATTTGTCATGAGCGTTACAACCCTTACCCCTGAAGATACCACAGTGCGTTTCCTTTTGTAGTCAAATAATACACTACATACATTACAAAAAGAGGTCAAACATTGCTGCTGCAAGTCAGCTGATGTGGACTCGTACATTAGGGTAGGTTGAAAGTCAACAACAGAAACAGTTCTTTTGTGTGCTCGCATGTTACACCATTTTAAGACACCACATAAACCACACCTGAAGAAATGACTGTAATTTATTTTGTATCTACTCTCATCTCATCAAACAAGCATAAAAAAACAAGGTGAAATGTGGTCATCTACCAAGCAGACAAAAAAAGAACAGAGAGTTCTTTAGTTTCTGTTGTGAACAAGTTACAATATCGTGATACACACCCAGAAGACAGTATTGGTGACGTGCGAGACACTGATTATTTTTGTTTTGTTTAGAGCTGTTAGTAAGAAGCAGCACACAATAAATGTCATTTGTGTATATATATATATATATATATATATATATATATATATATATATATATATATATATTATACATATATATGGAAGAGCTAGCCACCTTAGTTCTCATGAAATCTGTTTTTATTCAATCATGAACGCTTTTAAGGAAATATCTGCAATCAGCTAACCTTTTCTTAGCCATGTCAAAAATGACGGCCATGAAGATGTCACGATTTGTACCAAAAAAGACTCACAACACAAGAAATAATGATACAGTCACACATTGTGGCATTTCCATTATTTCTTCAAACACATTACGTCAGAAATATAGTCAATAGTGTTAGTTTAAAAAGTTTTATGTCTTATTTTTATTTTTATTTCATCAGGAAAGCACCCTCTTTGGTCCAGTTTTCGGGAGAATGACCCATTTATATAATGATAATTTAACACACTGATTGAGACTGTTACAGTCTTAGATGATCAGTGATGGAGAGATAAAGAAAGAGAGAGAGAGAGTTAATTAATATTAATATTATCAGGTGTGATCAGTAACTAGGGGAGAGAGAGACATGGGGGAAAAGAGGAGGTAGATCTTGACCTTTTTTGAAAGCCCTTTGAAACGAGATCTTTAAAACTTTACATGACAATGAGCTCAGTTGAGAATACTTTACACTTTTGTACCAGTTTTGGTGATGCAGATCAGATTTCAAGGTCACAGTAGTGGCAGAAAATGAAACAGACATTTTGTTATATTTATATTTTATCCATCATTCCATGAACAGGGTCATATATGTAAGTAAACATGGTGCTTAACGTCCACAGAAACCAAGGGTCATATAGCATTGTTTGGTGGATGTAGTTTTATGAGCATGATTCAGATCTGATAAAACTTAAGATATGGTTATTTAAGGCAGATAGTTCCTGCCTCAGCATCAGCGACGGTGTTTTTGCAGTGTTCAGAAATGAAATCTTTGATACTGTGATACAAAGAAGCATTACAGATTACACATTCAGGCTGTGTCATGTGATGGTCAATGGACAGGAGAGCTAAAACTAAACAACAACAACAATTCTTCCATTTTGAGTGTGAGTTGATCCGTCTTTATTTTTCTTTCTTTTCCATATATTTAGCCTGATTTAGGCATATATATATGACTTAGTGTCAAAAGGTGCGCATGCAAGGGGTTATGCATTTCGGTTGAAAATAAAACATTGTTGAAAACTGTTTTTATTTGAAATGTTGTGTTGTGTACTTGCATGAATGAATGAATATATAGTACAGATAATTTCAGCAACGAGGCTGTGGTTGATTTCAAGATACAGTCATTACACACAGAAAAAAGCGCTGAAAAATGACTGCCAAAAACGGACATCCATGTACCAAGTGATTTTCGTCACTTTGCTTACAAACAAATTGCAAGCACAATCACTGATTTGTACGTGGAAAACATCGTTTTATACGGATAATATAACATCAACACTCACGATAGTTGTATTTTCAATCAATTGATCACAAATGTTTGCCCTGTATGTACATTAGATGTGTTGCAAACTCGAACTGAAAACTTTGAACAACTGAAAAACGACAGCATCGCTTCAGAATCACTGTAAACGTCGTGTGTGTTCCGATCCATGCATTTGCACTACACAGCGATACTCTTCTTTTTTTTTCAGTGAAGTTTTGCACGAAATCTGAAGAATAATTCCCCGACCGTTTGATATTGTTGTAACATCTGACGTCCCTACAAGATATCTAATATTTTGTACAAAACAAACGAGAAAGCAGTCTCTTTTTTATCGACAACATCCGGCATGTCATGTGACCTTTCCTGAGTGCCTTCATTCACCTGGCCGTTTGGCATGTCTTTGTTCAGAAACATTGAAAGGTGTGTTGTAGTCTCCTTCAGTGGTCTGACATACATACATGAATCTGATGTAGAACATGCACTGTGCACTTTTTCAGGAGTTTATTGAGATTATTTTCAAGTTTTCTGCCGATTTGGGTGTGCGAAATGAAAGTACTGTGAAAAGTGGCATCTTTCTGCGCCAAAGATTTGAAACCCGTTTTTTTATACTTAGCCGAGTACAGCGTGAAGAATTTCATTACGACAAGGCAATATCTTGTAAATCTTACATGCAACTGTTGATTCAGGATGTGTACTCAATTTCATCAAAAACTTGTCAGTTATAAGTGCATGCTTTTTGTAGACCGTTTAGTGGTGTTGCAAGAATATTTTGTTAACTGAGCGAGAGTGACGAAATTACAGTTTTTTTTCTGGAAGTAATTTTCGTCCTGAAAGTTATGTCAGACATCATGTTTGCCACACAACTGTTGTTGTAACATGATGTAAAACATTAAACTTTTAAAGTTTAATTAAGCCCAGCAGATGTTAGTAATACTAATAGTGGTTCTGAGAACTGAGTACTGATTTGTGTAGAGGTCATGGTGTGTAGGTTTGACATGTTTGTACTGAGCATATCAGTATTGGGACAGTTGCTGGTTACTGGGTTAATAATTTAATATTCATAACACTTCAAATTCATTGACATGACCAGGGTATGTGGAACTGAGTGTACTCCTGAGCCAAGTGGAACAGCAAGGAGGAAAACATCAAACACAGACAGTTGCAGACGGTACAGAGAGAGGCTGGCTGCAGAGAATCCACATCTTGAAGAGCTGGGGGGTGGGGGGGGGGGGGGGGTCTGGCCTTAATTGTTAATGTAAATTACCTTGATAAAATCAGGTCATTCTGATTTGTTTTTGTTAGACTGATCTAGCAAACAGAATGTTTTCTATGCTAAAAATTGGGGAAATGTTATTTTGTTGTAATACTGATGTAATACAGAATTTTGTTTCATTTAATTTTTATGACTTGTTATAAAATGCAAACTGAGACAAAACCTTCTCACTGTGTTTTTGCATGCACTTGTATGGCTGATTATAATATATTGCATGAAAGGGTGTGTTACTTGTTATATAAAAAAAAAAAGTTATGGGTTTATGTCACCCATCAGATATTACAACAATCAACATGTCACAATCATGTGTTAAATTATATGAGTGTAAATTTTTTGGCACAAACATAGTAGGGGAGATGTGCACTAATAGTGTGACTTGGTTTTGTGCATAATTGTGCAAAACTGAAGACACAATGACCTATGCATGTTGTAATATCTGATGTACAACATGCGGCCTTTTATGACCTTTGTCAGCAAATATCTCCAAAAGTGCACAAGTTTTTATCTTTTGCTTTTAAGAAATCTTTCCTAGCATTGTGCACATTCTAAAAATACAACTAGTTTCAATGTATCATAAATTTTATTTTCTGCCCCCTTTGTCCTGTTTTCATGCACACCTTTTTGGCACTAAGTCATATATATATATATATATATATATATATATATATATATATATATATATATATATATATATATACTGTCAGTATAGAAGCAGTTTTATGTTTGCAAGTTTCATCTGTCACCAGGCCTGAAGATTTTGTTATGGACTTGGTTTAGATAATTTACAAACGTGTCTAAAGCCAGTTGGAGAACTGAAAATCAACAATTAATGTTGTGTCATCCTAAAAGAAAAGAACAAAATGCAGAACATTTTGGTGTACATTGTATAAGCTGTACACAGCTCAGATTCATAAGGATTATAGTTTAACTGAGTGTGATAAAGACCTTTGAGAGTGGGCTTCGCCATGGCATTCCTGAGCAATGACGGGGGGAAATACTGAATTGAAGTCTGCCATCATACATCTTATTCTAAAACTTGGGATATTTTTATGTCATGGATTTGTTATTCTTGTTGCTCACTTTTGTAAGTAATGCTGTTGGTGTTAAGCAAATCACATAGTTAAATAGCAGTGTCAGTGTAAAGTGTACAGGAACTAGCTTTGGTGTAGGGGTGTGTTTGGTCTCAGTGAGATGGATGCGTTTTGTAGGGTAACACCTAACCTCAGTTGGCCTTTGGCTCAGAAGGGAGCGGAAGTTCATTTCAGTTGCTTGAGGCAACCTGCATTCAGACATGTTCAATCTGCAAAACAGTTGTAGGCTTTTGTTCCACATTCCCAAAATAGGGAAAAAATTGATGAAGTCTTAAATGCTCATTGATTAGCTCTTTCTGTTTGACGTCATTCATTTTCTCCCATCAGTGTAGATGGGAAGTACCCAAGGAGAAGTATTGACCAGTCCAAAGTTGGAGGCAAAATTGCTGCAAGCTGCAGTCAGTGGGTAGTCCAGGCAATTTTCTGACATACTGGCACTGGGGGCTTGGTTGAGGCAGTTATTTGTGTACCTGTGAATGACAAGTACCTAGGGCCACAGACATGTTGTGGGCTTGCCATTTACCTGTGCCTAGTTCCATACCAGACAGACTTTCTGTTTTGTTATGTGCCAACTGAAAGGAAACACAGTATGACTGGGGAATGGTCATCACTGGGCATTTTTAAATTGATGGAATTGAGGATTTGAAATGATCTTTTAACAGAATGTCACTGGGATTTGGTGGGGGTGTGATTGTGGAAGATTTTTGTTATTGTGACTGTACCAACCCTGTTTTGTTCCTGTGGTCTATGTTTAGTTGTTGGGAATACTGGAGACATTCAACTCACCCTCTCACCACCACTCATAATCATATACACACACCACATTCCCATTTATTCCTGCAAATTCTGTACCACTTTGACTAGTTTCAATTTAGCATACAGTGTTTGCTGAGATTCTCCAGATAACTTATAAGCATAGGATGTTGCTTTGTTCTAATGACGCTGAACTGAACAGGACCATATGGCATGTGCTATTTTGTAGAAATTCTCACATAACATGTATAATAATGAAACTGGCAGATCTGGAACTACATGCAATGGAAAGAAGTGATGTGACTCTCTCTTTATTTCTATTCTAAAAATGGTATTACTATTGGTAAAACTAAAAGGAATCAAAATCTTTATCCACCAAGAAATGGTGACTAGAAATGTGAATTATATATACCTCATTTATCCATTCTCCACTGACATTCTGGAAATATGATGAGCAAGGAATAAGGTATTAAGGAAGCCCAAAGTTGCCAAGCCTGAAATCCCTAATGACTGTTATGAATGGCACAAGTAGAGCTGTCCCCTAATGTATTATTCAACAGGATCACTGGTGGCTTCTTGGCAGAACCTTAACACTGTGTAACCAGTGTGAAGTGGTGCTGGTTCCTTTGCTGCAATATTACTGACATATTGACGTCTGTGGTCATTCCACATTGTCATTTGGCAGTTTAGAATCTGTACATGTTTGTGTTTCTCAAATAAAACTGTTAAAGAGTTCCCATAACCTAAGGGCCATTTACTGTGTCAGATGTGAAAGTATGTATATATATGTATATATTTAAATTACAGTTACAGATTAGAACTGGTTTAGAAATTAGGTTAAGAAAAATTAAAATGTACTAAACTAAGATTGCAAGTTTATTGCTTTACCAGTGACAGATATTACAAACAGAAAAATTTGAGTGACAGTTTTGAATTATGACCAGCCGACACCTCTTGATTTACAGCATTCACATTTGTGTTCGATTTATATATATTCATGTAAATATTCACAATACCCAGTTCTCATGTACTTTGTACATTGGGTTTGGGGTTTGCAATACATCACAGCTAAAATGGGACAGAAATTGGGGAGGGGGGCACAGAACAGCTTTTTAACTTGCTTTTAATTTTTACTAGTCCAGTGATTCTTGTACAGAAAACAAGATCATTGTAGTACAAGAAGAAATTCTTTTGTCATTAATGCTTCCATTACTTGATGCAGTTAGCATTAATGCTGACTCCCTTGTGACAGGAGGGATTATCTGGCCTCACTGATAGAGTAGATCTATACTTGAATGACTTCTCTCCTGCAATGATTAATTGAATCAATGACCTGTCCTAGATTACCCTTTTGTACTGCACTCTAGTGGGTGTGAGATTTTGTTGCACTTTTGGTTGTGATTCTTTTCCTTCAGACCCTCACTGCTTCTGTTATTCACCTGTTACATCATTCTCCACTGATGTGTGTAATTCCCACTAGCAAGACAGCAGCAGTAGATGATCTTTTTTCTATTTAATAATTATATTTGAATTCTGCATGACTGTTGGTTTAATTTTGAAGAGCAGTTAGTGGTGTATCATTATCAATGGTCAAAACATACATGAAAAGCTGGAATAGTTTTCTTTTTATTGTGATTAAAAGAATGTGTGAAAACCAACATATACAACTGTACAACTAAGCTGAAAATCTGCATTGCCTAATGTTTAACTGATGTGGAAAATGTGTGAATCTGTGAAACGGTCAGTCAGACTGGCTCACTGTTTGGATGCACTGGTTTACAGCTGCTTTTGAGGCGATCATGTTTCCAAATTTACTTGATGATAATTCATTATTTTTCTTTAGCATTCACAGTTTTCAATGTGGGTTACTGAGTGTTGTGCTGGTAACACATACTAACAGGTCATGACTGCACATGAAAAAGTATGCCTTAATGCTTTATATTGATGCATCAGACCAATTAGTTTCATCATTGTAGTGCTATTTACACATGGAGAAAAGTCAAGTCCTATCAACACACCTTGCGCTTTGCAGCGAAGTATCCCTTCAGTTTCTGCAGTTGAAGGTCAGGGTGCAGTATGTAACAGTGCTGTGACAGTGTGGTTATTGATTCATTGAAGTTCCTCAGGAACTCGATAATCCCCCCAGGCTATGATCGTGGGACAAATATATGCTCTTAAATTATTCCTACTCCTAGCTCAAAAGTTCTTTTCTCAAATTTTAAAACAATTTTTGTATACTGGATTAGAATCTTTTTTATTTTAATGCTGGGGGGGGGGGGGGGGGGGGTGTCTGGCATACCAATTAAAGTTCACTGTTATATGATTATTATATTTATGTATGTTTGCCTGGTACATTTCTGTTATTTCTTTAACAGTTTGAGAAATCTATGTGTTATTGATAATGGCCATTCCAAAAACGGAAGAGGGTGATTATATCTTCATGGATTTTGGAATAGAAAGTCACTGGTAGCAGCCAACACTCCTAATAAAATGACATTCTGAAGAATTCTTGTGTTCGGTTTGTTTACACTGAGAACCTCTCTGCAATGTGAGGTGAGAATTTTCTCCTATTTCACAGGAAAAACCAGCATTATTATTGGTTGTTGTTGTTTTAACTTACTAGCCTTCTCAAAATGTGTTTTGTCCAACAGAGGGGATTAAAATGAAAACTTAGCAGTTTTGTTTTAAAATCCATTGCATAGTGGACTTTCTGTCAACTTCAGAAATTGGGTTTCATGAGTGGTGAATAGCATGATGACATACATGTCCATGAAACACTATCATCAGATGTACTACTCATGGTCACAGCTTAGAGTCTCTTTAATCAGTGTCTGTCCTTTAGTGGTGTATGCATGCATGAACTAGTGACTACATGTAGACAGGGGATTTTAAAGCAAAATCCTTATTTTCAGGTTTTTATTCTGTTTCAGTTCTACTACTACTACTACTACTACTACTACTAGATAGTTCTTATAAAGTGCCATTCTCTGCGTTAAATTCATTGCGCTGTACAAACTGGGCAAAAGCCACATTTACATACATTTCAACAAAGCAGTACTTCTGGACAAAACATGTTCAGAGAAGACTAGTTATTTTAATGCTTATTGGCTGAAAATTTGCTCTGGACAGGCTTTTCTTTCTTTCTCCTTTTTCTCCTGTTATATTTACTGTTTTGTTCTGCTGTTGTAATGCATGATGGAAAACTGTGCCATCAACAATAACATGTGACATCGTTGTGTTTACTTTCAGATGGAACGGTTGATACAAGAAATGCAACACTCAAAGACAGGAGTGCCAGTGAAAAGTCAAAAAACCTTTCTAACTGTAATTCCAGCAGTATTCACAGGTAAAGTATACAAACCTATCTTTAGTATATATATATATATATATAATATATTGAAAATGTATTCCTTTCCTCTGTTTTAGAGAAATTATGTACTGTAGCATGGCACACACCTCTTTTTGACACAATATACTAGTAGATTTACATATAACACATAAAATAAAAGGAAATATGACTTCATAAGTGATCATTTGTTCATCTGACAGTAAAGCCATCTATAGCCAAAAACATACTAAGTTACTGGGTAGTTTTGTTTTATATTATGTATTAAGTTTTTAATTTTACAATTATACAGTATAATATTGGGTTCCTCAGTGGTGAGGAAAAACTGGTAGTGCATACTGACATTGACACCATAGCTGAAAAAAGTACTGTAAACAATCTGCCAAAGCATGGTCTACTACACATTATTCTAAAAGACAGCATGCTTTGCAGAAGTTCTTACTAATCTGTTGCTGGTGGGGAAGGCACTCTGTGGTCCTCGGTCAGCAGTGGTAGGTTCCAAGATGCGGAAGGACTACATTAACATTATAAATATAATGCAAAGTATCAGTAAGCAGATCTGTTTTACTACACACTAATGCAACATTGTAGTATTTTGTGTTGCTTTGTGTGAAGGGGATGACATTTTCATATTGTATTAATTATTATATAAATGTGTATGTTCTGTTTGTTACCATTAGGGGAGGATTTTATCATTTGCCTGGCACGTCGCCTGCATGTGTCTGAGGAGGAGGCTCAACATCTAGCGACTCTTCTGTGTCAGTATGGCTACATTTTCCCTGTCACTGACACAAAGGTACTCGCCGTCAAGGACGACAACTCACTCTATCGCTTCCAGGTCAGTTTAAACAACAATTAACATGGATGAAAGCATGTGAGTCTTGGAATGATCAGTTGTGGGCCATCCTTTCATCTTAACAGTTATCTGTCTGTGTGTGTGACACAAACCTTGATGTTCAGATCTTTCAGGAATTATTTACATGCAATTGATTTCAGACTTTGTATGTTGCTGTACTGTTCTTGGTGGCCTTGATCTCATTTTATGTTACACCAGCATTGCATCATTTGAATCCAGCTGGCATCTTTAAAACACATGCATGCACACATGCAGGCATATACACACACACACACATGCATGCACACACACACAAATAAACAAGAGCAACATATGAGACTTCTGATAGCCAGTAGGAACCTCTGTGGTTTAGTTGTGGAACACAAATGGCAAACACTGCTTCCCGGTGGCGAGTCACTCACAGTTGCATTATAATTTATATTTTTTAAGTACACAAAAGTGAACAGAAAATGCACTTTTTAAGAACTGAAATGTTAGTGATCAGATTCATTTTCACTAAATATTGTATCAAGCCCTTCAGTGTGTTCATCAGCTTCCAGATATTTATGAATGAGAAGCAGCTAACATTTGTTTCCATCTGTTTTGCTGGGGTCAAGATGTGAATGTATTAAGAATTTCAAGAAATGTTATGCTTGATTGTAAAATATTGCAGAACCCTCATTACTGGCCATCTCAGGACATTGATCCTGACAACGTTGCATATGGTGAGTCATATTTCAGAAATTAGAAGCTGTGCAGTCGCACAGTGTATTAAATACATGTCAAAGCAAATTGAGAGAGTAATGAAGATTCAACTCTAAGTATGCTTTGTTCTCCTTTCCAAGAATTGTTTTTTAAAGCATGCTTCACTTTAACTGTGGGTTTTTGTTTTATTAAAAAAATATGAGTTGAGTAAACTTTGTAACGACTGGTAACTCTTGACATACTGGGAAGAAAGAAGTGAAGACTTTAGCAAACAAACAAGAATACTCAGTTGTGTGAGCTTTTATGAATATTGTTTAGATCTCAATGTTAAGCTTTTAATAAAGATGGCCAAACTGGGCTTGCTGTTTTCTGCTTTGTCTTCAGTGTTTCTTACACTGTGTTACAATTTCAGTTATAGGCCAGTAGTTATTATTGTATTGTAGTTTGGGCTGTTGACACACAGAAGTTTAAATACTACAGCCATGACCGAATCAGTAAATACCTGGAATCACAAATCTCTGTGTTTATCTAAATAACTAAGGAATAAATGAGTTAAAATATAGCATTTTGTTTGAACTTTATGACTCATATTTAGGCACATCTGCTTGATGGGTAGTTAATAGTTAATGTCCCTTTCACCCCCTCTCTCTCTTTCTCTGTCTCTCGGTCACTCACATGCACACACACACACACACACACACACACACACACACACACACACACACACACACACACACACACACACACACACACACACACACACACACACACACACACACACACACACACACACACATTCACACAACACACACACACACACGCATTTACACAGACACACACACATTAGTAGTAGTAGTACAGCACTTAAAGGCTTTTTTGTTGTTTCTTTCAGCCATTTATCTAACAAAGCGGTCCATGCGCAACAAGCAAAAGCATGGACTTGAAGAGTATGAGCAGGTTTGTTCCAGCTTTAGTCATTCAAAAGTAGTAAGCAAACTGCTGTCTCTACTGACAAAAAATGGTTGTGTAACAAGGTAATTTACCCTTTGTTTAAAAAATGAATAATTCATCATGTGCCCTTTTGTCATGAGTATTAGTAATCACTTTTAATATACAGCTTAAAGCACAGAAAGCAGCTATTGCACAGTATGCAAGTACATGCTGGTCATTTCAAATAGTATCCATTTAGTTGATGGTGTTGCATGACATTGAAGGTATTTAGTCTGTTGCACATTTTGTATTGCAGACAAACCTGTTTGAGATAAAATCAGTGACTCAGTCAGAAATTGATGTGTTCATCATTCGAAATACGCATTCTTCAAAACTGGTCCCCAGAAAAATATGATTCTTTTAAGCCTTTTTAACTGTTGAAAGACAGTAATGCACACTTTATTGCCCACAAATTTACACTTTTTTTTCTTCTTTTTTCTCAGGTGGCTTTGGCCAAACTGCAAAAAATGCTTTGTGACAAAAAAGAGTTTATTGAATGCCAAGCAAGAGACCAAGTCAGGTAAGTTTGTTAACTTTTCTGCATTCTTTGACCAAGCCTCAGAAAATGATTCTAATTTGATGGGATATGGGAGAACATTACAAGAGACATACCTGGGTCTATCTATCGTCTGTTTACATGTTTGCCCATACCTGTTGATGTTTCAGAAAGTATTGCTGTGATCATCACATAGTTTGAGGTTAATTATCTCAGTTGAAAGTGCGCAGTTAGAATAATACAATAGTAGAGTAGACAGAGTTAGTAATATATTTTAATGTCCTGTCAACAGCACAGGTCATCTCAGGATGGACAACAGTGTCATAAATCAAAATATCTACACCGAGTTGCAGAAAGTATGACTACACAATAGACATGTAAGATGAATAATATTTTACCTGTATTTCAGAATACCTATTTAGTGCAGCTGAAAACATGCCAGACTTGCACTCCAATGTTATGGAATGCGGCAGGCTGTTAATCAACTTACTAACTAACTGACCCAGAGAAGAATTATGAAAATCATTCTAAGTGTATTGACTGGACATTTGCTCTTGTTGTCATGTTTTAAATGTGGCTTGCTTGAGCATTTCTCATCGCGACTTCATGTGTTTGTCTCAGGATTGCCAAAGACAGAAAACGCACAGATAAAGCTGTTATTGACAGTCAGGAAAGGGCCTTTTGGAGGATACACCGACCGCCTGTGAGTTGGGGTGGGGGTGGATGGGAGAGATATTGTTAACCCTCACAATGGTAGTCACGACAGTAGTCACACCAATCGTGACCAATGTAACCAGGTGCTTGCTGGTTATTGTGACGGTTATGCACTTGCAGGTCACCATGTATGCTCTCTTCAGATGATTGCCCCAGAATATGATGATTGCCCCAGAATATAATGATTGCCCCAGAATATGAAACCAGACAAGCTCTGTTGAGATTTGCAAATTGGGAGCTGGGTGGCCCTGCTGCATGTGTTTGCAATTTTTTCATCTGTGATTTCCTTGTGTAGACTAGAGCAACAAAATCCATGTTGCATACACGCACTGTGCACAGCACCATACTGCAACATGGACACCATCACTACTGTTCTAAAGACTTTTTTTCAAATGTAAATGTTGAATTAGAATTAGAAGTCAGTTTTTGGTTTAATTACAGTTGTTACTGTCAGTAGTGAAGTGAGGGATTTGGAGCAAGCTATGTGTAACTATAGGTTTGATGGTGATGTTATTAAGGGATGGAAGAGTGATGCCCCATGAGTAAGTAACTTGGTGTTTTGTGCCCAGTCATCCATTACGGTTATATCAGGGTGAAGATGCCCTATGACAGCAAGTTGATAAAAATGCTGTTTTGTTTAATCAGTGATGAATACTGATCTTCTTGATGATTTTCAACCTTTACACTTTTTCAAGCTGTTCTTCAGTAACTATAAAAAAAAATTCATCAATTTCTAAGATAGTAGACCAAATGAATCCATCTGCACCGACAAAGATCAATCATCACAACCTGAAGATGTAAAGATGGCATCACTAGGCATTTGTGACCATACAAAGATGTGTTTCTTGTGCTTGTGAAAATTACTACTGGCCTTATAGTCAAGCCTACACTTGGAAAGTACAGTTTTTACAGTTACCATTCCTCTATGCATTGCAAATGTGAGCCGCAATCCCACCCTGATGCAGTTAGCAATGACTTGTACTTTGTAGACTTGCCTGTAATTACCTGTGTATATTATTACCTGTGTATATGTGTATATTATTACCAGAGAATTTCGTCTGACCAAAGACTTGTTGCATGGGCAGTCACATGTATACCTTTAGTGTCATCTGTTGTGCTTAGACAGACTGTTCAGTATTTTGAACTCTTCGTTGGACTCATTTTTTTTTTAAATGTGAAGACTGATATTTGCATGTCATCAGGATTACCTGTATCACTGAGTGAAGATGTGACACAAAAATGTCTCTAAAATTTATTCATGAAGACAGCCATGTATTTTTTGGACACTTTAGTGATGTAACTGGGACCATAGAGGTCTAACAATCTCAGAAAGAAGGTTTTCACCAGGATTTGTTTTATTCTCACCTTAAATCAAGATGTCTGTGCTATGAAGTAGAGGTTTTGGTTCAGTGTTCATTTCATTTTGATCCTCATTCATTTTAGAATATTTTTGTTCCAGGTTTTACTGTTCAGGTAGGGATACAAAAAGCACAAACAGATGAGTGCATTTTTTCTTCTTCTAATGTTTACTGATGTTACTTTTTATGTTTTTACTTTTAGCCTGGTCAAGTGAAGGTCATTGAGGAGGGCCCCAAGCACAACTTCCAACACAGTCAAATAGAAGCCAGGAAGACCAGGATGGATATTCTGTCAAAGAAGGTATGTTGTCAGTCTTGCATAATCAACTTTAAAGGTTGTATTATTAACACACACACACACACACACTCACTCACACACACACACACACACACACACACACACACACACACACACACACACACACACACACACACACACACACACACACACACACTTCTGTTTGCAAAGTACTTTCAAACTGCCTAAAAACTATTGCTAATTAATTACAGTGCTCTCTTTGAGTTCTTAAGAAATTGGTGTCTCCTTTCATTTTGAGCTGCTTAGGTGTGTTAGTGGAGAGTATTCTCCCATGCTAACAGAGTCTACCAGTGGTTTTCTTTGACAGATCTATATTCTCTCATCATTATGTGCTGATGTTTGCAGATTATCTACTTAGGTACCCCCAGCCTTGTGAGCCCAAGTTGTGTACCTTAGCACTCAGCCACACACCACCTCTGTGAAGTCATCTGGCTTTGAGTTGAGGGTACTATTTTCCGAGTACGATGATTGGCCGCTGGTTTCTGTTACGGTGAAACAAATGGTGGCCGTGTTTGAACAGTTTCTGGTCTACTGCCTGAACCTAAGCATGATGATACTTAGCTTTTGCCAGTTTTAGTGGGCAGTTCATTGCTGTGAAACTGAAAGATGCTGCTACTCCAGCAAAGTACTGTGTTTCAGTTCTTTTAATGGAATGGATTTCCGTCTCTCAACAGGTTCAGATTTTAAGAACATCCTTCGCAATGCACAGAGTCAAGACATCCCATGCTGTAGAAATGTGAGTTGAACTGCCTGATTACCTACTGCGTTGTGGCATTCTTGTCTTATGACTATTTGTCAGACCTCCCATTGTCCCAGCTTCCCGTCACTCAGACATCAGTAGATCCATTGTAATACCTTTGGGCATGGTGCTGCAGCTGCTTCTAAATTCTGGCTGATTTTGTTCAAGTTTTCTTACACTGTGAACTTTATGAATGTTTTAATAGCAAGTTCAGCACATGTACCCACACCTCCCCTTTCCCAGGAGCACATGTAGACCTTTTACTTCTGTGGCAAATTACTGCAGTTGTGTCACCTTCTAACAAATAAAGTAAAACAGTGAAAGCTTGCCATTTAAAATGGCAAAAGAAAGGATGTGGTTTCTGATCAGTCATGTATGTATGGCAGCTTCATAACATGTTTGGGTGTCTTTTTGTAGGTACATTTTGCGAGCTGAAAAATACCATGACTATGATCCAGTGTTCGTTCCTGTGTACCCATCTAATCCTTGGGTCTCTGATGACTCCAGCTTTTGGGATTTGTGTGATGACCAGTAAGTAATCTATATAATATGTATGTTTAGAAGTATAGAGTTTTTTGTTGTTGTTTTTACCTGGCCACCCATTCGGTATTGATAGCCTCAGTAACAAAATTAAGGGGGTATGCTGGAATAACTGTGTCCTTCTGTGTGTGTGTGTGTGTGTGTGTGTGTGTGTGTGTGTGTGTGTGTGTGGCTTTGTCCAGAAGACATCTTCTGAACTGCTCAACCATTTGCATGGAGGAGAAAAAAGAAGAGAAAAATAAAGAGCTTTTGTTTATTCAGCACAAATGTGTGAACATACACCTTTTCCAAAAAACAATGACTGTTTGTGTGTGTGTGTGTGTGTGTGTGTGTTCAGTAATATATAAAACAGCAGCATCAACATACACTATATCAGTGTATAATTCTATAGGTTGGAGGGGTGGGCGAGGGACAAAAACAAGTGCAAAAGGCATAGCAACTGTACAAGAAATAGAACAGAGGAAAAGAACAGAAAAAGAAGAAGAATGCACACACAGTAAAAAAATAATAATTTAAAGACAGGAGAAAATACTGATATATAATTGTTATAAGCAGTATATTTCTGACTGTCCATGAATTTGCACCCTTCAGGGCAAAAGTCAACGTGCACTTGACTGGTGTCAATTATGTGAATTATAATAAAGCCATATGTGTTGTTTAAAGTAAACAACTGTTCAGTGCAAAAAAAATGTCATGGTGTGTCTTTTCTAACATTCTTCTTCCAACACTGCCTTAAGCATGTATGTGTGTGTGCGTGTGCTTGTGTATGTGTGTTTTCTAACAGTTAAATTCCTGTTTTGTAAGAATGTCCATGGTTCAAGCCTTAAATTCATTCACTGTTTGTCAGTCCTATGTTATCTGTACCACTTGTATATTTGCAACCAAACTAGGTTTGTTGATTTACTGTTACTAATAACCAGACCTAGTGCAACAAAGTGGGCATATATATAATTAGTATACTGACAGTAACAGTGACTTGCATTCTCTGTGAACACAACAGGGGCTATAGTGCCCAGCAAGGTGACAAGTCTTTATTTTAACTGTACTTAGATTGAATGGCTGTCCTGCACTGTATGTGTATACACAAGAAGCAGAGCCTTAATTTGTCAAGATGGAAAGAAGTGCCTTTATTGGCAAATGGCCCTAGTTTACATTTTAGTAAGCAAATCATTCACTTTTCTTTTTTTCATGAGTTGATGAGAATTGGATTTTTGTGCAGTTTGGTTTTAATTCCTTCAGAAGGCAAAGGGCTGTGGAATATTGTTTCAACTTCACTGGTGCCTACCAGTCCTCTAGCAGACATTCAGCTAATGTAATACCTATTGAGCACAGGGTCTTTTGTTTGATTTTCAAAACCATACAGCTTGCAGTGATCACTGGACATGGCTTACCTTTCTGTAGACGTTCACCAATACTAAGAGTTGTCATGGGAGGATTATGTCACTGCAGCGAGTGAGAACCAGGAGAGAGCCACACATCTGCTGCCTAAATTGTTGCTTTAATTCCATCTCTCCACCAGAAGGACATCCCATGTCCCTTTAGCTACCTCTTCCTGTCATGTTCCTTGTCACCTGTTACAGCGCTGACACTCTCACAGAGCGCCGCGTCAAGATGTGGGCTCTGAGCTTCAGGGACCTGTTGGCAGATGCCATGGGTGTGGCAGAGTTTGAGAATTTCCTGAAGAAGGAATATAGCCGGGAAAACCTGCGCTTTTGGTGCGCTTGTGAGCAGCTCAAGTTTGCACCCCTATCGGAGTTGCCATACCTTATTGACACAATCTACAAGTAAGTGCCAGCTTACTTTGACTGCATCTTTTTCTGTGAGGCTACTTTTCTTTTTTTCAGTTATATCTCTTTGTCTTAGGCTACTTTCCTTTTTTCAGCTGTATTTCTTTCTGAGTTTGCTTTCCTTTTTTCTCTTAGTTTTATATGTTGATGTTGTTTTCATACAACAAGTTAGTTGAAGCTGATTTTCTGAAGATTTGGAGAAAAAAGTGCTTTTTTTTATTGGTATCATTTCACATATTACCATTATTAATTATATTCAACTGAAGACCCACTTCCACCTTATCATTGTAGTAATGGGTTTCTTGAAATTTATTTTAATACAACGTCCAACTCATATGTATTGAGTGCCGTGGAAGGGGCTTTCATCCTTTTTTATGTTGAAAAATTGATGATCTAAAGGCAGAAAGATCAGAAACTGATTTTTGAAGATCATGATAATTATTGCAGGCATTATTCAGTCAGAGGCCTGGTTTGTGTTTCAGAGAGTTCCTGACAGCAGGCTCTTTGCATGAAGTGAACATTGACAGCAAGACAAGCCAGCAGGTCCTGAATAACATCAAGGCAGGCAAGCTGGGGAAACCGTCACGCTTCACCTTTGCAGCAGCCCAGGAGCACATCTTTCTGCTAATGAAAAAGGACAGCTATGCTAGGTTCCTTCGGTCCGAGCACTACAAGCACCTCCTCAGCAATGCTGTACAACCAGAGGGCAAGAAAAAGTAAGGCACCCTTGTTGCCCTACAAATAATGTTGGGTGAATGCTCTTCACCGTTTCCAAGCTCAGACGTGACAGTTTTGTGATTTGAGAAAAAGGTTTCCCCTGCATTGTGTCAAAGGGCATTTTGTGCTGGCTGTCATTGCCAGTTTTATATATGATTTTTTTTACATGGTGTGCATCTTAGTGTGTGTGTGTGTTTGTGTGTGTGTGTGTGTGTGCGTGCATGAAACTCTTGAAGCAGTAAGACAAGTATGCCACTGAGTCATCAGAGCTTGACATTTAGTAAAGTTCTGTACCTAGTTATGGACAAAAATAACTTTTTTGCTGCCTACAGTGATGTGGGAGAATTCAGTGGTCAGGTCAATTCTCCATTTGACTGCTGATAAAAAAATCAAAAAAATCATTGGTCAGTACAAACATAAATTAGGAACACAAGACAGTTTCATTTTTCTCAAGAAGAAACACGTCTGTTCTTACGTTTACTTGTATTTAAGCATATGTGTGTGAAAGAACGCCATGTTACAGAAACAAATGAAAAGGAGACTCTGACACAGTGTTTTGTTAGTGTGGAAAAAGGAGAAAAAAGATTGAAGAAAATTGATTTAGCCATGTTTCAGCTACAGCATTTGAAAGATATATACTTTGATGGAGGTGGGGTGGCTGTGGCTGGAAGGATGTCCAGTCTGCCATAGTGCATGGCAGCTGCTTGGTCAGTCAGCCCAGTCCCAGGGTAGTACTTGCATGGTCAGTGCTGTGAAAGTTCAAATCTTTTGAGCGCAAAAATCACGATCAGAGTCTACTCCGACTACTTGCACTAAAAGCTGTTGAAGTCAGCTTAGGCTGAGTAAGTAACTTGGTGTTTATGCCCAGTCAACCGTTACGGTTATATCAGGGTGACTTGGGGTGAGACTTTGAGTTCTCCTCAGAAAATGCATGACATGTAATTATGTACCTATTTTATTAAAAATGATTGTGGTGCTGGATATTCTGTTAGAAAAGGACTTTTCACCGAAAAGCAAACCAGAGTGAGTCTAACTGAAAATGCAGTGATGATGTAATCAAGACAAAAGGGGTTTGACTTCACTTGTTTACAGACTTTTTTAACCATGACAGGTTCTTCAATTTTGGTTCTCGCAAGAAGGCAATGTTGACACCCAGCCCTAAGCCAAAGCGTCGAGGAAGCAACAACAGCGGGGATGTGGATGGAGATGGCACAGTCACCCCTGTTGCGCACCATTCCTACAGCACTGGAAACCTACAAGAGTTGGATGATAGAGCTGTGGTTCTTAGGTCAGTACAGCATTGATGTCATTATTGCTATCTTGGTGTTTAAAAGCGTATGAAGTATCAGCAGGTCTTTTTCTTTGTAATTATACTGCAGTGCATAATGTGTACCCCGAGTTTTAAAACAAAAATTGCACTCTGATCACATATAGGGCGTATACAGCAGATAAGGCCCAAGAGGTGAATGTCACCGGCTTTTGTAAAGTCTGCACAGAATTTGATGGAGAAGTCTCAGGGCAGGCGCAAACCTAGAATTTAATGGTCATCCATCCTTTTGATGACCACATTTGATTGTATTTAACTCTGTGCCACCAACTCTTGTAAGCACTGACAAAGCCTTAGTAGAACTTCTTAGCACTAACAAAGATGGAGGTGTCATATTTCAGTTCATCCCTGTAAAAGGTGCATGCACAACATAGACACAGGGGACAAAGTTCAGGGGAAAAGGTGGGTGATGTAGACCAAAAGTATATGGTAACAGATAAAAATGTTATAGTTTGCTTAAGTATAGTTAGATAAAAAAAGATTAAAAAAAAAAGGAAGTTGCAATGCCTTTCAATACATTACAGTTATTAGTGTGATGTTTTTATGAGTGTTTGTAACCTACATCAAAGTGAATATGTTAATGCAAGTCATTGACGGTGATAGTAGTATGGCATCCATCAGCCTTTGGAGACCATGGATGTGACCAGTTCATGGTTCATCAGCCTTTGGAGACCAGAGGTTCTTTCACCCGGTTAGGAAGCAATGCCTGCTGTGGCTGGGGACCTGCTTGGGAATGGCAGTATTTACTGGACCTGCTGCATTTGAAGATGCTTGTTAGCAGAGTGTTCTCTGTCATTTCTGTGGGCTCTTTTCTTCTCCACACTGCTTTTCTCTGCTGCTCTCAAGGCCCTTCCACCAGAGATCCTGTGTCCACTGACTGCAACCCAGAGCAGCTTCATCCAGAGTGTTGTCATCCGTGTCTGGTGCCTTGAGGTCATTTTTGCAGACATCTTTGTAGTGCAGAAATACATTTCCAGTTGTCTCTAGCTAGAACTTGGCTTGTTTACTATCCTTTACACTTTGGCTGTCATCTGTCTAATGGACATGCTAAAGCCACTGGAGGCGTGAATATAATAATAATAATAATAATAAAGAGGATTTCTAGAGCGCCCGTCTACCACACAAGGTGGCAGCACAAGGCACTTTACAATAACACTAACCACTCACACACACACACACACACGACACACACACACATACACAGTGTCGAAACGAGGGGATGGGCAAGGGTGTGAAAAAGTTTAGAAATAATTATTAAACAGGTGCGTCTTGAGGGTGGCTTTGAAAGAGGAGGTACAATCAGGGTGGCGGAGTGTTTGAGGCAAATTGTTCCAGACAGATGGGCCAGCGTAAGAAAAAGATCTTTCACCAAATGTTTTTGTGTTTGCTAGAGATCTGTGCACACATCTGTGTTGGAGACTTGTTTCTCCAGAAGACGCCAAGAATGAAGTGCAGGTGATGGCCATTTCTCATTTCTTGGTGAGAGTAGGTGTGTTGAGGTCTCATTGCCACACAGCAGAGGGCAGGTCTCTTGCTCTGGACTGGTGTGCTTAGCTTCTTGTTGTGGCAGACCCTTTGGCCAAGGTTGTAGCAGCCTTCCCGGTGCATAATTATATGTTGACCTCTGCTTCAAGAAAGAGATTGTCTGTGATAGTTGATCTGAGGAATAATACTTTCTATGCAATGTCAGGTTTATAGTTCTGGATGCCAACAGATGGCACTTTATGACTACCTCAGTTTCAGTTTGACCAAGATGCGTTTGCCTTATGCCAAGCATCTCACTGCAAAGACTTTTGCTTTTGACTTGTGGGTGTAGTATATATGACATTGAGAATAATCCATGACAGCCATTGAATCAGATGCATTACAGACGTTCTCTGATTTCGCCATCAGTCTAATTATTTTGTACCTGTGTTCCCTGTTTCAGGCGTGATGTGAACTCATCAGACAGCAGTCTAACAAGGTGGTAAGACTGGCTTTTGTTGTTGTAGCTTTCAGCCTGTGGCTTCTTGTGCTGCTGTAGCTGCGATAATACTCCTGCTTGTCAGCCAGCGAACCTGGTGTTGTTCCAGTGGGTAGTCATGGAGACTGCTTGTGAGAGCTAGCCATACCTTACTGCAATGTTAGTGTGCTCTGCTAGTTTTTTCCCCAGTGGGTTGCCATGGGTTGCCTGGGTGTTAGTAACTTGCATTGACCAAGTGGGCAGAGCTTGTCCTTCCAGCTGACCCCATGTTGTTTTGAGGCATTGTCGCAGAGAAATCTTGCCAGGAACACTTTCTGCATGGCATTTGTTATTGTTCAAATGAAAATGTTGCATGCATGTATTTTGGCCATGTCCATTCAGTGCAGTGGTATTCATGACGCTGAAAAACAGAACTACACCCCCTCCGTAAACTGTGGCTCATTTGTGATTATTTCATGTGTAAGCTGTAATGGAAGTCCAGTTAGGACATGGAATAGCCCAAGCAGAAAGTGTTCAGTTCATATAGCTGCTTGTTTCGTGCAGTTTGAGTTTGCTTAAAGAACATATAACTTGACAGTGCATGAAAATTTACAAAACTATTTTCATTGCACTTTGGAAACCTGTGGTTCTGAGTATACTGTGTAGAAAGAAGCAGAATGAAATAAAAGCACCTACTGCTATATTTATCAAGAAATAATGTCCAAAGCAATGGATTATAAATGTGCTGCCTTTTGGGGCTGACGGAAGCTGCATCAGAGAAACTGCATGCACAAATAGAAGCCATCCCCAGTAGTGAGACTATATGAATGACAGGTGAACTCTCCATTGGTCACAAATGAAGAATGCTCTGCCAGAACAAACTCTTTGAAACCCAGAACATGATGGAAAGGAATTGGCAGCGCCCAATTTCATGCATGAAATGTGCATTATGAAAGCAAAACCTGTGTTTGTTGCATTTTGCTTTGTTTTGTTGTGCTTAGAGTGAACTTCTGATAAATTTGTCATTTTGTAGACTTTTGTTGTTGTTATCTAATAATTAGATTAACCTATAGTTGGGTAATGCATCACACTTTAAGCTTGCCAAAAGTATTGAAGTTTGATCTGTGTGCTAATGTTTTTGTAATGTTCTTCTACTGTTCAGAGTTCTAATTGTTATATCATTAATATTTATGTTGTTTTTAATTTTGAGCGTTGTTATTAACTTATACTCAGGAAGTAAGTAAACATGGTGCTTAACATCCACAGAAACCATACGGCTTATTAGGGACAGGGGGAAGGGGGTATAGAGGTGGGGGAAGAGGGAAGAATATATACCTATCGGTACACTGTCACCACCAGAATGACTCCTGCATTAAGGTGGGCAGCGATGAGAGCCATTTTAATGTTTCATAATTGTGAGGGACAAAGTCACAAGACAGTGTCCACAGACTTATACTCAGATTTTGATTCTGTGTAATGAGTAGTGTTCATTCTGTGGCTGGCCATGAAGTATTTCTTGAACTCTGTGGGAGAGCTTTCACACTTTGCCTGACAGCAAACCTCCTTTTGCTCCTGTGACCTTCATCTATTCTGAAGGTCATGGTAGGGTCAGAATGGTTAAATGGTGAATAAGTGAGTCTAAAAGTAGAGTAATTGGTTCGGTCGACTGGTTCAGACATTTTGCTTGAAAGCTGAGGCATCTGCAGCTGTGGGTGTGGGTTTTAGCTTCAATTCACCCCTTTATTATAAAGTTCTAGACTCCAGTGACTTCTTTCCACAACTCTGTGGCTGTGGCTGTAAAGGGTGCTGAATGACATCATCTCTTCCTACTGTATCAAAGTGTAGTGCTCAGCATCATTGACTCGGACTAGGCTTCACAGCAATTGCACGGACAAATCTGCTAAAGCTGGAGTTTGAATGACCTCAGTATTTGGTGAAAATAAGTTCCATGCTGTCACAGTGGCAAACTTCAAACAGTTTTTATTACTGTTTACAAAATCTTTCAAACTTCATTTGATTGTGCTTGGCTCTACTTTTTCATACCAGTTTGAGTTACCTTCACCAATTGTTAAGGTCACACCACTATCAGAAAAGTTAACTTGGACAGCTTAATTTTATGGTCAACATTAAAATAGAATAAAAGGTTGTTAAGTATAGACATGCATCTGCTTCTCTTCAGCACATTAAAAAAAGTCTTTCACCTTTAACCCGTATGCTTGCACCATTTGTACTGACTGGTTTTGATTAAGAGATCTTACTTTTTGATGTGTTTGTTGTACTTACTTCGTGTTTGTTTTTGCTTTTTGACAGTGATACATCCCCCAACCTGTCTTGTCGGCAAGAACGGGCTTCTTCCACAAGGGGAGAAAGCCCACGCAAGAACCGCCAACAGCAGCTGGAGGTTCCCAAGCACATGTCTCTCAATCTGGATGGCTCGCCCCGTGGGGAGGCGTCCTCCTGCATGGCTCTGACTGTGCCCAGCAAAACCAACGTGGTGGCTCCCTGGGAAGGTTTTGACTGATGAATGCACGTCTGTCTAGGTCCTAAGACTGGTCAAGGGTTTCTACACTTGCAGAAGTTTTGGGGGAGGACTTTTCATTCAGCTTCTTTTCACCTTTGTACATATTGTGTATGTAGCATTTTGGTTTTCTTGGATTCTTAAATTTCCACTCCAGTAAACCGTAGGTGCACTCATATTGTTAGATTAATTTTTGCTGAAGCTTAGTGCTGCAAAGTGCAATCACTCAAGCATTCTGTGTTCCTGTTCCTTGTCTCACAGAATCACTGTGAAGTAGACGCAACTGCTGATGCTTGGCAAGAAGCTTCGGGAGCATTCCACTGCTGCATACATGAACAGTAGCTATTCCTTTGTTGTAGAAAGATGCTGTATGTCAACTGAAACGGAGCAAAACATGTACCTGTAGATAAGATGCTGTTTGCGCATGCTACCTGCTTGTTTTTTCTACACTTTGACATTATAAGTCATTTACATGTAATATACGGTTGACTTTTGAAATATGGCACTCTGAACATGTGAGGTATTACACTGTAAACATGTAGTTACGACATTGTAACATGTAGATATGACATGAATTCATGCAGAATTACTCAGATTTGTTGAAGAATGGGACACTGTAAACAGGACAGTAATTATTCATTTATGTGATGTGACACAGGAGATATGCCAAACAAGAGACTGTAACAGGCACCAGTGTAAAAGACGGCAACTTTTCTGTCTGTTGTCTTTCTTTCCTTCAAAGATTTTAAAGAGAAAAAAATGGCATGTCTTTATTGTGTGTTTTCTTAGTTGAAACGATCATCCTAGTCATTCTGACTGCAGTTGCTTGAAGTTATAAACCACACCACAACTTTTGAAAGCAAAATGGCTGGGGTTGACAAATTACAGTGTAGTTCTCCTGAACAAAAACTTGTC
This sequence comes from Alviniconcha marisindica, assembly GCA_018857735.1. Classification (NCBI taxonomy): domain Eukaryota; kingdom Metazoa; phylum Mollusca; class Gastropoda; family Provannidae; genus Alviniconcha; species Alviniconcha marisindica. The sequence goes on along the minus strand of JABMCL010000919.1, from coordinate 148,145 downwards.
CAAAAGAGAATTGAAAACACATGGCAAGAGTACAAAAAGAAATTTTGGAAAACTTTATCTAGCCAGCACTGCACTGTGCAGGTGTACACTGTAGATCATGAAGCTAGGCTGTTTGCCACTTTCAGTGATTGTTGTTTTGTTTTCTGAGGCAGGCAGTTGCTGTTCATTTGAAATTCTCTGTTGCTACCATACTGCAGTATCAAGTGCAATGACCAACTTTTCTGGGACTGTCTATTGATATGCTGCAACTTCCAAGACAAACATTTCTGTCTGAAGTTCATGTTTTGAGCGTGTTCACAAGGACTTTGATAAGCACTGCAAAGCTTATCCAGTGCCATGCTTTTCAAAAGTGTTTGGTGTGTGGTGAGAATTGCTATGGCAATACCAGTTTCACTGCAGTGTTTTGAAGTTCATGTGGATTATGAAAATCTTAATGATGATCAGTCTTGGAATGGAATTTCTTGGTAACTATTGCAGTTGTTTGGCGTTGTTGTTGTTGGGGGGGGGGGGGTATTTCTTCTTTTTCTTTTTTTTAGTTTTGATATTTTATTTCTTTTTGTATCTTTCTATTTACCATTAGACAGTTAAAATGCAGAATTATGTCACATTTCTTCTTGACATTGCATGAAGTGTTCTATATATAGTTTTTCTGAACAGCTTTTTGTTGTGTAATAATCTTGAAGCAGAATGTGTGAATTTGTTGGTCTCATGAAAAGTCATGCAAATCTATGTAATGATTACTCATTGCCAATCTCCGTGGCAATCCATGGCAGAGAGTTGATTTTTGGCTTGTTCTCAGAGATTGCTGTTTTGTTGATGGGTCAGATTTCAAGGTCACCACCATATAAATTTGGAACTTGACTGGATGAGGACATAATAATAAAACAACTTTTAATGTGGACTCTAGAATGAGGTCAGAGTCATCAAAAATGGTGTAAATGGGTAATGTTCTGCAGAAGTTACTACAGTGCAAAGTTGAAAGATAATGTGGGCCTTGAAATGGGGTCAGAGTCATCAAAAATGGTACAAATGGGTAATGTTTAACAGAAGTTATTACCTTGCAAACTTGAAAGATAATGTGGACCTTGAAATGAGGTCAGTTATCAAAATATGATACAAATGGGTAATGTTTAATAAAGGTTATTACCATGCAGAGTTGTGGGCCTTGAAGTGAAGTCTAAGTCATCAAAAATGGTATGACCTGGTAAAGTTTTTGTTGGCAAGTTTATAAAGCAAAGTTAAAAGATCTCTCTTTGACAGTGGCCAGGAAAACTCACAGGTGAAGGTTTTTGCCACTGGATTGCAGTGGCCATGTCTCATGTGTCAGTGGTCAGGGTAGATTCAGAGGCTTGTACACAGCACCAAAGGGTTCTGTGTAAGGGTTGGTGTGGCAGTATCCATTTTTAGCCCCATCTGTTCGCTATCCTCAAATGGTTTGAGGATGCGTGTGTGTGAGTGCTTGTGTATAGCACTGGCATAGTACGGAATGAACTGATATGTGGATATGCCAACGTAGTGCATACTTCAAGTTCATTCCGTACACACGCACACACATTCTCATGCCATTTGAGGACAGCGTATCGACGGGGCTAAAAGTGGACATTGCCGTGGGTGTAGATATGCATGTGTGTGTGTGTGTGTGTGTGTGTGATGTGTATGTGTATGTGTGTGTGTGTGTGTGTGTGCGCGCATGCATACAGTCGCATTTGTGTGTTAGGGCACATTTTTGACTCATGAGACATTTGAGCTTGTTATGATCGTTGTTCATCCAGCTGTCATTGTCAAAACCTTTATTTTGACTTTCTGTAGAAACTTATGATTAATCTTTTAAATTTTTATGACAGTATTTGTTATTCGATTTGACCTAAAGCCACAGTGGCATTAGGAAGTAAAAAGCTATTGTGTTTACTTAGTAAGTCTTTATCCAGTCAAATTTGGGCCTTGTACAAATGTCAGACAGCATCAGGCACATAATGCTCCATGAGTTTGGTACGGAAAATGACTATAGCTGCCTTGGCAGAAACCATAACACTGGCGTTTTCTCAGTTTGTTTTATCTGTCAGACATTACACAGCACTGGACTCGATCAGGTTTTCACTTTCACAGTCATTGACCTTGACTTCAGTGTTACAAGAATGGGGGATTTTAAGCGGTTGATGTCTGGACACCACCATGCATACCCAAAGCTAAGCATGTAGTTTAGGTATTGGCAGAGTTGCTGCCTTGGCAAAAACCCTGAACATCACTTCCTTGGGAGTTTGCTTCAGCAGAAATTCTGCATGGTGGAAAAAGGGTCAATCTTGACCCATTTTCCTTTTGAATGTGAGTCGTCTGACCAGTCTCTTTTCATGCTATCCTTGAATGTTTCTGTTTGTGAATTGTGGGGAAAATAACTGTCTTTCATTTTGAATTTTTCTTCCTGTTTATACTCTTAATTTTTATATTATTATTATTATGATTGTTTTCTTTTTTCTTTCTTTTTTCTTCCAATTTGAAGAAAACTTGGCTTTGCATAAGCATATGAGAGTTCATGTCAGCTGTTTCAACACAGTCCCATAGTGCTGATGTGTACATTTTGGTGTTGCTGCCAACAATTGTGTGTTTTTTATGCAAACTGAATTTTGTAATGTCACTTTGTGTGTGTGCTATTTTTTGTTATTGCACTCACTGTTTATTCTGGGCAGAAGTTATGTCTTGTGCATGTTTTATGTAGTCACACATTGATCTTATTCATACATAACAGCTGAATTGATTGACTTGCCTGAGAAATATTGAGTCCTTGTAAAGATCAGTAGTACTGAGGCTGTTTGTGCCAAACAGAATTAACATTGACCTTTTGGAGACTATTCAGTTCATATAACCCTCCACTGATTTTGTCCCTGTGTACCTGTTTAGTGACCTTGACCTAACAAGGTCATGGTGGCATCTGAAAGGTAACACTGTAGGTAGCATGAACTATTATTGTAAGTTCATATTTGTTACATAGATAGAGTAGGCTAATTGCTGTTCTCCACAGTGACTCAGCTGGCAAAGACGGCTGTGGCAGCTTTGAAGCTGTGTGGAGCCCTGTTGCCTCTCCTGGAAGCAGATCAGGCTACTTGAACATTTTCGACAATGTTGTTTACGCTCCATGCTTGGCATCAAATGGCAAGACTGTTTCGAGCATATAGATCCACAAGAGAGCCAGCCTGCCCAGCAAAGAGTCTTTGTTTCAGGGTCAGGTGCACTTGGCAGGCCATGTTGCAAGGATGGAAAATATATATATGCCCAAAGCAGTCTTTTTCACTGAACTCCAAGGAAAGTGATTGCGGTGCTCCCAGAAAGCATTGCAAGACAACTTTATTGTCAGGTGTCATTACTGTTGCACTGGGAGTGTTACAAAGACCAGATGAAGAGACAGTCTGCACAGGGTGGAATAAAACCATCAGTTATGGCAGCAGCAGGAGGTTCAGACTGAGACAGTTGCTGCTCCTCCGCAAGAAAGGCAAGTTGTAAGTTCAAGACAAGAGAGGTGTTAAGCCTTAAAGAGAAGATGCAGGAGGGAGGAAGAGCGTCAGCCTCCCGGTCATCCTGGGCCCTAGCCTTCATGCGTTCAAAATGGAGTAGGTGCTGCACCAAGAATGATACATGCTACATCCACCAAGGGGCATGCGAGAGGTGACCTTTCCCATCCTCGTCTGTGAGGAAGCAGCCGTCACATGGAGTAAATCATGTATGTAATGCTTTAGTGACTGGCGTGTTACTCAAGAGATCTTTTTCACAAATTGCCGGAGTGTGGCAAACCAGAAAGGTTGGCATTCTTTCATATGTTGTTTTTGTGAGATCTGTCAAAGTCTTCATGGTCATAAATACCGTTGAGATTCAGATTCATACAAGTTTTGATGACCATGGTCTGTTTAAAGGTCGTGGGGGGGGGGGGGGGGGGGGAAGAAAAAGAAAACTTAGTTATTCTGAATGCAAGTTGATTGAGCATTCATACTTCTTGTTTAGAAGTTAAAGTATTGCTTTATTTGTATGATCTGTTTAAAAACAACAAATTTTGTTGAATTATTTATGATACAGCAAAAACTGTCAGAAATGTGTTGTTTTTTGTTGTTGTTGTTTTTGTTTTTTAAATTGTAATGCCAGAGGGAAAACAAGTTGACCAAACTGTCACAGTTGTATCTGGTACTACATGTATATGAAAAGATTGTGAAAAGAATGTGTTCTATATATGAAAGTGCGTATATATTTATGCACAAGGAGTGGATGTATGTGTGGGTGCATGCATGTTTTTTTTTATTATGTGTGACTTAGAAGTTGGTACTCTTTGTTCTTCTGCCAGTGCCCAGATTCTGATTGAGTTGGAGTATTATTATGAATGTTGAAATGGAATATTCCTCAGCAGTCTATCAGAAAGTTTGGGGTGGGGGGGGGGGGGGGGGGGGGTAAATGACCCTGTTCTCTTCTCATGTGTGAACACTCATATTTGTAGATTTTATTGTCCCAATTTGAAGTCTACCACATGGAATTTGGGTCGCTTTCCAAGCCAGATGCAAGTCATAATACCCAACTAACTGACAGAATGAAGCCTTCTTAGCAACAGTGTTTGTGTACTGAATCTTGTGGTGGCTTTTCTTGTAAGAGGATGCCACTCATTTTTCCCCCCTGCTATCGGTATTGATTAACACCTGTTGTTTCTGGTGTGAAGTTTGAATAGATGCTAGACAGACCATCGGTAATATTCCTTGTTCAGTTTTGTACTGTTGTGTTGGATCATTCCAGTGTGTGTTGACTGGCTTTGTTAGTGACCTCATTAACTGTGAACATTCCCCCAAGAACAGTGTTTTCTTGTAACAGAATTATTGTTGTATGGGTCTTCTGGCTGAATAAATCAGGTAAGTGGTCTCATTCTTTTGCTGTCCCTTTGCGACTCATTTTTATGGGAACGACATTTTGTGTATTATAAAACTTTGAAACACCATATGCAATGTGGGCTTGACAAGTTTTTACCTTGTGACAAAGACCTCCCTCAAACAATCCACTTATGATAGCTGTGGCATTGATGTCTATCGTTCCAGTTTATAAGAGTAATTTATTTAGTTTGACTGAAAACATGTTTACAAGTGCAAGAATGATGATTCTAGGTAGCATTTCTTCCTTTAAATGGTGTTATTGTCTTGTTTGTGCCTTGTGTAAAATATCAGTAAACATGATTTTTGTTGTTAAATGCCTTTTGGGGGAAATTGCTGACAGAACAGTTTTCTACATAATAAAACTATGACCAGTTGCATGGATTTCATTTTGTGTTTTAGTTGGTTACCCTTGACCTCTTAACTAAGGCATGTAATAACCACATTATATTATCAGCTCCCTGTTACATGCTGTTTCCAAATTCAGTCAGTTAGTGTAAAGAAGTGTTAAATTATACAGTGTTTAAACTGTGGCTTTTTTCTTCTTCAGGTGATCCAGTTTATGCATAATGTTTAATTTCCATTGGCAATATTTACAAAGTAAATGTAGCCTGAGACATCAGTTTGTCATTGAATGAAACTACGTTTTTATCAGTATCATAATAATTCAGATATTTTTGTTGTTGTTGGAGTTGTTGACTTCTCAGCTGTTGTTACTTCTCTTCCTTACTTTTAAATAACTTGTTTTCATAGATTTCATGACAGTATTACTTAGATAAATGGACAAACTGATGGAATTATCATAGTATTATGTGGGACTTCCAGGCACACACACACACACACACACACACACACACACAGTATACAAATTATTGCTGGAACTGACTCAGAATAACAAAGCTTAGATTTTCTCTAGTGGAAAAAAGAAAGAAAAGAAAGATAACCATGGTACAATCACACATGCCTGGATACACAAGTAAGCTAGTGCTACACTTATGCTGCATCTGTTACACAGGACATTGCTGATTCTGCAACAATTGGCAACATAAATTAGGCTAAAACCAGAATCAGAGAACTGATTTTTTAATAATTTTTTTCCACTTGCTCTGGTGGTCGTGTTTGGCCAGTTGCAGAAAGGGGAGGGGAATCACCTTGAAACAAGTTGACACACACATTTGTTTGCTTCAGAGTAGTTAGCTTTGTCTTGAAGTGTCTTTATTTTGTATTTTCTGATGTGCCCAGCACTGTCTCAACAAGGCTGTTTTTATCTTTGCCTTGATGACCCTTACAAGAAGAGAACATTCAACACACTCTTCATTATTTAGATTTCTTTCAAGGTGCAAGGATGATTTGACATTTTGCATGTTCATTGTATTGATGTGACCAAAGGACATCAGTTTTATCGTGTTTACTTTGGATTATGATGTTTGAAAGCAATGTCTCTGTTATATATCAAAACTGGAGGAGAAAAAAAAATCTGAAACATTGATGACTGCTAGCATTCTAAAACAAGATCCAGACACATAAAATGTTTAAAAGAATGCTAATATGACAATATAAAACATCAAACACATGAATGGTAAAAAAGGACACGAATGTCATATGACAGTACAAAACAAAACATGACAATACAACAACAAAACAAAAGGGCTTACCCCCAAAAATTGGCACAAGTTTTGTATTGTCACGTTAACATTCTTTTTAACCATTTATGGTTTTGGTCCCTGATACTAATTAAAAACATATTTTGTTGCTTTGCAAGGAATATTCAAAGTTGTGTGGGCCTACAATCAGTTAATTTCAAGCGTTTTGCAGGGTAGTATTGTTGACCTGCATGAGAAAACATGTGAGTGTGTAACAACAAAGACATTTGTGTCATTCATCTGTTGCTTTTTCTCAGAGACCATGTATGTAAGAACCTTTTAATGTTGTATGACAGTAAACTCCATTGAGCTTTACTCTTTCATTGACCATTACCTAATGGTTAGGGGCATCAAAAAGTTAAAGCTGAAAGTTGTATTTCTCATTAAGTTTGAGATTAAGTTCATTCCTTTGTATGGTTCTTACATGCAAGGACAAGACCATGCATACAGTGCTTTCCCTTAAATTTTGCAGGTATTTAAAGCAAATAATTTACAGTTTGGGTAGAGAGCTCAGGAGCTGTATGAAAGTTGAGGTGGACGTCCTGGGCTCCCATCCCTAATAAGCCTACGGTTTCTGTGGATGTAAAGCAACACTCAACCGACAGTTTGGGTGTACAGTCAACATAGACCTTAGTACACATACACTGGCTTTAAATTGAAGACTGTATATGAGATAATCTAAACTTTGCATGTTAGCTTCCATTGAGCTTTACATTTAAATACCAGACTTGTGATCATGATATCATTTTAGGTCACAGAATTGTCCAAGTGTAGCTTTTTGAGAATTTCTGGTCCAGTTGAGTTCAGACTTGTACAGCTGTAACATGCATAAAAGGGTCATGCACAAAATAGTTATTATGACTAATAGATTACAAGAGATTACAGATGCATGTCTTCACATAGCAAAAACTTTGTTGGTGTCTCTTTGACGCTGTTTAAGAGAGATTGTCAAAGCTCTGCTTGATTGTAGAAACTGCCATTTAGCTTTACATGTTCATACTGCTTTCTCTTGACACATTTCTATATCACAAGACAGATGAAAAATGTTTGTACATTCTCCAGTTTTTTTATGAGAGCTGCTCTGCCCTTCTTGTGTGTTTTGTTCATGTTTGTTTTTTTTCGTTTTTTTTCTGACAGTTATTCAGTTTGAAAGCAGAGATTTTCAGTTTTGCCATGATTTTGTTTTTGCCTGGGTTTCTTGAAGTAGTCAGTAAAAGTAACATAATTTGCTAGCACAAGTATGGGACTGAGAGATAGTAAAGTATCTAAAACACTATATTTTTCCAGAATGGTGTGGAAACGGCATGCAGAAGTAAGTAGACAATCAATGTTTATATCTGTGTATATATATTTGTTTGATGAGATAATGTACATTGTGTAATTTTGAGCAAATGTGTGATACAAAAATGTGTACTGATGCTGGCTGCATTGTCTTTGCACATGTAAGACAATTTTGAGAACAATTCTTTAACATACATGACACGCCATAGGTATTTAAGCCACTAACCATAATTGTGTGTGTCTGTTTATTAAAAGCTCAGCTTTCAGTTACAATTATGGCTGTAATGCTCATTTTGAAAGCTGGGTCTATTGCATTTTTGGGGGGTTTACTTTATATCATGCTTGCTTTTATTTTGTCTTTCCTCCACAGTGATGTGTCAGTAGATTAATGCCTTTTTCTGTCTCTGTTCCCCTGATCTGACCCCTCATCACACTGACGTAACTTATGCGGTAGTCTGGTTTTAGCGATTAATGTGTATGTGTGTGGGGGTGTGCGTGCTCATGCGCATGTCTTCGATCAGTTGTTTTCTCCTACAATGGATTAAAAACATGAAAATGCTAGAGACATGCGATGGCTTACTGTTTGTAGCTGGAAGCATGTAACCTGTGCCATTATAAAGTGCTTTGTTGGTTTCTGTTTTTGCAAAAATTATCACTTCTTTATCTTGTGCAGTATTGACTGGCCAAGCCTGAATTCTTCTACTTGCATGTGCAGTGATCCAATTATACACATTTCACAAATATCACCAAAATTTCAAAACAATTCTTTTTGTTGTTATCTTTAATGCACATGTTATTGTTTCAGACTGGTCTGGATCTGAAAACGCATGATTACATTATGTACTGTTATTTGGTGCAATTGTAGTTTACAAGTCGATTCTTTCCAATCTTGCAAACAGGACTCATGGGGGTGCAGACTGATCTGTTTCACCCAGTTTTGTTCTTCTGATTCTTCACAATTGTCATGACTGTTCACCACTCAGTATTCAGGTTTCTTTTTAAAATTTGCTTTATTATTTGATACTAGTCACTTTTTGTACACATGTATTATGTTGCTTATAGATACATATATATATATATATACACATATATATATGAAGGTTTCACAAAGGCAGTTGGTGAGTTTTTTTAAAAATTATATATAATCAGTACATTCTAGTCCACTTTATTTTTGGGCGTTTGTTTTTGTTTGTTTGCCAAATGAATGTGTCTGGTTTATATTTTGCAATGTAGCTGTTTAAGGCTCAAACACATTCCAGAACAGTTCTCGTTTCCTTCAGAGATTTTGTTTGTGTTCTATGATTTATTCATAAAAACTGCATTTATATATGCACTGGATGTTGCCCTGAGTTCTTTATCTTGTGTTACTCATTTTACTGTATCAAGCACCAGTTTTATCAGCAACCAAACGATAATGTTTTTGTTTCAAGGGTTACTGTATTAAGCATCAGTTTTATCAGCAACCAAACGATACTGTTTTTGTTTCAAGGGTTACTGTATCAAGCATCAGTTTTATCAGCAACCAAACGATACTGTTTTTGTTTCAAGGGTTGGCAATCAGTCACACTTGAAGAATTATCTTCATTCTAAACTGACAAAGAAAAAGATTCCACATAGCATCATGTCATTGTCTTACATACACACATTTGCAAGAGCTCATACAATTTTGATCATTGACTTTTTACTGTTTAACTTTATTTGATACATCTGGAAGAGTTTTATTGATTTTGAAGGGGTTGGATTCTAGTCATTTTTAAGAAAATGTTGCATAAATTATATTTGTGTTGTATCTTCGCAAGAGTCCTAAAAAAACCTTGTTATCACTTTAAAAAATCTCATGCACTGTTTTTTACCATAAAAGGTACAGGAGCATTGATACTGGCTTCATACTCCATGTTTTGTATAGTGGTATTATGTCATAATATTTCATTAATCACATTATATATACACGCGTCTGTATTTTGATTAAACAAAGATTCCTTAATATTCATATGTTGAACATTCTGCAAGATGCTGATTCATGACTGTCTTAGCCACTTAAAAATCAGGCTGATTTTTAAGTGAATGTACATTGTACCCACTTCTTTTTTTAAAAAGCATTTGAAGAGGTAAATGCTAGTCAGTGTTTTGCAACGACCACACTGTGTAATTCAGTCATAATCTGTCACTGTGAGATAGCTAGACGTACTCAGTATATTTATGGGCTTTCGGACCTGCATGAAAAAAGTGAGCGTGTAATGATCAGTGTAATAAGCCAAGCAGATGTCTGGGAGTGGGGGAGGCAAGATCTTTAACATTGCAATTTCTTGGACACCATAAATGTGATGAACATGAACCATTGGTTGATGGCGGTCCTTATTGAACATTAATTATTAATGACCTTATTTCAAGGTCACAGTGGTAGTCAGTGGAAGCTGCCAGTTGAATGTTTCAGAAATTCTCATCCCCTCAAGTTCAAACTTTCTATAAGTGTGAAACACATGGATTGGATGATATAGTATAATACAAGTTTTGCCCAGGTTTTTGTCTGAACAATACCTTTTGGACAACATCCATTTGGAACACATTGCCCATTGGTGTTTTGAGTTCCAAGCGCACACCTGACATTTCCCCTGACTTGGCAAAAACTTAAAAGTTGATTCTTTTTCAGGCACTGTTTGAGTGAAATTTTTGCGTAATACCCTCAGCTGAGTTTTACTTCCTCATATCAGTTTGTGACTTTGTTCTATGTAGGTCACAGAAGAGTAAACTTAATGGATGGTTGTATTTTCTAGTTTTGAATGAGAGTCATGTGAGCATTTGGTCTGATGGTTAATGTTTTTGCATTCTTACATTGTTGTTTACATCCATTAATAAAATGTTGTGCACGACTTGTCTATCCACTAAACACATTTATCCAGACATATTTACTGGTGACCAAGGTATTGGGATTAAGAGTCCACTGTACATGTACATAATTTTAGTCTCTTCTTCTGGACATGAAACTGATTCTAACTACTGTGCAATGGGGTCTGACTAGGAAACAGATCACATGCATAGATTATCACATGATTACTATTCAAACTAAGTAATAGGGATATCTGTGCTAGCACTAGCTTTTGTGCACGCTCTCAGATGCACTTGTACAGTATGAAATCCACAGTTGCACCAATTGCTTGCAAATTGTGAGGCAGTAGTGCCTGTTACAGATGCAGCTGCATCCATTTTTTAATTATTTTTTTAGCAATGTTAAATCTTTAAACATCCAAGAGTATGTATGTTGAAATTCACATCTGCTGTGTTCAGAAACATCTGGGTGCATGTATGTATTGTTATATAAAAACGAAAACATTATGTGTTAAGAAAAGCATTGTTATTTTTTATTGTATATCATCAGTGTCTCATCTAATTTGTAGATGCATTAGAATTAAAAGAATGTATTTTTCACAACACTCTTAAGAGAGAAGATGAATGTTACTTGTTTCACACTTTTCTTCACATGTATCAGAGGGGTTTGGATAGAATTGAAGGGTGTGGACAAGGTCCAAGTCTACTTGCTGACAATACCCTTTTCAATCACACTGACTTAGCCTTACAAATGTTGCTGTAATACATGCCTAGTTGCATTTTCAAGTGTTCACTGCTCCAGAAAAGTCAAAATAAAAGTAGTCAAATAAGATACTATTGGAGTGTGTGTGTGTGTGTGGTGTGTTGTGTGTGTGTGTGTGTGTGTGTGTGTTGTTGTTGCTACTGCTTCTGTGTTTCAAGGAACAATCCACTGTTACACACACTAAATCCAATGCACAAATGTTTTGGTGTAACCAGTGTGCAACTATCATGTGGGCCCAATCCAGTGTACCCCTGTTGTGTGGACCGGACCCAGCGTACAACTGTAGGGGAGACAGGGGCACCTTGGGTCATGGGTCACAGCCTTCCAGTTCCAGTCTTTGTTTTTAACAAAAAAATATTTTCTGTAGCAACTGCAAATGGAGGCAATTTCAAACACCACAAAGCAGTGTCTGAGCCCATTTCTTTTGGCACTGAAAGTACATTTCGGAATAATTAGAACTTTGTTTCTAGGCAAAAAATAATGTGGTATGGATTATGTGAAAGGATTATGAATAAACAAGCCACAAAGTTTTTGTGCACTTCATACAAGTTGAGCATCCTATTTAAATCTAAACCATAAACATTAAAATTCGTAATCATACCCAGCCCGGTTGAGGTTGGGACAGCTGTCTTGGGCCACAAAGAGAACGACAAATCCAGACCCAAAAACTACAACGGGTAATTTGTATGTTGTACTGATTGATTCAGTTGACTCTTCCAGCCTAGGTTGCAAAATGTTGCATAAATTGGTATAGTTTATTCCTTTCTGGTTTATTTTTTATTTTGAGAGATATATATATATTTATTTTAAGACAGCCAGTCTATAATTGCTATTTATTTCATCCTGACAGTTGTAATTTTTGAGTTTTAATTATTAATGACCCAGATTGCCCCAGGCCAGGACTAAACCTACCCTGGTCACATGGGGATGCATTTTTAAACATTAACTGGGACCTTTATTTTCTGTTATTAAATTGTTCAAGTTTATATTGAAGTTTATTCCAGCCTTTATCGTCTGTTCACTTAAGAATGAGACAGAAAAGTGTAAAAAGTGGCCAATGAGACAGAAAAGTGCAAAAAGTGGCCAAGTTTTTTTCTCTTTTCTACATGCCTCTCCCATTCAGAAGCTGTTATTGTGACCTGCACATTCAGCTCTCCTAATGCAGAAGATGGCAATGCACAAGTGGCACACAGAAGTGATACTATTCATGCGAAGGATGGAAGAAAAACAGAGGTACACTTTTTCTTTCTTCCTTTATTGACTTTCTTTGCAAAGCTTAACAATTCCGCCAAAACATAAATTGAAGAGTGAAGAACAAAAGCTGCCAAGGCCAAAGCTCAGTGCATGATGGGGCATGTGGAAAAAAGCTGTGTTGGTGGTCAAACCCAAATGGTCAAAGGAAGTTTACAGTCTCATGTGCACACAAGTATTCTCTCACTCTCTCTCTCTGACACATGTCTGCGTATCTTAATTCCTACAATACTTTTCTTTTTCATCCAGTCCTAGTGTCACACGTCTACTGAACCTTTATGCACTTTTCAGTGCAAGCAACTTTCATCCAGGCAGCTCCTGCAATTCAAACAGGTCCTGTACAATGTTACAGTTAGCACAGATGTTTGTACTGGACAAAAAACAACAATGTACCTGGCCACACCAATGGATGTGGTCTGCTTAGAATATCAATAAAAACCATTAAAAATGAAAGACACCATACCCAGAATAAAAACCAACGATTTTTTAAAATTTATTATTTACATGCATTGATACACTACACAGTGTTGCTGAAATACATTTGGTCATGTCTGAACTGCACACAAATTATGGTATTTGGATGGGTCTGATGACCATGTTTTCCATTCCTCACTGGTGTCTTCCTATGCGTAAAGTCTCTGTTGTCTGTTTAAGTTGTGTTTTAATTTATGTTTAGTATAGTCTGTATAACTATGTGTGTGAGTGCACGCATGTATGTCTCAACAGACAGGATGTTGTGCTTTATAAATACTTTAATTATTATTTAATTCTTGATTATTATTATGTGTGACCAACTTCTTATTTTAACCATTTTGATTACCTTCCTCCCTTCAGCTGAATGCAGCAGCCATCTTGGCTAGAGTAAAGATCCACCAACCATTTTCCATGAGGTAGAAAAGGTGGGAGGCTTTCTTGAGGTATATATATATATATATATATCTGTGTGTGTATACATTTTTGAACCAAAAGGAACAGAAAATAACACAAGTTGTTTGAAAGCACATTACATTGGAACCACAACAAACTTTGACAGCACGTGAACAAAAGTGAACTTCAGCTATCTGGAAAAGACCCGGGATGTCTGGGAGTCTTAATTCTTGATTATCATCCATGCATTGTTGAAAAATTGAACATTCATGCATTGTTAAAAAACTGAACATCTGTGCATTGCTAAAAAAAGTTGCTTAACTTTTGAGCTTGAGTATATTCCTAGTCACAGGCTTCATACTGTATTATCAATATAAATGCACCAGAAGTACTTTTTTTACTTCAAATTTGAGCTCCTCAGGGCACAGTCATGCTTGTTCACTCTACCAGCGAAGAGCAGAAAATGACTGGCTCATGATGTACAGGAAGTGGTCAAGACATTACAGACTTGGTCATGATGGTGGCATTTTACAGCAGTGTAATATTGACTTGGTCGTAATGGCAGCATTTTACAGTGGTGTGTCATCTATTTTTAACAAACTGATACCATAAATCAACAAGTCATTATTGAGAGAAAGCCTAAAAGTGGAAAAATGTCAATCAGCCAAACAATGTTTTCATGGCAGCCTCATGATTAGTTGCAAACTATTTTAGCATGAAGGCATAGTCTACGATGAAGTGACCTGCAGTTTATCACATACCAGAAGTTGGAGGTTAGGTTTGCATGTGCAGAAATCTCTATAATAAACAAAAACATATCAAAAGAGCAATATTTTCAGTTATTCCTTCTTATGCATTGATTTGTGTCCATTATGGCAACAGATGGTTTCCGTATTGTTCTATCAAATCACAGTCTTGTTCATCAGAGACCTATTAACAAACCTCTAGAACAGTGTCAAGAACAATGAAAATTAAATGGCATGAACAGGCATAGCTTGACAAATACACCCGCTGTGCAAAGTTTGACATCTATCACATTTATAGTGTTAAAATAATCCCAACAATGAGGTTTTTTTTCTAGAAAAGGCCAGGCAGTACTATTCCTCATTACACATTCATATTTTGCGGCGTATAAATCAACAAAAAAGCTTGTTGTATGTAGTCGTCTGTTATTCTTATTTTTTAGGTCTTTACTGCTGATACAATTTGTCCCTGTTGAGATCAGCAGTTTGTAAACCTACTAGGTTTGCTGAAGTGAGATTTGCAGAATTTCAATGGGCACCATGCGGTCGTAGTGAAACAGCATCTGTTTTGGTCCTTCCACAACTGAGTACGAGAGACCTTCAGAACCTGAAAAGAATGAAGTCAAGTTCAGGATGGACACACAGCTGATGTTTACTGCTAGATTCTTACCACAAAGGAGAAATGTACATGTTTAAATATACAATTACAGTCCTTGTGAAAAAAAGGGCCTTCCAATCATGTGTTTAAAATCATTTCCTATCTACATATATTCTGCTATAAATGTAAGAAAGAAAAGTATTCACCAACAGCATTAGGTGTGATTGATTTTATATCACTTGCTAGGTCTTTATAATGTATCATTACAATACAACTACACACTGTCCCCTAGGAGGTTCCAGGTAGTTTTCAAATTCAATGCAAACCTGTCAGTGGTCACTTTTTGTCAACACCTCTTTCTCTTACATACATGATAGTATTTACATATGCAGCTAAGGAATATTTTTTTTAAATGGCAGGCTGTTTTCAAATGATATATATATATACATGTAACGTTGCATGCCAAAAGTATGCTGACATGTCATTTGTTTTCACTTCAACTGTGTGCTGAACACCTTAACCACAGCTCTTGTGATTAGGCAAAATTGAGGTACAGACATAATGCACAAAATATGTCACTTTTTCAAATGTGAGAAGCAGTTTCAGACAGGACAGTGCAATTATTCTCCCAACATTAATCATGAAGAGGGTGATGATACAGACTTGTAAAGGGTTTTCTAAGAATCCACGCTAAAGTTGCATACTTGAATTGTATCACTTTGTTTTGTCTACCCTGAACATGCTTGCACAGGAAATGTATGTTGACACATACTGTCAGACACACTGGCAACCTGAGGGTAAAATATCTGCCCTTCTCAGCTTACTCCTACTCAAGCACCTGGCTGTCTATGAATGCTGGACCACTGGACACCAAAACAGAAGAACAAGGTTCAATGGTTTGATTTAAGAGTGAATCCAGGATGCATTCAGTGATCAGTTACAATGACACCTTTGGTAAACACAGACATGCAAGACAACACTGTTACATAAGTGTTAAACTGGAAGGGTTCAATGAGCTGTATGTGTTGTAGATTAGGCAGATCCCACAAATGAGGAATACAAAAAGAGGTGGGGGTGTCTGCACACGCACTGACAACTGTTGGTGCAAGCAGTGAGTGGGTGAAGTCAAGATCAATGCAGTACTTCTGCTAACATCACAGTCCCACCTGCCATGAGAGATTGGTCACGTAATATTGATAACTGGCTTTATAATGTTGCAGTTGGCTGACTACTACTGACAGTTTTCTACTCATCCAGACATAGATGCAAAACAGATACACAAAAACATACCACTGAATGGCAGACCAACAGTGGACCAACTGAACCAGTTAAAATCAGCAAGGCTAAAACTAGTAAAATGAGAAGGCCAAATGACTGACTGAGAGCGACGAGGAAGGCATCCCGCGTATCCTCATTACGCACGGTGGATGCGATGAAAGCAGTGCGATGTAATGATCCAGCATGCCCAGGATCCAGGAGCTGTCGTAAGAGGCTCACCAAGCTGGGGATGATGCTAGGATCATACACCACATCTGAAAACACATTGTACACCACATCTAAAAACACCTTATAAGTTATATACCACATCTAAAAAAAAAAACTCATCTAAAAACACACATTGTACATCACATCTAAAAACACACATTGTACATCACATCTGAAAACACACACTGTTGTTTGTACACCTTCATCGGAAAACACACAATGTACAGATTTGGAGATGAGTAGTTTGTACACCTTCACTGGAAAACACACAATGTACAGATTTGGAAATGTAAACTGTACATCACATTGGAAAAGACATTGTATACCACATCTGAAAACATACATTGAACACCACATCTAAAACTGCACACTGTACATCACATCTGAATATGAACACCACATCTAAAACTGTACACTGTTCATCACATCTGAACATACAAACTACACATCTGAAAATGCACACTGTACACCATATTTGACGACACACGCTGTACACCACATCCAAAAGCATACATCATTACACTATATATATATATATATATATAATATATATATATATGACTAAGTGCCAAAAGGTGTGCATGAAAAGAGGACACAGTAGGTTAGAAAAAAAGTAGAAATAAAGTAAAAAGAAGTAGTTTTTAGAATGTTTACTATATTGGTAATCATCACTTCAAAGTGGAAGATAACGACTTTATTAGTTTTTGAGAAAACAAGCTTTAAAAGATGAAAAGTGTATTATGTCGGATGTCAGGGATTGCGACACAAAAGTGCTACTGTATGGCTGGTAAATTATTATTTTTATTCCCAACCACTTTAAACAGATTAAGGATGTCCTCATAAGTATTTTCAAATAAATTTATTGCAGCCTGACTTCTTACAAAAATATTGACATGTACTGTTTGTCGCAATACCTGACATCCGACATAACTAAATATTTTACCTTTTCTTTCTGACAACAAAAAACACAAAGTTTCATCCATTCTGCCATTCAGACATTCTAGCGTAGGTAACAGACACACAGGAAAGTCAGTTTTGAGGAATTTGTTTCTTTTCTTGACATAGCACAAAAAAACTACACAAAGTGTCGAACATCAGCATTACAGCAAAGTATGGCAATGTCATAAATGTGACTTGACAGTACAATAATTATTGAAGATTCTACATTTCTCTTCAACTACAAATGTAAAAACATATATTTAAACACAGTGCTACATTCAACTTATGATTGTTGGCTTTGTTTTACTGCAGAATCATAAAATGTCGAACATCAGCTTGCGGACAGTCATAAGACTTGACAGTACAACATTAAACTTTCTCTTCAGCTATAAAAATACACATAATGTATAAAGTAGTATGTACTTAGATCCAGAGTACTGCATGCAACTTCCTTTGATAGGCATTACATACAACTGGCTTGTAATTATAGCATTGTAACCCTGTTGAGCACTTCCGACTGGCTATCTCATACTTCAGTCAAAACAACAACATTTAACAGAAGTCAAAACACCATACCACCTCCTACAGTATAAAAAGAAACTGTACCTTGAATGTTTCAAGAGAAAGCACACCAAACAGCACAGCACTAAGAAAAAGAAAAACTCTTACAAACATGAAACAACATTGAATTTTGTGTATGTCACATCTCCAACTAGGTCAACCCAGCTGCTTGCCGGGGGAAAACCCTGACTGGCACCCTAGCCATCATCAACACTACTTACTTGGGGGGCATGGCATACTCCGAAGGTACAGATTTTGGAAGACGTGAACAAGAAGTCTCAAGGGGGGGCACAGCAGCCACATCCTCAGTGAGGTCATCCAATCCTTGATTGCGTTGGGAAAAGAAAATTTCCTGTAGTCAGTATGACACTTGACAGGAGGGCACTGGGTATAACAGGGAATGGGAATGATGGGCTCCTGTGATACTGGAATAGTCACCTGTTATTCACTTGGGTGTCAGTGGCTATGGAGCCATGGTGATGGTGGAAGTTATAAAAGTTCACCAGTCTTGCTTTCCTGCACCTATGTTGGAGATATGGTCAGCCAAATCAGCATGTTTTTGGGACACTGGATATCCTGCAGCATCTCTGTGGTGTCCACCATGCTGCCTTTTGCTGTACAGACTCTAGGCGGTTGATCAGGTTGTTGTTTGGTGCCAGATAGAGCTTGCATATTCCAGGACTGGTGTGACAACTGCCTTGTAGGCCTTGCCTTTTATTAAAGAGGTGCTGATCTTCAGGGTTCTTCCCAGAACCCAGGGTCCTGCTTGCTTTGTTGGTGATGTTGATGTGTCTCCCAGGTGGGTGTCTGAGGTCAGTGTGACACCCAAGAAGTGAGTACTGTTGACTGACTTGAGCATCTGGCCATGCAGAGCATGGTAGTGTTTCCTCTTGCTTTTAGTACACTTGATGTCACATCTGTCCGGGTAGAACACATGTTCCATCTGCTTTCTCATTACCCATACAGAAATTGTTTAGATCATTTTGGAGTATTGCTTGATCTTCAGCTGTGGAGATGGGGCACTGACAGATGGTGTCATCTTCAAACGATCTCAGTCTGGAGGTAGGCTGTTGTGGCAGCTAGGTCACTGATGTATAGGACAAACCCAAATTTTGGGCCAAGAACACTGCCTTAAGGCACCCTCTGAGTCCCATGGACAAAGTTCGACTTCATAACCATCAACATGACAGCTTGTTGATCTCTCAGGAAGCTCTTGATCCATGTGTTTTTCTACCGGTGATCCCATAATGGGACAACTTGTGAAACAGCCACAAGGTCTACCAGTTTCCCTGCCTGAAAGTCATGCGCAGTTCACTGATTTTAGTGATTAGGCCAAGGAGTTGGGTTTCACATTCATGAGCAACCACATCTGAAGCCATGTTGTTCAGGAGCTATGATGATGTTGTCTTAGTGCATGATGCTACTGATGACAATATGCAAAGGGTCTTGCACTAGTTGCAGATGACACTTGTGAAGGAAATTGGTCGAAACTTTTTGAATGGTAGCATTCTTAAAGACAGGTGTGATAAGTGTGGTTCTCCAATCTTCAGGCACAGTGCTGCTACTGAATGAGGAGTTGATGATCAGGCTACTCATAGCAGGGGCAATATTGTCCTACTCCTGGTCATGTCAGCAGTTATTGGTCTGAAATAATAAGACAATAACAACCACCATGAGAAACATCATCAACAAAAAATTCTATCCACAAACATAATGTATCCATAAAATACAATGAATAATTCAATAAAATTAAAAGTATCAAACCTAAACTAAAACAAAAAAAAAGTCTAGGAGTACTTACTAAACCACAGTAAATGACTCTTAGTAGCCTTACAAAACTTAAACAAAAAGGTGTCAAATGTCATCAGCACCAAATTCTGGGTAACCTGACGTCCGACCGACTTAATCCTCGTAATTTTTTAATATATTTTTTTATGTTATTACTGGCCGTCCCCGATTTCACAGGTCGATCTTGTCAAACGAAGCGCTATGCAATGTTGGGATGGCAACTGTCATATTTCACAAATGTCTGCACTGTGCAACTGGAAGTTAGTTTTAGGGCCCCATGGTGATCGGACGTCCAAATTACAGCAAGAGCTCATGCTGCAATATAATTCTTCATTGCGATACTAACACAACGTCAGCCACCGCAAATCCCCCCTTTGCTTAAAAACGACACTTCGTCCTACTGCGCTCTAACCTGAACACAAAAGATCATCTAAATAACTATTAACTAGCTGATTTAAAAAAAATAAACGGTGTAAAATTGTGATCGGACGTCAAAATGGTTGGACGTCACCCTCACAACAATAATTGCGACGTACCTTTCAATGTTCGCAGCAGAAGATTCCTTCGACGCCATTCAAATCAAATGTGACCGGGGAAATGTCACGTGGTACCTTCGTGTTTGTTGACAAATGTAAACCATAATGTTTTGTTTTCGCTCACAACTTGTTAGATAGTCGGACGTCATATCTTACGACAATATTTGAGGAGCGGCAAATTTGTTAATGAACAAAAGTTGTTTGTTAAATCTTTTCAAAGCTGCTGAGTGATTGACCGCGAGTCTGATGTGCATATGACGTCACTTCCGCTCATGTCAAGGGTCAGAGTTGTTTTCAGTCTGTTGTCGAAAGTTCGCGTTTTGTATTCGACACAGATGACGTCCGATCAAATAAGTTCGATACGCTTTTTCAAAAGCATAATTTGTTGGAAAATTTTTCTGATGCATGGATCTTGTAAAACGATCTTTCCGAACATACAGATGTGAAAAATATAACTTTTCCTTGTTTTCTTTAACCAAACCAGCCGACAGAGACGGGCTCTGTGCCACTGTCCGCTTTTCGTGGTTGAATTTCAGCAGTAAAATCACACTTTAACGGACATATTTCCCAAACCGCTTCAAAAATTTTTGCTGCTATTATTTCAACTATATCCTCGTTCATTTTCACACACATTCAACCCACACTAATGAAAAATATTTGTTTAAACATCTTTTATTCTCAGCACAACCAAGTCACCCATTGCAGACCCACCTTTTGGCACTTAGTCATATATATATATATATATAATATATATATATATATATATATATATATTTGTACAATACATCTGAAAACACACATTGTAGTTTTGTACACTCAATCTCACAACAGATGCACCACATCTCAAAACACACTGTAGACCACACCTGAAAAAAAGTCATTGTAGAGTACATGTATATGAAAAGTAAAAGACTAAAACACACTGTAGTGTAGACATCTCAAACATAATTTATACACATCTAATAACATATATTCTACATTCTAATGGACAGCACACATTGTGCACACATCTGAAAACACATTAAGTGTACATAATAGCTGACAACACAGGTTATAAACCATACTGAGAAAACACATTCAGGATGGCAGACTGACACTCGCCCCATCTCCCAAAGGCAAAATGGGTAGAAAAGCCTCCAGGCAAAGTCATGACCAAATTCTATACTGTTGCCAGTGTTGGACAAGTCACATTTCTGTCTTCTGTGACGACTGACTTCCTTGTTTGTTGATTCTGCAGTGACATTTCTCTGTATTTATTCTGCATCCACTTTAGCTTCACTGATTCTGCAGGTTGCTCAAATACTTGAAGTTGACTCTGGAGTTAATTAGTTAGCAACTAGCTTTTAGCATCCCGTCAACTAAACAGGGTCACCTCAGGATGATCAAACTGTCACTTCTGCACATTTCAGAATTCTCGTATGTAAACCCTTTCTCAAGTCAGATCTACAAACCAAGCTATACATAAAACAAAACAGGTATACACAAACATCAAACAATTTTTTATTAAAAAAAAAAGTTAGTCCTTGTTAAAAAAGCATATAAGACTAGGACATGCTACTACTGATGAACATTCGGTCCAATTTAGCGATACCAGATTAAAGAAAAACATAACTTCAGTGGATTCTGGAGTTAGGGGATTTGCTGTATGCTGGTAGAAGAAAAGAAGAAAAAAAGAGAGAAGCAAACCAAAACATAATATATAACAAATAAAAAAAAATATATAACTGAAAAATTCTAAGCGAAAACCTACCAGCACCGAGAATGACATCTGCTTGAAGGCAGCTGAGTACACGTGGTGGCGTATCTTCCCAGTCCAGCTGACATACACTGACCCTGGGGTCAGTCCGTAACACTGCTCTCATCTGCTTGCTGTCAGTTTGCCAGTGTGCCTCATTTACCTCCAACCTCATTCCAGCACCGACAGTCCGAACTTCACCATCTTCACTGATAGAAATCTCATCTTCTTCCTCCTCCCTACTGCCCTCCACTGCAGCACTACTGTCTGGTTTGTCTGGTGATAGAACGCTGGGAACTTCAAGTTCAACATCCTCTCTGGTGCCACAGCTATGGTCCCCAGAGGCTGCACATGACAAGTCTGTTTTGTCTGTTGTTAAGCTGAGTTGCCGTTTGATTTTGCGGAGCATTTTCCTGTCTCTTGAGTCTGGCAGGGCGTGTGGGGAGGAGGGGTGAGTGAGATTGGTTTCAATGTTTTTGGCAAGAAGGAAGAGCACCTGAGGGTGGCAGTCTGTAAACGTGTAACTGCGGATGCCACATGTGCGGCATGCTACCACACCTGTCAGACCAAGCCCGCAACCTAGCTCCACAACATGTCTGAAAGAGAGAAAAGAGAATGTTTTAGTATAACAATAAGCTCATACATTTGTTTTTATTTATTCCATTTTCAGTTTAAGTCTTGAAATATGGGAGAGGTTGGGTGTTGTGTGTTCAGTTAGAGAGCTAAATAAAGTGAGAGACAAACAGACAAAGAAATAGGGGCACACACATGCGTGCACATACACATGCACACCCACACGCACAAACATGCAGAACACACACACACACATGCACAAAGATGTATGGTTATCAGTACTCTTACTTGTCTCTTAGGATGTCAGGATTTTCAATAATCCACTCTGCCAGGTGTTGAGCAGCCTGTCAGAAACAGACATTGAATACATGTGAGAAGCTGCAATCATAAGCAAATGCATTCAGTAACTGATGATATGACAACCAAAAGCAAGTTCTTTAAAAGACCTGGTACTTCAACCTACTACTAACAGTAACACTCAAGAGATGAATATCACTTATCAGGAAAGCAGCAAGACAGTCACTCTTCAGTCACACAAGAACCCAAAAGTGTGCATTTTTATAACACGTGGAACAGCTACAATTCAGACAGTAATGTATACTGACAGTCCCCGCATCCCTGCATGCAAAACAACAACAAGAGCAAACCAGGTCACCAAAACCAATAATTATGTCTTGAGGAACAACAAATATGTTGTATACTGAATCAAGTGACACTGATCAATCAGATCACAGCCACATTCCATACATACACTTCACCTGCCATGTGCTAAGTCCAGTTGTTCCCTGCGACACCAGATTGACCGACTCCTGCAAGGATACTCTGTCCCCACTGGGCTGCACACATACTTATTGTATATATATCTATGCACCTGCAAACACTTTGCAACACACACACACACACACACACAGCAATACACACACAGCAGTTAAAGATTCCATCAAATTAAAACACCTGGTAGTGATCTTGTTAGGGTATTTAATAATCACACAAAATTCAACACAATCTACCTTTTTACCTTTTTGATAGATATGTTATTATTATACCAATGACCTTGAAATAACCTCAGTCATTAAAAGTGGCATGAACATGTAGAGTTCAAAAGGAGATATAATCATGTAAAAACTGAAAAACTGTGCTGAGACAGTTTTAGAGAGAAAAAAAGCCAATGTTATGGTTCTTGTCAAGACAGAGAACTTGTCAACTGCCCAGGGTCACCTCAGGTTGATCAAACTCTGTCACAAGAAAACATACATTTCAAAAAAATTCTCACTTGAGTCACACATCATACCCATCGAATCTAAAACATCAGCCCAAATGCCAGCATAAACATACACAAACATCAAACTTCTTAAGACTTAGTGCCTTCAATACTGCCCTTGTTAACAAAGCATACACGGCTAGGACATGCTAGTAATATAGTATCATTTGCATTTTTGTCTGATTTATTAATAACAGGTTATATAAAATTTAAAAAAGGTCACATCAGGACAAGTCAAGAGAAGCCTTATAAGTTATAACTTATATTCATGAACTAGTACCACTACCAGTACCAGTGTGTAAGTTTTGTAGCAAAGAGGATCATCCTCATCCTCTCTTTGCACCAGAAGGTCAGTGTAGGTCTCATAGACTTCATCACAAATCTCAGCATCCAACTGCTCCAGCTGCAAACACACATGCACCCAAATATTTCTTAATTATCTCTAAAAAGTATAAAAATGAATTTAATTTTTTTTTACAAACAACTGCTGGTTAATTAATACATTGATGGCACATTGATGGCACATCACACTCGTAAAAGATCTGTGACTCATAAAAGACTGCCCTCTTTTCAAACCACACTGCCAGCTCCATGCAAGTGAACCTTGCATTAAACCTGACAAGCAAGTAGCAAAACTACATTTTTAAAGGAACGGTCCACCTTTGAAAAATGATGTAACGGTGAAACTTCTTTGTGTTTTTTTGTCCAATGCACAGATGACATCAGACAAAAAAAAAAACTTGAAATAAAGGGTTTCCTTTTTATTATTTTAATCACCCACTTTACATTGACAATTACTATCATACATGGAGGCAGTTATTTTTTATTTTTTCCAGAAACATTAACCTGCATGACACACATTTCATCCCATTATGCTCACAAATTTAAAATACTAAGGCAAAAATAGCTCAATGGTTGCAAACTCATGTGTGCCTTTAAAAGCACCAGTGTTGTGCATAGCCATCAACTTGCTACATATGGAGGCATGGCATGGCACAACAGACTCCTGAGTATTCATAAAACTCTGCTTTAAGTGGTGAAGACCATCAAGTTAATCAACTTCTAAAATTGGAATTTATAAATCAACAAATTACTTTCCATCTCAAAATTTCAGTGTACCTTAGGTCTTCCTGGCTTTTCATTTGCTCTGTCTAGTAATAATGCACTGGTTACAAAATTTTATCAAAATGGCTGGGGGGGGTTTGGGGGTGGGGGGGTGGGGGGGGAGGGGGGAATCTTCTTTAACATCCAGTCAAATGTGTAGCTTAATATCACAGTGAGACATAGTGTTGATAATACAAAAAAATCAATTTATAAGAAAAGCCAAAACTTTATAATTAGCAGAAGACAAGTGATTTTTTAAAGTTTTTTTTTAGTGCATCACAGATGTTTGTGCTAAATACTGAACCATGCTTGTTACATATAATGTAGAGAGAGACAAAAACAAAGAGGAACTGAGAGAGGTGGTAGGCTGGAGGGGGGGGGGGGGGGGGGGGGGGGCAGAGAGATAGTAAGTATATTGTGCACAGTGAACCATGCTGTAGTAACTAGTATTCAAAAGATCTTCAGACTATTAGATCACTAGCAGCAAAATATATCAACCTGAACATTGTAATCCTGAGTGCTTAAAAGCATCAGAAAGTTATTTCATTGCTTGTATGAACAATCAAATGTACTATTTCAGTCTTAGCAAAGATTTGGTTGCTGTTGGCTGAAAGATAGTTATTTTGCTTTTGTAAAGAACTTACCAAACAAGCAGCATAGAAAGCAAGCAGGCACATTTTCTCTCCCAAAGGAAAAAAACAACTGATTCTGAAGTTGCCAGATTCAGCTAAAACAACTTTTAAAAAACTGAAGACATATCAATGTTTATAAAAGAGAGAGAGAGAGAGATAGACATTCTCTGAGCATTCACAATTCTCACTTAAATAAGACATGTATGGGTGTAGTTTTCAAGTGCAAGTCTCATGTGCTCCACCTTTTGAATCAACTGCTTCATGAAGTATGTGCGGTAAGACAGGGCTGGAGGATGCAGATGGCACACAGGATTTAAAATGGTGGTCTGAAGAACACGCTGCTGCAGTTGAGGAGTTGCCACCAATGCTGCAGTTTCTTCATCCTGTTAAAAAAAAAAAAAAAAAATAAATCACATACATTCTTATAACATACATGTATGGGAAGGAAGAATTTGTAACTTATTAAAGTTGAACTTGGATATAATATACTTCAAAAACAATAACTTAGTTATAGCTATGTGAAAGGGACTGTTGTTCTTTCTTTCACTTTTTACAAAAAAGCTGGAATAAAAGAAACTTGAATATTATATATAGTAGAAAACTGGCTTATGAAGTTATAATCAACCACTTTCATGGGACAGCAAAAGACCAAACCTTGCTCATAAAAAAGTTTCTTTCATCTTTGTCAAAATAATAATTAATACGACACAAATTCACATGTTTGCATCATAAAAAATAAAATAAAATAAATATTACAAATGCATTATTTAAAATTATCATGGCTTGTTTACTGGGTGCAGAATTTTCCATTGCTTTCTTCATGATAATGTAGATACCATGATTATCAAGGAACTAACAAACTACAGTGGGGATGCATGCAAAGCAGATTAAATGACAATTTTACTAAATTAAAAGTTTGTTACAGTGTTACCTTGTTAGGTCTACCTTATTATAATTATTTTTCAGCTGGTGCTTAGGCTGAAAAAAAATGGTTTAAAGGATCACTGATTCAGATCTCATTGATCAAGTCTGCAGTCAAACAGTGGGTCACACCCACACAAAGCTTAGATTTTTTAAAAGAATCTGGGATCAGAAAGCTCCCCTATGTCAGTTTCATGGTACCAAAGACCCAGATTGCTTTTAAGATTGCTAAAGTAAAAGAAACTTGGACATAATTTATAATAAAACCTGCCTAATCAAACACTCTCATGTTGCCAACCTAAGACCCATTATATATCGAGTTAGAGTGTGGATGCTGGTGGTCTGGCAATGCACTGTGTGAAGAAAAAGGACTGTCACAGTGACTGGCCCTTTGTGATTCGTACAGTTGGGCATAACAATGTGTGTGGAAAACACTATAAATTATAATACTGCTGGTCTTTCTGACCAAGTTGTATACCATTTTACTAGCATTTTTTGTTGCTGTTGTTTTTGTTGGTATCATAGTAAGGACCCCAGTTCAGTCCATCTGCCCCACAAGTTGCAGGTGGAAAGTTTACCCAGATGGACAGGACTGTCAGTCATGCCACTCACTCCCTGCCCATATGAATGCAGCTAACACCAAAGCAATGGCAGTAAATTACTATGAAACTTCCAGAAGTTGTTACCTCAGTCAGAATATTAATTATTACATATTTTTCCCTCAAACAACATACCAATTCTTGTTCTTGTTCTATGTTGGTGTCAGTAGTGACCAACTTCTTTTATTATATAAAATTGCGTCCACAGAAATGGATTATATTATTTAAATTCTTTAGTTACTACTACCAGCTTTAAAAAATGTCATGAACAATCAAAATAAACACACCAAATCAATTTATTCACTAGCTTGGCCACCAGCTTGTACAAAAAGCTGTAGTACTTTGGGGACAAATTTGATCCCTTCCGATTTACACTGTTACAGTGCCAGAATCTTCAGCTTGATACAGTGATAGACGGCACTTCTAAAAAGAAATGTTCTTCCTCTTCTTCTTCTGTGAAGTATCCAGTTCAAAATTTTGAAGACTAAAGGCACTTTTAGTGCACACTGTCTTACTTGGGTCAAAAACAGGTTCTTCTAGAAATTTTTCAACCAGGCCTCAATGGTGGATCTGAAGGCCGGAGGTGGGGGTGGGGAGTGAGCAGCTAGTACATGTATGTGGTGGGATGATGTACTACAAGCTGATGGGAAGAAACCTTTCTTATTCTTATGGGTTTCAGTTTTGAAATGGGGGATGAGGAGCTTGGTCTCATGACCACGGGAAGGTTTTGGGTGAAAATGAGAGTTCCCTCTCTGGCTTTGGTGTCAAACAGACCACTACAAACTTGTATACTGTTACTGTACAGCATGCTGCATGGTGATCTTGTTACAATGTTAGACTCTCCTGGCAGATCATTTTGGTCTTACAGAACAGGCTAGTGAAAGTGTGAACATGATGGTTCATTTATGCTGTATTCTGGCTTTACTGGGCCAAGTGCAGAACAGGAAACTCCCTTTCAGTACATGACCAAAAATCACTGGATCTTGCACCTAATCAAATTCAAAACCAAATACATATTTTAAACAACCCAATTTCCAGCCGGAATCCGACTAAAAGAGTAACAACTGAATAACTGACGATTTCAACATAATATAAAGAAGTTGGTCACCTATACTGAACAAGACAAAGGCACACACACACACACACACACACACACACACCACACTCACTCACGCCAGCATTTTTGTATTATTATTTTACTTCTGTTGCATACACGGTAAGAAAACTCAAGTTCTTAAAATGAATAAAGGTAACATGTGCCAAAAGTGGGTAAACACCTTCCATTTCATTTTTCTGATTGGAACCATCTCCAAAAATTGAGTACTTAGAAGATCTAACAATTCTTCTATGTGCTGCCTGCGACATGCCACCCGAGGATCAATGGACGCCGCCATATTTGCTAGGCATGCAATCGGCTCTGTGATTGGTTTAGATTTTGGCCATTGCTATATTGTGTCCAATCAGAGACCATATAGTAGACGTCGTGCATCGTTTGGCGTGCATATGGTGGACGTCGGCGGAAGGAGAAATTATACATTTTATTGCAGGGGATTAGAGCAAGTTCAGGATGCCAGCAACGTGTGTATATTTTGATGTTAAATGTATTGATATTAGTGTTAAGATTCTGGTAATCTTGAAGTTTACGGTAATTCATTCCTAGTGTTCTTCCGGTGCTTGATTCTGTGTTCCAAAGACGAAAGTATTAACTAAAAATGAAATGTATAGATCTGTTCATTGTTTAGTTAGTTTAGGTTTTTGTTACGCCGAGTTGTCTCTGGAGAGGTACTGGCAGGGTCCGAGATCCTAAGAGTTTTGTTTTGTTTTGTTCTGTATAAGTGACCAATTTTGTATATATATATATATTATATATTACAGTATAGAAGTAATAAACAACACTGAGGGTGTATGTGTGTTGTAAACTTGTTTGGTCTGCCATCAGCAGTTTTGGTAAAATGACTACCCGGGGTCTCTTATCTCTTGTCTTACAAGTTACATATAATTATGCTGCTGAGTATCTCTAAGGGGGGAGCTTAGAAAACTGTCCTAGTCAGATGTTGTTAGCTAAAGTAGGGTAGATGATGGCAAGAGCTGTGCCAGTTGGGGTTGATCCCTGGGGACCGCAGTGGTAGCCGGATTGGATCTAGTTGGATACCATTAATGACTACTAAAGTACTATACCAGAAAACTAGCAATGATCCCCTCTACCCCCCCCCCCCCTCCCCCCAACTCTCTAAACCTTTTGCATTGCACACACCCAGGTTTTTTCCTTCCCCTCCCCCTCCCCATTGTACCCAGGTCACTTAAATGTCAAGTAAGAATGAGACAGTGTGTCATCTTGTAAAGTTTATTCTTTTCAGCTAATTCAAGATATTAAAGATACACACATGTGGTAATATTTTTCCCACTTGTGAAAATGGCTAGCACTTTGTCAGTGAGCTGTTCCTCACATGCAACTGTATGTTACATTACGGAGCCAATTTGAAGCATGTTTATACTTATAGTTATAGACGATCATTCACTAAATGTACACGCAGCTGACACACAACAGTGACAGTGACTGTAGTTCGGTTTGAGATTTTCTTTGTTGACTTTGACACTTTGTCCTGAGTGATTTGTAAACAAATTATGCAGAAACACTAAACATGTATTCCGTCAACTCTGTGACATTAAAATCAAACTTTAATCTCAAAATAAACCAACTTATTTCTTGTTCCATTCAAATTTCAGTTGCCTTTAAATTGATGTATAGATGCATAAGAGTTATTAAGACAGGATTAGTGATTTAAGAAGATACAGCAGGTTAAAGTAGGTAGATAGTGATCTGCAATGTAGCACTCCTGCACAGCTGGTTCTGAGCTGCAGTGTTTTTCTGCTGTGCTGGTTTCCAGGTATATATTTTGCATGCACTGCTGGTGATGAAAGAGTTATGGTTATTTGGTAATTTGCTTAGTTGATCATAATATAGTTAATACTAATAATACTAACAGTACAAGGGTGTTCAATATTTTAATTTTATTTAAACAAAAATTAGTAAAAGTTGAGCATGTGCAGAAGTACAATTAATAACTGGAATAACATTGCTGACAGGCGGAGCAAAAGCCCCGAAAAGAAGTCTGGAGAAACAGAGGTGAAAAAAGGATCAGAGAAGAAAAAAGACAAAAAGGAGGAAAAGAAAGAGCGTGGAAGGGACAGACAAAAACGTGGAGGATCAACCAGCAGTGGATCAGGAAGCAGCTCGTGAGTACTGTACTTGTATTTGTAGGACTGTACTACTTT
The DNA here is from genome assembly GCA_018857735.1 of Alviniconcha marisindica. NCBI lineage: Eukaryota > Metazoa > Mollusca > Gastropoda > Provannidae > Alviniconcha > Alviniconcha marisindica. Next base: position 117,871 of record JABMCL010000919.1, on the reverse strand, counting down.
AGTACTTATTAAATACTAGAATAATTATACTTTATAGTAAACATGATTTAAGTTTTTGATGTTCTGTTTGGGTTAATTTAAAAACACCACACAACTTCACAAGGGAGTTAATTTCTGTTTCAGATTTGGTTTAGTTTAAGATGCCTTACTCTGTGTGTGTGTATGTTTGTGCGTATATGTGTGTGAGCGCACGCACTTATGCAAGTTTGTTTTGACTGTGTTTTGGTTCTTTGTTTAGTAATGGGTGATGTGCTCTAAAGTCTTATTTGGAGAAATAGCACATGTATAAAAGAGTACATTGTTATTGTTGCTACTTATTTATTGTCTACTTACTTGTTGTCTCGGTTTATTGTTTCTCACTGTTAGTGTTAATCATGGACTTGCCTCTGGTGGGACCTGGGATGAATAAAGTGCTATTAAATGCCTGTTTAGTTTTGCATGAGTATGATACTATGAATCTATAACACTTCAACAGATATATATGAGCATGTGCCAAAAGGTGCTGCTTAGAAGGTGGACATTAGAGTGAAAAATAAAAGCAGAAAAGTCATTTAGCAAGTAACACCATTTAAAAGATAAGTCTTTATTATATGCATTTCAGGTCTGAAAAAGATAACTTGATGAAACGAGTCTGAGAAAAAGACATTTAAAGACGGACACCTGAATCTATCGGATGCAACACAGGACACAATGTTTGTTTGATTTAATCCTTGAATTTAATGATTGCTATCAATCTGTGGGGAAAATAAACATCCATCATTTATAACAAGACAGTAAAACTTAAATTGACTCAATTCACTTTTTATTTCATATTCAAAATCATAACAATGATGTCCTGTGTTACATCTGACAGACTGCCACCGTAATTTTTTTAATAAAATGAAAATGAAACACAACACTGAATCAAAAATAGGATGTGTTTATTAGAATTTATGAAGCATAGTTGTTTCCATGACTGCAGCATGAAATAAGGTCATCAACGACATTTTTTACATTTTATCTGTCGGATGTAACGATTATTGGATGGACATAACATTTCCCATGCTCACAATACACAGCTTATAAAATAATAGTGCTGATTTCCCTACACTGCAACAAAATGTTACCAGCTGATTTAGTAGTGGTTTTAATGACTGCAGCACTAAACAAGTTGCTTGTATAGTTGTAATTTTGTCAAAGGCCCTTTTTCAGCATTTTATCTGTTGGATGTAACAACTCTATGGTGGACACAACACTTCCTTTCCTGTAAAACATATGCACAGCTAATAAAATCACTTAGTTTCCTACATCTGACACATTGCTGTAAATACTGAACAAGGCCGAAACCATTATTTAAAGTAATGCACTGTCGGATGCCTCGCATATCAGAGGACACAATGGAATATGTAACACTGGACAGTCAGTATGTGACTTAGAAAAAGTACAGCCAAGTTGTCTTATTATTCTTTCATTGACAAAACAGAAAACCATGTGAATTACAAATGTACATTCACCCTATACCCTATTGTTAACAGCAGGTAAAATTCAATTAGAAAGACATTGATTTGGCATTCAAGTCTCACTACCTGGAATAACAACTGTAACACATTGTAAGTAACCAGAAACAGTAATGCAAAATCTGGAAACTGATGACAAAGCATACAGAATTTTCCATGTTAACACTAATTCTTCCCATCCTAATAAATTTAAAAGATTTGTTTCCAGTGAGTTGGCACTTCAGCATTGAGACATATCTTTATTTCTCTGCTGTTCCTAAGTACTGCAGTGCTTCCCAGGACGAATCTGGCTTCATGCTCCACTAATGTTGTCCCTGCTGTGTCATGAAAAACACTTGCTCTTGCCCTTTTGGAGCATCGACCTCTTTAGCCTGAAAAGAAACATGCATGTGTACAAAATAAGGCAATATAACTGAGGATATGTCTCCTTATTTATAGGTATGCAACTCTGGAGACCTACATGCATATAAGATATTGTGTGTGTCTGCACGCGCACGTGTGTGTTTTGACTTTCCCCCGAATATATATATATATACATATCTATATCAAACATTAGGTAATATTACTAACATATATATGTATATATAGTGCTGTAGTTGAAACAATAACACAAATACCAGGTTACCCCCTCCTTTTTTAAATTTCTGTTCATTTGGTCTTTTCATCCCTACTAACTTCCACCCCCACCCTACATTGTGCCACAGTGTATTGTATTTTGTGTTGTATGAATTTTTTGTCTTCATGTTGCATATTTATAGTGAATTGTCACAATAATTCTATTTTATGTGCTGCACTCTATTGTATTTGTACTGCAATGCACATATAAAACTACATCAGTTAAGAAATTCTATTCTGGCTTTCACTAGTTTCAGCACACACTTTAGAATGCATCTGTCCTGCTAGAAATAGAATCAAAACAACAATAAATTTTATTCATCCCAGGGAAATGGGAAGGCCTGGGAAGATAAAATAATTAAAAAACAAACATCTCCCTAATCACAATGTTAATGTCATGGTAATGATTCTTTTCTTTTTCTTTCTTCTTCTTTTTGTTGTTGTTGTTGTCATCCGAGAAACAGCGGGCTATCGAACGAAGACATCACTTTGAATTTGCACACTGCCGACCGAAACCTGTTTAATAATGGTCACTTCGCTTACAATTACAAATGAAAATGCAAAAATAACATTGTATCAATGAAAAGTAACTATTTAATCTGTCGGACGCAACATCACATTTTGATCGAAACTGTAAAAAGGTACATGACCCAAATCGAATATTCACTCACCGTTCCTTGTTGGCACCATGTTTGAAGAGAAAGTAGGCGCAGAGCACTGTGGGTAAACATGGCCGCGCTTTGTGCAAAAAGACCGCGGTCACAAAATCGACGTTTATCCCCAGAATCGGCAATTCTTCAATCGTAACGGACTGACAAAATAAAAACTTGATTTTTTTTATTACGAATGGAATCCAACGCTTTTATTATCACTGCTTTCGACTAAACACTGATTTTAGCAACAGCTTCTTTGTTTCACCACCCACAAGTCTGCAGTGAATAGTAGCAGACGAACGTTTTCGTCAGTATCGGAACCGGACCCAGTATGTTTCGATCGAAATAAACATATGTTTATTTCAATTATTCAGATTTTACAAATAGTTATGAGCCGTTTTCTCAAGCATTAAAAAGCTTTGACTATGTCCTGTCAGGCAGCAAAGGGAAAATTGCCTAAAGAAGAAAGGTACAAACAAAATGACAACTGAAGCGGTGCACCCGAAATGTCCACCCTTCCTTTGCCGATTTTCGGCCCAGACTTGGCATAAATTTTCATATTTTACTAACTCAAAACTGACTTTGGGAGTCAAGTTTATCTTTATTATCTCTTTGATGCAACTCTTTCAGATAAAGTTAGGTTTGTTCAGAGAAAACTTAAACCTGAAGAAGCATTTACGACCAAAAAATGGATGGTCCTCGCCGAGCACCTTTTGGCACAGGCTCATATATGATACAGTGTTCTGCTGACTTGAGTGCTTTGATTTTGAAGCATAAATTATCTAAGACACTGACTCAGTTTTCTGAGATCCTGTGGCGTAAGTTGGTCACACAAAAAAAAGAAGTGAAAGAAAGAAAAAATGTAAGGAAGCCATTGAACATTTTCACATGTGAACATTATCGATTGATTTTCCATCCCCAGTTTTAATCTCTTGTGTTGGCAGCATTGACAGTCACCATGTTATATTGAAACAATGAAAGGCAATAAGTACACTTTGTTAGTCAAGTGTCATTATTGTATAATTTCTTTGTTTGCAGGTCAGGGTCAAGCAGTAGGTCAAGGTCATCCTCATCTGGTAGCTCTAGCAGCAGCAGTGGTAGTGGGTCCAGCAGCTCACGGTCTGGCAGCTCCAGCAGTTCACGCTCCTCTTCTTCCAGTAGTGATTCCAGTCGAGAGAGGGACCATCGTCGTAGAGATGGGTAAGTTGTAATAAATAGCTTTCCAAAAAAACATTGTAATCATTTTCTTTGGTAGATGAGCATTTGGTAGAATGCATGCTAAACAATGTTATAAATGTGAATCATCTAAATCAGCCTTTCTGAATGTTTTCTTTTGTCTTTCTGTTGACTTCAGACTTTGTAAAATAATTGTACATGTACACATATATATATATATAGACAAGTGGGATGTGACCTCAAAGGAAGAAATTTACATGTTTCTGTTGGAACATGCAAAAATGTACACATATTTAAATATTGATTATAATTATGTTAGTGACTTTTAAAGCATTAAGACTTAGTGGGAACTGAAAGTTTTCACAATGATTTATGATACATATTGATGTAATACATATCTGTTAACTGTTATTCAGTGTTACTGTTCATGCTTACCAGTGTTGATGACATTGATTCATTTCTAAGGTCACAGGAGCCTAAAGTCGTATGGGAAAGTTGTGTTTTGCTTGTTTTGAATGCAAGTTAATTGAGCAGTTCATCTTCTCGTTTTCAGTGTGTTGAGCTAGGGGCTTCGTAATATTTTGTGTTTTCATCTTATCTGTCTGTTCAGATACTTTTTTCTTTTAAAGATAGGTTCAAGTTTTGTTTGTCCTTTGGTCACAGAGACAAAGACAAGAACAAGAAAAGGAAGCGCAGTCCAACCCCAAGGCCAACTAAAGTTCATGTTGGGCGGCTGACCCGTAATGTCAACAAAGATCACATCCAAGAAATCTTTGCACTGTATGGGGCGATCAAGTACATAGACATGCCTAATGATCGCATCCATCCCAACACGTCAAGAGGTCATGCTTACGTCGAATATGAGAATCCTGATGATGCTGAAAAGGCTATCAAGTACATGGATGGAGGTGGGTTGTTTGTTAAAAAAAATGTTTCAGTGGTTTCAGTACAGTCTACACCTGCAGTGGGTGACCTTGGTTAGTAGGGATAACCTGTTTTGTAGTTATATGTCTAGAATAATGCACTTGCCTGGTCACCCAAGGCAAAAAGTCCCTGTGCAAATCAAAACCCAAAAGAACAAAACTGCCAGGCATGTCATAATTTTGCTGTCAGCATTGTTCTTCTGAACTTAAATTGTGCAAGTTCTAGTGTCTGAAATGGAATGTAGTTGTATGGATGGATAGCAAACAGTTGAAACTTCAGGGAGCAAGACAGGGCAAGTTTCAGTAAAAAAAATATTGTAGTACAGCGTTGAGATTTTGTACTAGATTCTTGAGATGATTAGAAAACCTTTAAAGAATTGTTTGTGTTCTTGCTTTCAAGCTTTTAAAACAAGCCAGGCCACTGAAGTTTTGACCATATAGTGTAATTTTGACAGAACAAAGAAACATGACAAATTTCTTTACAAAAAAAAAAGTGTAAGGATCCTAGATGAATGCAAATAAAGCATCACAAAAACTGAGAAAGTAGCCTTAGTACTTTCACTTGTAATTACCCAAACTGCTTGTAATAATGCGCAGTATAATAAATGAAAGTGACCAGTAATAGTATGTGAACAAATATATAGACCTTGTCTATACACATACACATGAATGCACACCTGCTCTGCTGCATTACAGATTGATATACAATTTGCACAAGTGTGACTTGTGAGACACGACTGTATGTAAATTATTATAAACTGAACCTAGTCCTTGCCCTGTGGTATGTTCAGGTCAGATTGATGGACAGGAGATCACTGCTGGAGCTGTCCACATGCCACGCCCACCGGTACGACCTCCACCGAGACGTAGCCCACCCCGCAGACCTCCACCCCGTTGGAGGAATTCTCCTCCTCGCTTTGGTGGCAGAAGGTGAGCTGCAGCAATCTGAACAGTTATATTGCGTGACCTTGTGCTGTTCATAGTGGAGGTGGTCTTTGTCTGCTGTTGCATTTTATCCAAAGGGACCAATATTCTTCAGCAGCAAGCATAAACTTCATCCAGTACAAGTCAAATCAAATCTTTCTTGTGTCTTTTTTGTTCTCAGTATCAGTCTCATCAGCAGCAGATCAAATTGAAACAATATCTTGCCCTGTGTAGTGCTGTAACCTTGCTCCTTTTAGTTTGATTTAACATATTCCACCTTTTAAAAACTCCTCCTTTAAAGGGAAGCAAGGTGAAAATTTCAAGCTGGCCTGAAAACATAGAAAAACTGTGCAAATACTTCTATCTGCAGGGTTCACTTGTGTGTTATATCAGTATTTATGGAACAGATACTTTTTGAGCTCCTCAGGCCACAGCTATGTTGGCCTGCTGTTTACCAATGAATCGCAGAAAAAGGTTGGCTTCTGACACGTCTGATGTTTTTACCACACATTCAGGCATTGTCCATGATGTCACTGATACAGACTGCTGGGCACAAAATGGCGGCACATGTGTTCATGCTTTCACACTCAGTTTTCAAACATCAGTTTTTAACAAACAGAAATATACCCAACATTTGTTATATCTTTCAAAGTATAGTCTTGGTTTAGTAATCAAATTACACATTATGTACTGGTAGTGTAGAATGCCTACTTAATAATATATACATGATTTCATTGGCTATCGATGATTTGTGTCAGATGAGAACAGAGCAAGTTTGAAACCTACATTCACGTAACATTGCAATTTACATGATCAGATGCTCAACAGTGACATCACAGTTTGTCATTTGCCATAGCAACCGGTTGAACATTACGTAGTCATATGACTGATCAAAAGTGGATCATAGCCTTTTGTCAATGTTTGATTGGATCACCTAGTGCTGTGTTGAAACCATTTGTCTTTTATTGCTGAATGGGGTTACTGAAAGCATTACTTAATATGATATTCAGTCCAAAGCCCAGTGTAATGTCTTCTGCTGTTATTTCAGACCATCACCTCCCAGGCGTCGCAGCCCACCTCGCAGGCGATCCAGGTCCCGGTCTCCTGCCCGCCGACGTCGATACAGCCGATCTAGCTCCAGTTCTTCCCGATGATGAGCACTTCCTCCATTTTACCTGGTTGCGTGTTCACCATTTTTCTTGGAACTGTTCAGTTCATTTATGGGCTCACCTTTCACAGTGAATCTACTCACACTGAGCATCATCGCATTAGTCATGAAGTGGCAAATGAAAAAACAAAGTGAAGTAACTGAAAAGAAAAGAAAACTGACGAGTGCTTATGTGTTTGGATGTTTGCAAAAGTAAGAGAATGTACACCTTTTTTTGAGAGAGGGAGTGGGACTGTATCAGTTTGAGTAGTTAAGTGTGATTTTACTGTGGTCTTGATCTTAAAGCATTTCCCTATGATCTGATAAGGTAGTTATAAACAAACTTAGAGTAAGAATAATTTGTGGACTTCATCCGCAAAAGTACCAGCAGCTTTGTGGTGGCAACTTCATTGCTGGCAAAATGAAATGCACATTGAAGTGGGGTTTAGTTGTTTTAATTGCCTATTTATTTTCTGCGTTTAGTCAGCTATGAGGCTGCAAGTTTTTAATGTGGATGGCATTTATCCTGAAGTTTGCGGGCACAATAGCTCTAATGTATTGATGAGCAGGTTACTGGCCACCAACTGAACAGGAAACTTTTAATGCTCTGCACCTGCAGTCTGAGTGCACACAACTTGTTTACCTGTGTCTACAGATGAGATCCAAAGATTCCAATTGGCCCTTCACACATACCAGTTAAATACCATATTTTCTTGAAACAAAAGATTCTTTTGGTTAAATTTGTGAGGAATTTTTTTGCTTGATTGGCCAGAGCATGCTGTGCATAAGAGATCAAGTCACCTACCTAATTTGCCACCTTTGAACCCTGGGAGCAGGAGAGAGTGCCAAACCAGACCTGCATTGCAATTTCATCTGCATGGTCAGCATTAATTCTCACTGCATACAGAACAGTATCAAAATGCAAACGTCCACCAGTTAGCATGCTGCTTAGTTGCAGCTTTTTTTTACAGGTGTGGAAAGCCACAATAACTGCAGAACTAACTCTTAGGGTTGTTTTTTCTCACTTTTAATGCTTTGAAATCTTTAAATAAGATATATAAAAAAACAAAAATAAGTTTAAAATGATTCCATTTGTTATTTTCTAGTTTCTTTGTTGTGCGTTTTCATCACATTTGTGAGCTGTGAAGGATCTCCAGTTTATCTCAGACTGAGGATGTTGTATGCAAGGTTTGTTGCGAGTTGAGCTTTGTTTTACGACACTGTAGGGTTGATGTGGAAAAAATTAAAAAAATTATATGTCAGTATTGAACTTGTGCAAGCCATATTTTTTGTTTGATTGTTGGTTATTATACTTAATAGGAACTGTAATAAGCACTTACTGAACACCTCATCTTGGAATTTAGCCCTAAAAACTTCAGAATGGCAACTTGAAGACAATGAACAATGACATTTATTGAATCACATACACTGTTGGGGGTAACTACAATTCAAACACGCCACAAATGGCACTAAACTGTCCTTTGTAACAATGAAATGTGTCTGGGAATTGTGGGATGCATCAAATTGGAACACATCGTGTAGGTGAAAGCACTGGACAAATCAGTCCTGCCTTCAAGGTGTTGCCCTTAGCCTTCCAAATCATGGTGCAGTGAGTTGTCTGCTGGTGGTGCTGACCCAAGCTCGGTACTGGACTGCAGTTCAAGCCTAGAGCTACCAACTTCCCTGACATTCAAAAGTCCAATAGCCATACCTCTTGTTTGCACTTAATCAAGGCACATCTCATGCTGAACTCGAGAGCACTGGGTAGAAACCAATACGCTTTTTTGTTTTGACAAACGGTGTGAGCGTTCTCACTGTTGTCAGTATAAAATAGAAGAGTTGCACATGCAAAACAATAACCATTTTTCTACTCATGCACTATGCTGAAGTAATTTGTAGTTTTAGTGTGCATTTTGTGGGGCTGATTGTATAGACTGACTTTTTTGGAAACCGTGGATTGACATTTTGTAAACTGTCAATGTGCAAGAAAACGACATACATGTTTGTATACCATTATTTTTGTACATTTTTTGCTATTCTCCAAACTGGAGCACATAGCCCATTACAATAATACAAAGACCCAAAACAGTCAAACTTCTGTCAGCATGCATGTGCACACCCACACACAGTCAATAGGATAGCTTGAAGAGGTGAGATTTCAAAGATGTGAGTGTGCTTGAGGGTCTAACTTTGCAAGGGAGACTGTTCCAGACAGTGCACCATAAGACATATCCCTGACCAAGCGAGTGCATGCTTGTCATTTGTCAAAAAGATGGTTCTAAAAACCTAGGCATTGTCACCACATGAAAATGCATCACACCAACGGACAAGTGTCAAAGGATGCAAACTGGGCATCAGACTATCCTGCCTCACTCATCTTGAACTTGTGGGCAGAGAGGTAAGATATCATATCCCAAGTTTTGACAGGCTTGCACTGTGCATGGCAATGGCAATAGTAATGAAGACTTCTCTGATGCCCTGGCAAAGTTATACAAAAATATGACTGTCATCTGCAGCCAACAGTGACTGAGCAAAACTTGTTTTTGCTGGCTTTTCTGAGGAAAGCAAACCTACCCTGCCAAATACAGTGTGGAGAGCGCACAACATGACAATGCACACACAAGCACATTCACTCTGACACACCAGTAACATCTTTAGGTACACTGTACCACCAGTTTATTCCTTTTGCGACTTCACTGATACCATTTATTCACACGCAACCATATATTCATAGGGCTTTAGAATATATAAATAGATAGGTCTACATACACTCAAAAATCTCTGTATGTACAACAGTTTGGACAACAAAGATCTCGGTCCTATTATAAAGATCTATAAATAAACTGAGCATGCATGCTGAGCTCAGCAACACAAGTAACTGCCTCCAAATTAGTTCTTGAAATAAGTTAAGACATGCACCCAGAGTTTACAATATAGAAAAGAAACAGCCAAAGAAAATAATATCACAAAAGACATACAGGTATGAAATTTAAAAGACCTGGAAAGTTTTCTTCAGCCCTTCAGACACTTAAAAACCCTTGTCAGCCATCCAGCAGTGACAAGTCAAACATAGCACACGGACCTGACTGTCTTTTCGGTCCTATAAATTTGGTCACGTGTTTGCTGCCACCTGAATAATACAGTCATACATGTAATGATGTATGCAAATGTCAAATGATGATGATAAGTGAACCGTAAGCCCCCTATGTCACAGCACTGATGTCCATTTCCAAGGGTTTTGTTCACTGGGTGGAAAATGAAAATGGGGTGTCCAGCTGGCATCACAACCGTTTGAGTACTTTTTTCTTTTCCTTTTTCTTCTTATCCAATGATTTTTTGTCACCAGCATGTTTCTTGGCCATTGGGCCATCGCCAACTTCTCTTGATGTGCAAGCATTCTCTTCTGCTGGCCTGCAAGCATATGTTATAACACATGTATATCATCACTTATTTCACAGAACCTGCAAACATAACACATGTATGTCATCACTTACTTCAAAGAAACTTTAACACCCCCATCCAAACATCTCACTTTCATGCAAATTGCCACTCCTGGTCGGTGTGAAACAGTCCAAAAATTTGACTTTAATGTCCTGTTACCTGCGCACGGTCACTTTAGGGTTAAAAAACCTGTCACAAGCACATATATTCAGTGTGCCCATTTCCAAATTTTCTCAATCCAAACAAAAATAATTACAAAACAAAACATACACACACAAACACCAAAGATTCAAACACAAATTTTCAAAGACATAGTCCTTTCAATATTGCCACTGTTAAAAAAGCATAGGTTATAAAGCTAGGTTATGCTGGCATGTGGCAAATGCCTGTACCACACACACACACAAAACCCAACAACTCTCAGTTTCAAACACTGGCCTTGAAATCTGATTTGCAAGTCAGCCTCTAAGAAATGGCAAAACTGAAAACTGCAGGTCTTGAAACATGTCCATTGTCTCCCTTTAATACAGGCCAATACGTTACCAATGTAAGTAATGCGTCTGTAAACAAAAACAACTAGACAACGTCCAAATTTAATCAAACAGAAATTTACCAAGAAAATACAACCTGCAATATTACCATTTTGTCATACCCAGAACTTTGGGAAAAACTAAAAACAAGGATGGGGGGAAAATCAGTGTGAAAGTGTTTCACCATTTGTCACCTGCAGCTTTACAGCCTGGTACACAGATCAACAGTCATTACCTCAGGAGTCATAACCATCAACAATTGATTTCTATGTGCATCTAAACTGTGATAGATCTATATAAATTTGAAAATAACATGGATGCTATTTGGTCTCACACATACACAAACACAGAGAACAATTACCTGAGTGGTTTTGCATGGATCTCTGTAAACATTTTGGCCCTCATAGAATAATCTTCATACTGTTCAAGCAACAGCTTGCCCGCCTCCTCATTTAGTGCAGACTCTGGGTTGGGTACAATCAGCAGACACTTCACAGTCTGAAGAAGGGAGAAAAAAAGATATTTTCTGCTGTTGTGACATTACAAACTACCATCATTGGAAGAAGAAAAAAATGTTCAGTCATACATACTTAGTTTACTAACACTAAATCTGATACAGCACAACAGGATAGTGGTAGATCACAGACATCTGCCAGCCTCTGTCTCCCAGTTGCCACATTTTGCTCGTGATATCAGTTTGTAACATCCTTTTTCTTTTAATGAAAAACATGAGAATAACTTCTGCAACATAAAGAGCAAACACTCAGATGACAATCATTATTCAAAATACAACTCTGTTATGTAACTTCACAATCCCGGGATTCTGAAAATGGGCCAGTCATGAACAGGTTTGTTGCCTTGCATGACAAAATACTCCCCATGATTGTATGCCTTGTGATATTGTATTTGTAAGTCATATATAGACATTCCCACTTGGTCTGTACTTTGGTTATCATATTTCAACATACCTAGCTTGGTTGCAAACAGATCAGTGGTAGGGGTACAAATAATACAGGACTGGCAAACACTCAATGAAGTTTTGAACCTTCACTGTGATATTGAATACAGTAATACAACCTTTCTACAAGGTTGCAAAATGATCAGCATTTAGTAGATCTAGTAGAAACTATACTGTCTATAGTCACAATAATTATGATTGTGTGTGCCTTCATAGTGACCTTGACCATGGATACCAAAACTTTATCTTTTTAAATGACAATCCTGTTAATTAATAGCAATGTACCAGCACGCCAAATTTGGTCACAAAATGTTCAGGGGTCCAAAGGACATTGTCCAAACGTTCACAGAAATTTTGCACTGGCCTTGACCACAGCAGTCCTTTCTTCTTCCAAGATACTTTTGGCTTATGATGATGTGCCTTCAGGTTAAGTATGATTTCAAAAGGATCACTGTCCAGAAGATACCATAGCAATGGTCATATTTAATTATATGATGAACTGTCACAATGACCTAGACCTTGAAGAAAGCAAACCAATCTTTTTGCCTGACACTCTGGCTCCTGATGATGCAGCCCATATCAGGCTTGGCTACAAAATGTTCAGCTTGGGGTTTGCACAAAAGTTTTACTTCAAAATTCCCAAACTTTTCCCAACCAACCAGTGTAAGACAGTAACAGGCATTTTCCCAAGTTTCCACTCAGTTACACACACAATTTGGACACTCTTAGTCTTATGATGCACTAACTAAACCAGGCCTGGGAGTGTAATGTATTTTGTATTTGCTTTTATCATCCATCATTTACCCCCCCCCCACCCCACCTCCATCCTCCCCATATTCTGCAGATTATTTCATTACCACAAAATTCCTCTGCAGATTATTTCATTACCACAAAATTCCTCACCTTCCACAACGATGGACAAAAATACCAGCTTGACCGTGAACAGCAATCCATGAAATCTGTTTACTGCATATGCTGGCTACTGATGATATAGCTGTACCAATCTACCATCATCTTTGCTTGCAAAAGGATCAGCAGTTCAGATGCAGTTGTAGAAATGGTCACATTTTGATTATGAGCCCTCACTGTGACCTTGAAGATAGCAAACCATTTCTCTTACATGACATTCAACCTCCTACTCCTGGTGATGTGCCATGACTTAAGGTTTGATTACAAAAGGTTGAGCAGTTCTGAAAATATTGTCTGTCCAGAATCTGGACACAGAAAGACAGGCACCAGTAATTCAAATTATATATATATATATATATATGGTCACTAACTTTGTTACAGAGGTACAAAAAGTGATCAGAACCCATGAAAGCCAACTTAGCCAAGTGAATGTTTCATCAATTTTGCTCCGTTTGAAAGCTTTCGCTTGGACACCCACCCACCAATATTTTTGCCAGGTCAGGAAATGCATTAGCTGGATATTATATGTCCCTTTCATTTTCAAGAACACTTCTTTGTTACTAGTTATAAGTGATTTATGTCCACAAGAGGACCTAATACTGGTACTACCATTTGTTTTATTCAGTGTGCATGTGGGTATGTATGTGTGTGTGTGTGGGGGGGGGAACAACTGTAACTTGTATATAATACCCAGGCCCTTGCAAATAATAGTGGATCCATTTACAGTTAATGTGACATTAAAAAATATATATAAAAGAATGATTTAAACTAATCATGTTATCGATCAAGTGAAACTTTTCAGTGTGTGACAAGTGACATACCAACAGTATGTGTTTGATCCCAAGTTCAGGTTTCCAGTCTTTCTTCAGGGTGTTGACACAGATTTCCCCATTTGTGGCAACATTTGGATGAAAAATCTTTGTAAGGAAAAAGGCTTTTGGAGGTTCTGATGGGAAATTTTTCCCTAAAACCAATTTCATTTTGAATGATCCTCCGGCGTAAGGGGTGCCAGCTGAAACAAACCAACCAACAAAAACGTGGATAACTCCAAGCCGACAGCATGTGCTTCAGCAGTTCTTAATAAATGCGGTCAAACTTAATCAGTTAATGAAACTAGCCTTCTCAAAGCATTCCTAACAGTAACATATTAAAAATATTAAAATAAAACTAAGATAATGCCCTGTGGGTTTTACACTGAATCTAATTTCTAAACTAGTTCTTTTCTCCATGACCTACCCCATGGCCAGCTGTGTAACACATGCTCACATTCACAGTCAGTCACACTACTTGAGACCAAAGAATATATTGAAGAGGCCACAGTGTTTGACAGCAAGCTACAACACCTGACAAAGTATTGTATATTGTATTTATGTCATGATGTGTGATCATCAGGAATTAATCATCACTCACAAAACTCTGTTTCTGAATTTAATAAAGCTCACAAGGCTTTTCTTACAACAACAAAAGTTACAAAGTCATATTTATACTATAGTACTTAAAAATTGTTACTGCTCACTTTCATCCCTTCTAGTTCTACCAAAAAACTTCTATACAACTAACAACAGAAAAACACTCATTGAAAGGGTTACTTGTTAGTAACTTAGTTTTCTTAAAACAAGAAAAAATAAACTGAAACCAAACAGCACGGATGGCTTGGGTTTATTTTTTCTTGTTTACCTTTTGAAAGCATCCATACTATAAGTATAACACAACATCCCTGGAGCCGGTTTAATAGAGCAGTTAATATAATGCCATTTACGCCGTCCTAAGCGATGGTTATAAACTATAACAGTGCAAAGTGGTATTTTTGCGGCCAATGAAGCGGTTACAGTGGCTACCGACATCCTAATCACGCTCATAGTTTATAACACCTCCCCCCCCATGCGTAAGCTGCTCTGCGCTGGCATTAGCTTGCCGCTGGGTACAAAATCGGTTCAGTACATGTGCACAATCCAACTCGTAAGAGATCATAAATTTGGTGACTGAATAAAACCACTGGACATGTACGATAATCTTGGATTATTTCAGCGATTTTGGTTTTCTGGATGCCATGAGGTCCTTGAGGCCATCGATAAGTTTGAATTTGGTGACTGAATAAAACCACTGGACGTGTACGATGATCTAGGATTACTTGTGCATTTTTGTTTTTTTGGATGCCTTGAGGTCCTTGAGGCAATCAATGAGTTTAATGATTTGCAGTACCTCGCATCAACAAAGGGGAGTTTGTCTGCTCTTGTTGGTGGCTGGAGCTGTACTTGTGTGTGTTTCATTGTACTTCTTTAGAGCCTTTGTTTGTTTGTTTTTGCATTTTATGGTGTACTCTGTGGAAACTGAAGCATTTTGAGCTTCTTCTTTTTTTTTTCCCCCCCCCCCCCCCCTGTTTTCTTTTGTTGTTTTGCAGAAAATTATGATGCCTAATTTTTCTTTAATAATTTTGTTTACATTACTATTATTATTATTATCAATGCAAATAATGATCGCTTTGCGGTTTTATGCAACAGGTACTTTTCAGTGTGATTGGAGATTCACTTGGTGTCAGTTTGTAGTGGATGTGAAGGAAAATCCTGGGGGGTTTCCAGTCACACTTACATACTGACAGCCTTACGCGAGCACAGTTGTAACCAACAGCATTTTGTGCATCATGGCCACGATTTGGCGGGGCTGTCGTAAATTCGAATCATGCACATAACTATAACCGCACAGTGGGTCGGAGCACTTTCCGCTAGCATAGTTTATAACCGTGTTCATTAAACCGGCTCCTGGCAGTCTAGTGATACAGTGACACTAAAAAGTAAAACTAGTGAAATTGAGACTAACCTGGTCCTTCTATGGTAGCCTGTATGTCAGTGATGTCCTCATCATTTGTGAAAATTTTGATTCCTTCTGGTGCATTCTGGCATAATGAGGACAGCTCCTTGGACACTTGACGAATCACTTGAGGTGGAAGGTTTTCCACATTGGACACCTGCCAACATAGCAATAATAAAAGTGTTTAAATACTAATTATAGCACTTTCAACACTTACCACCACACTGACTGTCCCAGAAGCAATATTAAGAGATGGTTTTTCAAAAAGCACAAAAAAGAACACCTACATTCACAACTTTAAAGTTTCACAGATTCTAGTAATAGTGGCATGCTTAAAAACTTTCATTGCACACACACATGCACACACATGATGTGTTTTTGTTATTAGTGTCATCAATAGTATTATTAAGTATCAAGGATGGGGCAATAACAGACTGTGTAGTAATTAGTAAGATAACATCCAGTACATTAAACTAAAACTTTAAAAGGAAGATAAACACTAAACAAAATAACAACCTGTAGGTCTGACTCACTGCGACTGCTTATTTTTGTCCCCGTATATGCTGATGTCAGTAATATACCCGAAATTACTGATTAACGCCAACCATGCATATGCAACAATTATGTGCACATAAACTCCACGATGAAGGCAAGACAGGCAGTGCACCTGCACAAGAGTTGGCTCCCAATCTATACTAAAAAACGGTACTTAATTTTATCCTGTCACGTCCTGGGATAGAAGACTGGACATGTATACCTTTGGCCACTGGATTAAAAGTCCAGTACATTAGCCAACATACCAACTGCCACAAACCTCCATCCTCTTGGACCTGAACTCACAATGAAAGAGCCCTCGGATGGGTGTTCCAATTTGGTAAAGGATAAAATTAATTACCGAGTTGGTCAGTGTTTACCGCAAAATGTCAAAAGCCTGAAGTAGTGTTCAAATCCCGTTCCCGGAATGAACAGACCTGAGACTATACGAGCAAATCAATTTATAGTTCAGTTAGTAACTATCTCAGTTCTTTAAATTTGTATTGTTTTTTGTTTTCGTTTTTCGTCTTCTTGGGGGCCTTTGCTTTTGAATTTTATCTTCAAACAAATAGTTCGCAAGGTTATCTCGATGCAGCACCCACAATTATAATACCTAATTTTGTGGGAAAGCTTTTAAAAAGAAATACGTTTTCTTTAATAAATGGAAAAGGTAAGGAGAATCTTTTCAAATTCATTTTGAACGAACAGGACATGAATGTTCAAAAACATCGAAAATTTCGACGATGTAATTTTCATGGTTCTGACAGAGTGATCATCAATCAAAAGGTCTAAAACAACTCATCTTGTAGTCTAAGGAATACTTACACTAGACATGATGATTCAAATGAACAAAGCAATCATAAAATCGCAAAAAAAGTCGTCGGATACACAAGCACCCCCTTGGTTTTTTCGACGCAAAGCGATGCGTTTGTGCTATGGTATGAATTTCAGCCAATCAGAGATCACGTACGAAGAGGGACAACACCAAACCACAAACTCAAACTCAGAAATGTTGATGAAAATGCTTAAAAGATCATTCAGCTTAATCATAAATGATAAGAAAACACTAATTTATGAACTGAAATAAATATTATCTTTTTGTCATCTTTAAAAAAAAAATCACTGTAAACACGTGAATCTGCGAGATCATAACAAAACATTCAAAATGGCAGATTCCTCTGACTCACAAGGCAGCGTTGCGACGGAAAGTGAGGTAAGCTGATTTTCCCTTCATATTGTACTGGGATCATGCGTGTGGGCGTGCGAGCTGCTGGCAGGATTCCCTTTCTTAGGTCCCATTCTCACCCACATTTGTCTGTCCTACATTATAACATCAAACGTAACGGTTCACGTTCGCCACCCTTCCCTACTGTTTGCAGACGAAAGTCATCCCCGAGATCCTCATCCAAGATCAGGTGGTACTGCAGCTTATCTTAAAAAAATACTGATCACTCTGAACGACTGGGAATTAAAGCAGGAAAAGCTCACCTTGTTATGATCCCAAGCTGCTTCTTGTAGGGTTAGGGTTAGAAAAGGGACACTTGTTGAAGTCTACCAAGCTATAATGGTAAACATTAAGAATAGCGCTCGGGCCAGATCATTCGTGTTTTCGACAGCGTCTTGCAGCTTTGGCATCTTTGCAATACTGATTAATACATCAAAAGTCTTACTGGGCTCCCCTTCATGCAAACAGACCAGTTCAGTACATTATGCCTTTAGTGTCGGTGCCCTATGTCGCCACACTTCTTGTCGAGGACTGGACTCTGTCAGAGCGTTGCAAGTCCTGCAGCGATGTGTGTTTAAAATGTTGTCACGGTCAGTGCCGTGGGTGCTATTAAAACAGTAAAACAGAATAAATGAGACAGCCAATCTAACAGTAAAACTGTACACGATCTTGATGTTCATGGAGGGGAGGGGGCCTGGCTGCAGGTTGTGAAGACTGTGGCCTAGTCGACTCTGGAAGGACTTGGGTGAAGAAGCTGATGAAATAACCATACGGAGGAGGTTTCATTCATAAACTGTATGGGGGAAGGAGTGGAAGAGGACATGATATTAGGTCTGTGCGTGGTGCAATCTTTGTCAGTTTGTGCTCTTCTGTCCTAGTGTAAAGTTGTTTGACACTGTGGCAGATCAACTTATCTAGTGGAGTGAGTTGTGGGACAGCTTCATCATAATATGGGATAATATATATATATATATATATATATATATATATATATATATATATATGCAAAGTTATCATCTTTATAAGAAGAGCAGTTTAGACCAAAAGAGGCCAATAATAAAGGAAGACTGTTGGTAATGTTGGTCGAATGAATGAGAGGCCAGTTTGTGTAACACTTCTAATCAATAGTTCTAATGCAATCAATCAATGTTGCCATGGTGTCAGAACAGCAAAACACAGGTGAAAACCAAGACTGGCAAGAGATCTGACCCAAGTGTTATTTTTAGCATGTAGCACAATATTATTATGCATTATCACCTGAAATGGGAGCATGGCACAGTGGTTGCACGGAACCCACCAATCATGCCATTTTGTGTTTGTTTGTTTGTTTTGTTTTGTTTTTTGTTGCTTTTTTTCCTATTCCCTAAAAACTACAAAAACTGAAACAGCACAAACTTTAAACAGTTTTGAACTGATTACACCTTCAAGTTTAATAACACTTTTTATTATTGCATAGTATGGCACATGTATGTTCAAGTCAAATACTTTTTTTATTCCATACAAAGGCAAATGTGGGTGCCACACATAAACAACAAACAAAGGAATAAAATTTACATGTGTAAGAGATTCACAGTCTAAGAACATGCAATAACATACAAATGCCACAAGCATTATTTAAATAGAATATATAATAATATATTACTTGTCAAAGTGCGCTGTGAAATGAGCAGTATCTACTATCAGTTTATCACATACATACAATTGTCATCTAATGCATTAATACAATAATAGGCACAAATATAACTATCACTATTTTCATCCTATCCCTTCACAGCCACGTCCATACCCCACACACACACACACACGCACACACACATGCTAATGCACATATTCCACACACCCCCCCCCCCCCCCCCCCCCCCCAACCACACACACACCCCTCCCTGCCCCTCCCACCCCACCCCACATATACACACATGAGTTTAGTTGACTCATGATCTAAATTATAGGTATCCAAAGGAGGATTGGAGGGAGGAAGGGTATAGTTTTTGAACCCATAGTTACAAAGTGAAATGCACTGCGCTGCATGCAGTTGTTAATACAGACTTATTCAGATTAGTAAGTTTCACTTTACATAATTATGTGCTTTTTCATGAAAATAATAAACACAGCTAAGGTCAGTTTGTTTGCAGACTATCACATATATATATATATATATATATATATATATATATATATATATATATATATATATATATATATAAATAATAACACAAATATATTGTTTAAACTGCAATCTTGCCATGTTTTGGTCACAAAAGTGTGTGTGTGTGTGTTTGTGATATTAATATTATTATTATTTTTATATATATATATAACACTTTATGTAAATTGTTTTGGTAGGACTATGCTCTACATGTGTATAGAATATCATATTTAGGTTAATATGTATCATGTGAGCGCTCAGGGCGTTGATGAGCGCATGATATATGTACATTATTATCATTATTATTAAAATATATCATTATCAGACTATGAATGCAACAGATTTTTTAAAACAAAACTGGTCATGATGGCATGTGTGATTTGACTGTCACCTCTTGAGGCAATCCTGCATGTATGTGACTGCTTCCAGTTCCAAAGGTCTCCATTACCAACCTGGAGATTGAGACTATATGGCTGCACCGTCTTCAAGGAATGGATGGTGGTTGCACTTTGCTTGACAGTGAAGCCCCACCCTGACTGGTCTTTGGTGACTGAGCCATCAGTGTACACCATGAGATCTTGTGGCTTGCTGTTTTCTTGAAGCATTTACCTTATTCTGACAAGAGATTTAAAGAAACCTGTGAGAGATATAAAGGAACTATCCTTTTAAACTTGGTTACTGACTTACTCTTGATAACCTTTTGTGTTTCAGGTTGCACTTTCAAGAAGACAAATAGAAGAAATGAAACAAGACCTAGAAGGATGGAGAGAGACTCTTGTGCGCCTCAGAGGTTTTTTCCTGTGGGAGCGGCCATACTATCCTGGCATCATCTTTGGAATTACAACATTGCTATTTGTGTTAGTAATTATATATATATATAGATAGATAGATATATAATATCACTTTTTTTTCCAGTTCCAGATTTTTCTCTCGCAAGAAGTTCAGAAGGTTGCCTCAAACCTTTTTCTTTTTTAAAGTATTCCATAATCAAATCGTGCGTCATTCAGCTTTGTCACATCTCACCTGTTTATTGTTGTATGTCCCAGCAGGCATCCACCATGCCAGGCAAAAATGAACAAAAATGTTCACATCTCTCATTTTTTCATGTCACAATTACCACAGCTCCTTCCGGCTGGTATCCCATCATCTTCTCAGTGAATCCAAAACTGGGCAGCCTGGTTAGTGCTTGAAAGAAAAAAAAAAATGAAAAAAAATGTTTTTAAACGTATAACCACCTCATTACTGCTGCACATTTTTCACTGACTGCCTGTATGTGCAAAAGTAAGCTGAGTAACCAGAACAAAGAAATACTCCTGTGGACCACCAGCCAGTGACTAATCAACAATGTGTCTAAATTCAAAATATCACAATCATGACATGGAGTGTACTTCAACTTAAAAGGTTTAGAAAAACAAACAAACAAAACAAAAAAACAGGTTCCAGTTATTAAGTAAATTTGGGATAAATATGTGTGTAAGTGAATTATCCTTTTTGTTTTAGACATCAGAATGTGTGTGTGTGTATGTGTGTGTGTGCACGTGTGTGTGTAACATCTGAAGAGATATTTCACATTTTTACAGGTAAACTTTAGTATTTTAATTTTGTTTGTTTGTTATAGTTTTGTTGTCTGTTTTTTTATTTTATAGATTGATCTGGTACTTGGACCCGTCAGTGATAACAACATTCGCTTTGCTGGGTTTGTTGATCACTTGTTTTGATTGTGCCGTGCCTTTCATTGGCCCTCGCTTCTTTTCCGACAGACCATGGTAAGATTTTATTTTTTTCCTCCACCTAGACTTTTTTGTCTCCATTGTGTTTCCTACATGACTGACACCTGCTTCTGCTGCTTAGTTTAATTTTTCTGTGGAACTGTGAAGCACATTCAGTTGTATTGTCTAAATTTGAAAGAGCTTGAAACCTCAAAAGTGGTGATTTTTCTGCTCATCTTGTTCAGTTGCTCAAGAAGAGTATGTGCTCATGTAACAATCACAAACTTAAAATCATGATGAATGACTGATAATGTGATATATTCATGCTATTATTCAAAAGAAATGCAGTTGCTCACTGAAAGCAAATATATATATATATGGATGATCCTGTTATATTCGCATATATATATATATATATATATATATATATATATATATATATATATATATGTTTTTTTCATCTTCTTTCCCATAAAACAGGACTGTAACACAAGAACTTCAATTTGAGGAGATATGTGAAAGGATCCTCCACGTCTCCACAGATATTAGTGATTTTTTTCGTGGGATGGCTGTTCTCAAAGAAGAAAGACCAGAAATGGTAAGTACCACAATGTTTTTTAATCTATGTAGCCTTCCTGGTTCATTCAACTTCATTTCCCCCCAAATCTTCTTCAAATGTAAAATGATGTGCATCATAACAGTGGATCAGACTTCTGCTTGTAATACAAATAGAAGAATTTTTACTGTACACATTTATTTGTGAATTGGCATTGATGACTTGTGTTTTGCCGTGATATGTTGATATTACTGCCATTGACTGGGCATTGATTATTAAGATTAAGTCAGTGCCTATCTCTCCTCTTTTTGTTTCTTTGTCTGTATGTCTGTCTGTCTGTTAGTCTCTCTCTCTCTCTCTCTCTCTCTCTCTCTCTCTCTCTCTCTCTCTCTCTGTGCCTCTCCCCCCACAACAGAAATGCAATGTCTTACCTACACAGGCTTCTTACTGCCATGTATTCCGCTTTTATAATTTGACAAAGAATTGATTCATTCATAAACATATTGTGTAACTAGTGTTTTCTGATAGATTTTGTTTAGAAATGTAATATTGCTTCTTCTTTTTTTTAACCACGACCTGTAAATAATTATCATCTTTCAGTACTTTTTATTGGTCATGGGAGTGCTGTCCTTTTTTGCCTGGATTGGCTACGTCATGAACAACCTATTTCTGACTTACTTATTAGGTAAGTTGTATCTGCTTACGGAGGCCAGGGGTGTCGGATGTCTTTCCCGCGCCTGGAATCCCATGGCTGTCATTTTAATTCCACTTGCCTGCTTTTCTGTAATTCTGTTGAGACTGTTGCTCTTTCTCTGCGTGAGTACGCATATTGCTGTTGGCAATACTGCCTACTGTCCTGGCTTTTCCCTCTTTTTCTTCTTCACAAGACAGGCTTTTTAGAAGCAAGATCCAAATACAAAAAGGTTCAAAAGAACACTATTTATTAGGACAAAAATACACTCTGCAAATATTCGGGGTAATCCCATTGGTCAAGCTACAAAATGACACTTAAACAACAGTTAAAGATGAAAAAAACGAGGAAAAGCTAAATCACTTATCTGTTTTTGGTTGAGTTTTGTTGTTTTCCTGTGCTTGGAAGAATTAAGCACTGGACAAGGAAGCAACATAGCTCAATCAAAAACAAATAAGTGATTTAGCTTTTCACCTCATTTTTTATTGTTTTTCACCGTTTAACTGTTGTTTACATGTTGTTTGTAGCTTGACAAAAGGGATTACCCTGAATATTTGCAGGTTGTGTTTTTGTTCTAATAAATAGTGTTCTTTTGAACCTTTTATATGTTTTGATCTTGTTTTAGAACACTAGCAGTCATTCTTGTTTCAGATTTTGTTTTTGTTTTGTTGTTGTTGTTGTTTTGAAGCAGCAAACAGCTAGGAGATGATAATTGCTTTGGGGTATGTGCAACAAGCTGTCATTTTTGGTGCTATTATTAGAATTTATGTGATTTTATTTGTTTTTTAATTTCTTTATGATAATTACATCATCATCATGCAAATATTTTCTAATTTTGTTTTCTCTAACTTGGTATTGAATTTTTTTAGATGGAAGCATCTCCTGGCTTTATGCATTATTGTACACCAGGGCAGTATTAAAAGAATTACCTTTTTTAGTTTTTGGAAAGTGTGTGTGTGTGTGTAATTGTATTTTATAAATGATCTAGTACCTACTTGTGTGAAAAGTTTAATGAGCTGTGAATGAAGATTGTTTTTGTATTTTTATCAGTTGTTTTACCCTAATAATTAAAAGGCCTATATTATTATCTGTCTGTCTGGTTTTATACTTGCACAGTACTTGGTGGGATTTTGTTTTTGTTATTTTTAACCCACATGAAAATTGTGAGTTTATGTTTGGCTGTCCTGCCAGCCAGCTTGGCATGGTAAAAGTTGTAATATGAGGTTTCTTTGTATGCCATAAACATGATAGAAATAAAAACATTGCCTGATGGTACTTATTGAGTTTTACCATTTCATGCAACTTTTAGTGATCTTCACCGCATTTCGAGGTTACTGCATTGTGAAAGAGTTACACAAATTCAAGGTGATATACTACAGTTAAACTCTCATCTGTTCCAGTTGAAAGATTTTTATTTTTATTTTTTATTTTTAATGTTTAATATATGGACCATGTACTAGGTTATGTATGTAATGCTTTAATCAACCTTGGCTTTATTTTTTAGTTTCAGAATGACCTTTCATGTGTGCATGATTATAACCACAACTGAATTCTACCTGGTTACACCAGTTTTGATGATCTTGACATTATTTCAAGGTCAGGTGGTTTATCAGAAGAAGAAAAAAAATATGCTTCATAGTTTTTCAGTATGGTCTGATTAACTCAAGTTTAAACTTTGCATGATTGTTAAATGTATAACAAGATCAAAAGAAAGTAGTTTTCATGAGTTTAACACACATTGAAGGGAGACAGTTTACACTTACCTGTCAGCAAAACCCTTTGTTGTGTGCTCTTTCTTGGAGACCTTTTAAGTGAGATGTAGACTTGTTTATATACACTGACCTAATAATACGCAAGATGAATTTAAACAACCTTTGCATTTATTTAATGGTGATGCTGTTGACATTTTTTGAGATGTCAAAGTACTTTTCAACAAAAAATCCAGTGTGCAAACTAACTGTGGCCTTGAATTATTAAAGGTTTATTTCTTTCTGCCCTTCTTATCTTATTGTTTTTTGTTGTTGTTGTTTTTGTGTTTGTTTTGTTTTTGTTTGTTGCTGTTTTGTGTTTGTTTGTTTGCTGTTTTTGTTTTGTTTTTTTGCACAAGAGACTTTTGTTAAACTCTCATACATGTTGTTGCCCTGATATAACCGTAATGGTTGATTTGGCGTAAAACATCAAGTTACTTATATACATGTTGGATGAGGGATAAACAAAAGACAAAGAAATGACAAAACTGACATTGTAGTGCTAGAGAGCAGAGTCAATTTGATTGTGTTGTTGCTGTTCCTGTTTTTTATCATCATGTGCAACAGAACCCCACTTGTGACATATTAACTGGCTGCAGTGATCATAAAGTATGCCTTTATGTCATACAATTATCTTTAAAGGACAAAAGTATGACAAAGAGTACCATGGCAATGTCTTAGTCGGGTTTATTTCATAAAAGGAGAATTTCACATGGAAGGAGTTTGTGTTATGAACAGTTTGCTGTATTCTGTTTTCAGTGCTGGCCATTGTGATGTTTCCTGGCATGCGAGAGACAGGCATGGTGCAGCGATATCTACACAAGTACTGGATCTTTTTAAAGCGCAAGCTGTTTGGGCGTGTGCAAGTCCTCAAGACTAAAACAAACTGAAGCTGCAGTCATCATCATCTTTACATGTGTATATATGGAGGGGGGGGGGGGGGGGGGGATTTTATATATATATATGTAGTGAAGTTTAGATTGGGTTAATTTTAATCAATATAATGTAAATGAAAAACATACACTACACACATTCTATGTCCTAATAAAAAATAAAGCATATCAGGCAAAACAAACTTTTTTATATATATGGTCAACTGTCCAGCACTGATTGAACTTGGCAAACTGTGCATGGTGTGATAGTCACTTGGGCCTGCAGATTGTTTAGTAAATATTTTATGTTGCTAATGCAGTGCACTTTGTTTCTGAACTTTCTTTGTTTCTGAACATTACTTGATGCCGGGCCTACTGCTGACAATGTGTAATCTGTCTCACGCTGATTCAGAACTGCCAGTAAACAGGACTCTCTCTCTCTCTCTGTGCCCAGCCTGCTCCCTCTATGCTTCATCGCAGCCAGCAAATGAGACCAACTCAATCCACTGTGCAAACACTGTGCTAAAGGGAGCAAAGTGTATGACCCATGGTGCCCCTTGCAGCTGGAAGAATCCAAAACATGCAAGCTGTGACAGACAGACAGTGATGACAAATTAAATAGTTTTTTTAAAATATGTTTTTAAACTATGTGCTACTTTCACACACACACACACACACATATGCCGTGCATGTGTGTGTGTGAGAGAGAGAGAGTTGCTTTGGAAGCTGTGTGTATGGCTCAAGTGCATGCAGGTGTATGATTTTGTGGTTGTGTGATTGTGTACATGGATTGTGCACAAGTTGGATTGTACAGTAAAATCCAAACACATAAAAGGTTCAAGATAACGCTATTTATTAGGACAAAACACATTAGTACAGTAAAGCTTATGTATTTTGGGGACGGATGGAGTAGCAGTTTTGTTTTATTACAAGTTATTACAGGGCATTGTGGTATAGTCCATTTTTTTGTTCAGTATGTTAACATATATATGTTAACATTGCTCTGCATTAAAGTGTGTGTGTGTGTGTGGGGGGGGGGGGGGGGGGAGTTAGTGTGTGTGTGTTCATTTTTAGTTTTTTTTATGCCCCTGTAACCAAGTCTGGGAGGGGAAGGAGTTAGGGGAAAGATTAGAATCCATCTCCCTCTATATAATCATTTCTCCTTCCCTCCCTCTCTCTCTCCTCCATGCTTTTTTATGGTGGTGGTGGTGGGGGGGGGGGGGTAGCTTACATACCTTTGAACTGTTAAACCTTTGCAACTAAACTTGGTATGCTTGTGCACCAGCTGGACTGTTTTAAAGAAACATGGTTTCCATATTCAAGGTGAAGGCCACAGCAAAGGTCTGGATCTGTGAAAATGTCTGTGAATTGTTTCTCTTTTGAACCAGTTAACCTCATAATTATGACCAAGTCTGGTATACTAGTGCATTGTTACTTGACAGAGTCATGAGAAAAGGTCAGAGCAAGGCTTTCAGTCCATGATGAATGTCTTTCGGTCTAGTATTTTCTAAAACCTGGAACTTCCAGTATCAAGCTTTGTATGCTTACATTACGTGATTACCAGGCCAAGTGTGTGAAGAGTTAGATTGCCATCTTCCTGATGAAGGTCACTAGAAGGGTATTTACTTGTGGAACCTGTGCCATTGAATCTTTTCAAACCCAATTGATCGGGGGGGGGGGGGGGGGCCTTGGGGAAAATAAAGTAGATGGTAGTGTCTGGCAAGATGACAAACCTCATTTTTCTCTTCTCTTGATGCTTGGTAATTTTAAATAATAATGCATTTTAATCCCTTTTGACAGTGTTGCAACATGTGTATCACTTGCCAGTTGTGCATATTTTTTTTAATTGTTCTACTGAAACAAAACATGGCTGTGTTGTGTATGTGTCTTTTTGTTTTTGTTTTTTATTATAATCTCAGTTGTATCTTAGTTGAACAATAATGTATGTCTATGTAACTGACAAAGTTCAGCCAGGCAGCTGGCTGTTTGATACAAAAAACAACATTAGGAGTTTTGTTACCAAGAAAACAACATCTTTCAAACTTTGCCTGGTGGCAGTCTGTGTTAAGCTTGACCCATTTATGTTGGTATTGAGCTCATTTTCGAAATGCCTGCAGTGTCAGAAAGGCAGGAATGAAGCCTATTTTATTTGTATATTTGAATCTATCAAGCTGTAATTGTATGTTGGTACCTACACAAACAAGATCATGTACAGTTTGTTGCTATATATATGTTGACTATGGCATGTTCTTTTTAGGAAGATGAACTTTTGCAGTTTCCGACTCTAAAAGCATTAATGTTGGAATTTTCAGTCAAATTTTGCACAGTGATATCCTCAGTTGACAATAATTATCCTTTTGTACCAGTCTTAAAGATGTTGTTTGGATTTCGAGGTCAGATCCACAGAAGGGTTAAACTATTCCTTGAAGTCTCTTGGTAAAGGCACATCTGTTTCAATATAAACTGTATTTGATTGTAATGTATGTATGTAGATGCAGACCTTGCAACAAAAAATGAACACAATAACAGCCTTTTTGACACTGTTTAAGCAATCTCTTTCAAACTGTCCATGATATTAAGCTTTCATGAGATTACCTATTTATACCATCTCAGATTACCGTATCCTATTTTGGAGGTCACAAAAAAATCCAGAGAAAAAAACAGAAAGCTTTATTTTCTCAGTTAGTTGAGCATTTGATCCATCTTTTCAGTAAGTTGTTGATTTTATATCAAAACACACAAAGGCTTAAGATGGGATGCCTTTTAGCAAAACGCTGTATTTGTGTGTGTGCAAAAACAGCTTTTCACCCCCCCTTTTTTTTAGTGAAAACAAAAAGAAAAGGAATAAAAAAAAATCTGTATTGTCATGATCTTGTTAAGATAGCCATCAGTATTTACAATCTTCAGCAAAACTTGGTATTTGGAGTTTTCTCACTTATTATCAAAACTATCACATATATATATTACATATAATGTTCTGCAAAACAATGTGACCATTATGTTCTGCAGAACATTTCTTGGTAACTCTTCACAAGAACAAGACAACGGTTTCTTCTTTAAAGGTAAAATGGTTATTGTTTCCATGTATAGACATGTTTGCCTACAATTTGCTGTTATGAGCATTCTTCCATAACACATTTGTTCTTGACCCTTTGTGTGTTTTGATCTTTTTTTTCCCAATTGCTAGTAGTCACTTTTTTGTGTGTGTTTGTGTTTAGTTTTTTTGGGTGTAAATTGTTTAAGCATTGCCAGTAGAGCTTGTTGTGCAAGACTTTTTTGTCATGCAGTAGCACTTGAGTACAGAAACACATAATCTTGATGCTATCTCTTTATGCTGCTGGAGCAAACAAAATGTAGCAATGTACTGACTCAAAATTATTTGGCAAAAAAGACTTTTGGGTTCCAGTTATGATGCTGTTGGATGCACATTTTAATTATTCGTGTAGCTCAAAAGAGCAGAGTTCAGAAACATCAGAGTCACAAAACTGACACTGCAGCTTGGCTTGTTAATTATTTCAGTCTGTAGTTGGTCATTTTCACTGAAACACTTTGATATGATATTGATTTCAGCATTGTTCATAGCACCACACTTCTTCTTCAGCCTCACAAATCCTTCAAGCTGCTGTTACTGGCACAAAATAAAATGGTGCCACATTTTCAATCTCCTTGATGTCATCATTGAAATAGCACACAATAGTTTTAAGTCTTTATTTCCTGCACGGGGGTACCATGGATGCAGAAGTTAAGGTCTCCTTTGAACACAACCCAGACCTAACAGAAGTGGTTTTGTTTTGTTTAAAGCCCAGGGTAGGTCAGAATACACTTTGCAAGCTTCACCTTCTGCCAGGAATATTCATTTTCCTATACCTGCCTTCCTGGTTCTCTCAACTTTGCTTTTTTTGGGTTTCCTCTTCAAATGTGAAATGGCATGTCATAACAGTGGGTCAGACTTTTGTTTGTGGAATGATTATTGGTTGTTGTTTTCCTGGACTTGTATTGGTTGTTTTTGATGACTTGTGTTTTGCCCAGATATGGCCTTTACAGTTGACTGGGTGTTAAAGTAAAAGGGGGAATGAAGTGATGAAGAAGTTGGCCTGAAAACATAGTAAGCATGCAGATATTTCCATCTGCCAGCTTTATTTGGCTGTTTATCAATATTTATTGAAAGAACTGAATAATGGATAATTCTTCGAATTTGAACTCCTCAGGGTGCAGCCATATTTTTTTCTTCTTTGCTAGTGAAGAGCAGGAAAAGGTTGGCTTGTGAGGTATTTGATGCCATTGTAAACAAGGGTGGCATAACTGAACTGTTTGCAACCAAACTTGGTATGGTGGTCCATATGCATCGATCATGAGCCAGGGTATCATCCGAAAACATTGGTTTGCTCCATGTCTTCAAGGTCAAGGTCACAGTGAGGACACATAGCCAAACTCTGACTGTTTCTACCATATTTTCCATACAGCTGGTGAATGAGGCCTGTTGCAAACAAAGTGGGAATATACTGACATGTTCACTGTGACGTAAGTATCACTGGGCACACAATAGGGGATAGTTTGCCATGCAAGGTGACCAACCTTGTCATTATGTGCATCTTCACAAAGCAGTCCAGTTCCTTTTTTTTTTTTTTTTTAAGGGTATGTTGGAATTGCTTCGTTTACAAAGAGACAGGTGAGTTTTGTAGATTTGGTTTTGTGACCCCTACCATCTTTGAGTGCAGTATGATGAAATTTACACCCAGCAGCATCAGGATATATATAAAAGTCTTTGAAAATGACTTACATGTATCTATCTGTACATCTGAATTAAATTTATGTCATGACTTAGCTCCATTTTGGTTTACCCAGTACAACGAAGGAGGCAGTGCAAAAACTTGGAAGTTAGTATACGTGTGGTGCTTTTGTATCGCTGGCAGTGAACTTTTTATTCTGGTGTTGTGAATTGTCATGGTGATGAGATTTTCTAGAGATTAATAAATTGTTGTTCATGTGTATATAAATTAGATGGTGTACCATTCACACTTCTGCCTAAAGCAGCTAGTTATTGTGACCTCAGATGAAAGGAGCATAGACAGGTGTGGCACCTTTAAGTAGCACTAGCAGAGTTTGGGTTCAGCTCACCATCACATCTGTACATGTATTTTGAAGATTATGTCAAAGTGTGGAAGTCTTGAGTAGGTTATGTGAGAGAGAGATGAAGGTAGAACAGAGGTGAGTTTACTGTCTATATATTGTTGTTCAAATTGTACACGTTGTTGTAAAATTTCATCCATTTTACTTAGAGGCTCCATGCTCCAAACACAGTAGTTTTGAGAAATCTTCATGTGCATCATTTTTGGGTTAAACCATCGAAGGAAAAGGCTGTTATTTATTTAGGAAGCATACTACTTTGTGTGATTTACTGATTTCTTAATTATTTCAGAGCAATTGTATTATTAGTAGGGCTTGCTGACTTTGTTCAAAGCACAGATATTGCAAGTCATGACATTTGCATGGGTTGTGTTATAGTTTTGTGTATATATATGTAAATCAACTGATTATTTTGTAGAGGTCAGTGCTCTCTGTTTTCTTGATTCTTTGTTTTAGAACTTGAGCAGTCAGATGAGTAGTTACATGCTTGTATCTAGGCTCACACTGTAGTGGCTGGCAGCTACCCATAAAACCTGATGGCAAGTCCTAGCTGCTGAAGATGGAAATTAGAGGATCATGAAGGACAGAACAAGAGCTGTGGGCCCAAGTTGTCACTTAATTCATTTCATTTTTGCTTGAACACAGACCCATGCAAAGAATGAAGTGGGATGGGGAAAGGGTCTTGGAAGCCTTGCTTTTACATTATTAATGATGTATGATACTTTGGTGTGGCAGTAGTGGTGCATGTACTGTTCCGCATTACTTTCATGGTAACTGATGTCACTGTTTAGTTCAAAGATCTGAACTAGAGAGTGGTTTGCACATGCAGCCTCAGAGTGCAATGTCTTTCACAAAGCAGTGAAAATCCTTTGTCTTGTAGGGCTCAGTTTCACAAAATTTCACTGCTGCACGTTTCAATAGCTTGTGGTATAATGCAAAAAAATATATGCTTCCTTGAATACCAGCTGGCTTAAACTTTGTTTTGATGTTGTGTGGGTCTGATTCTTATGTGTCCAGTTGTGCTTTCTTTCTGTCTCACCCTCCACATTCTACACACATACGCATTTGTACTTCCTCTTCTTTAATAATACTTTTGCAAGCAAAAATATTCAATCTGCAACCCACTTCCAACATAATTTATGGTCTGCAGCCCACTCCCAACACTATTATTGACAATAGCAACTACAGCTATAATGTGTCAGTTTCAGTATCATGAACGTATTCGTAACTGATCAAACATCATTGAATCAGTCTATCAAATTACAGTGATCTGTGCATTATAAAATATTGTAGATCCTGTACCAATCTATGTTGCAACACTAGTCTCTTGACCCTAGAGTTTGGTATAGACACCATTGCAAGCAGTATTCACAAAGCAACAAGCACTAAAGCAGTTATTAACCAGACTACAAAAACATTAGAATCAGTTTATGGTGACCTGACTTGGTCTTCAATCCATGCACTGGAAATCATATGCCCCCCCTTCCCGCTATTATCTTTGTCACAGATTAATAGATGTTGGAACATATTTGAATTTCAGGGGTAGGTCAGAAAAAAATGTCTCTTGTGTTTAACTTTCAATTGAGTTTTTTAAATTTTTTACTTAGATTTCTGTGAAACACTTCTGAGAGTGTGCATTAGAATCACTCAAAATGCTTAATTTGGATAATCACTGCCCACTGACCTCACCAGAACCTAGTCACATGCACAAGTAGCATGCCTGATATTTAAACCCTCTTCTTATGCCCCACATGCCTGTCAGCAGCTGCTAATACAGAAAACAATCACTGTGACACCATTGAAGCAGCACGTGGAAGGTGAGCATTGGCGGCATAGTGAATAAAATTCTGGCAATGTAGTTGCCTGCACAGTGGGATTTCTGCAAGCTATTGGTTCGAGGAAAATGGTTGCTTTCTAAAAATAAAACTGACATAGCCTTCTAAATTCAAATCCACCATCAGCTGCAAGTGTATTCTTTGCCTGCCGCAAATAATGACAAGCACCTCATCTTGGTGGATAAGCCCTGTGTGTTCTTCACCTGCTTAAAATTACTACCAAATGCCTCATCTGCGTGTGTGTGTGGGAAGGGGTGGGGTTAGCCCTAAGTGTGTTCTTTACCTGTCTGAAATAACATAAGTGCTTCACCTGGGGTGGTGGTGAGCCATAAGTGTGTTCTTTACCAGCCTGAAATAACGTAAGTGCCTCACCTGGAGGGGTGGCGAGCCATAAGTGTGTTCTTTACCTGTCTGAAATAACTATGAAGTGCCTCATCTGGAAGCTTGCAAAATAACTATAAAATTTGCTTGGGTTGTTGGGGGGGGGTGCCCTAAATGTGTTCTTTACCTGTCTGAAATAACTACTAAGCATCTCATCTGGGGGGATGAGCCCTAAATGTGTTCTTTACCTGTCTGAAATAACTACTAAGCATCTCATCTGGGGGGATGAGCCCTAAATGTGTTTTTTTACCTGTCTGAAATAACTACTAAGCACCTCATCTGGGGGGGATGAGCCCTAAATGTGGTCTTTACCTGTCTGAAATTCTGAAATAACTACCAAGTGCCTCATCTGGCAGCTTGAAATAACTACAAAGTGCTGCACTTGAGGGGATGGGGGGAATGAGCCCTAAAGGTGTTCTTTACCTGCCTGAAATAACTACCAAGTGCCTCATATGGAGGGAGGTTGGGGGGGGGGGGGGGGGGTGAGCCTTGAATCAGTCAATCAATCAATCAAAATGGTATTTGCATGGCACAAATCCATATACATTCTAAGCACCTCACATAATGCAACACTGTAATATAGTACTAAAATGCAATACAATAACACGCATAAACGCTCTCATACATGCCTTTAAAATAATATAGTTATCCATAATAACAATACTAGTACAACACACACTGTACGCATGACATGCAGGCATGCATGCACACACACATGCAGCAGTAGTAACAGAAAGATCATTTTCAGAAAATTGTTATGATTGTTAATCAGTGAAGTGGACAATGAAGAGGTAGGATTTAAGTTTGGATTTAAATGTGTCTATGGGTTTCCGCATGTCTCAGGGGAGAGTTCCATGATTTTTAGCAGCAAAGTAGGAGAATGAGTGGTCACCTTTAACTTTGCAGTTGAATTTTGGGACAGTCGGTATGAGGGTATTTTTGGAAGAGCAGAGATATCCAGAGGGGCAGTGGTGATGTAAAATATCAGAGAGGCAGGATGGAGCATCGAAGTTGGTAGGAGAGAAAGCAAGACGATCGTGTTTGTAAAGAATGCATGCAGGTATCAGTAGCCAGTGAAGCTGCTGGAGTAGTGTGCTTGTGTGTTCAAGTTTGGGTGCTTTCAGGATTAATCTTGCTGTGCAGTTTTGGACATGCTGGAGCCTTTTGATCATGCAATGGGGAAGGCCAGCTAAGAGAGAATTGCAGTAATCTAAGCGAGAAAGAACAAAGAGGTAGGGCAGGAGGGACTGCATCATACAGTGTTGTTCTTGTCCCTGTTGGAAAACCTGATTGGCTGCAGTAAGCATAACATCAGTTATGAAAAATAATAAACCATCACAATGTATATGTTTTAAAACAGTTTAGAAAATGCATCAACACCCACAAAAATACACACATAGATTGACAGATACTTTCAGAAGTATATTTATAAACTTTTACAGGGGGAGGGAGGGAGGGCAGATCAGCATAAAACCCAGTATTTGCTGCCCCTCATGGGAACCGAACCCTTGCCCTCCAAGTTCCAATGCTTGTTGACCTCATCAGAAACATGACAACTCTTTAAAAAAAAAAAAAAATGAAAGAAAGGTGGCTGATGCTAGTGACAGTACATTTTTATTTATTTATCTCTGACTGTTAATAAAATTACTGTTGTTCAAAATGACACACAGATGCACACACTGAAAATTTACACATCTTTTGTATTGCCAGATTAAAATAGCTAGTATTTTTTTCAACTTCATGTGTGTTTTGATGCTGACAACTCCAGTCCATTCTAAACAATCCAGCTACTAGCCTGCATGGCTACTATACTTTAACATGATGGCAAATGAGGTAAGCAACAAAACTGACAGAAGTGCAAGATTCCTTGATTCTGCAACTAATTTCTCCAGCAATTACAAGGTAAGTTGGCAGATTTCTTCCATTTCATTGTTTTTAATGTATTATCTGTCTGTCGCCTGATAAAGGTGGATGCACATAAAATTTGCATTGTTTTATATTGCCTAACTAAAATTGGTGTGCTTAAGAATGCTAGCAGTCATATTTGTTCCAGATTTTTGTTTTGTTTTTAGGTGCAAATGCATAAAATGTTCAAAAGAATGCTTACGCAGACGCACAAAATGCAAATTTTTGGGGTAATCCCCTTTGTCAAGCTACAGACCGACACTTAAACAACAGTTAAATGGTTAAAAACAATGAAAAATGAGACAAGAAGTGAAATATCTTTGCTTGGTTGAGCTGTTGTTTTCTTGTCAACATTCTTCCAAGCACTGGAGGACAAGAAAACAACAGCTCAACCGAAAAAATGTAAGTTATTTTGCTTCTCATCTAATTTTTCATTGGTTTTAACTGTTTAACTCTTGTGGCTTGACAAAGGGGATTACCCCGAATATTTGCAGTTTGTGTGTCTGAGTCATAATAAATCAGCATTCTTTTGAACCTTTTATGTGTTTGGATCTGGTTTTAGAATGCTAACACTGTAACAGTCATTCTTGTTTCAGATTTTTGTTTTTAGGTGTTTTTGTCAGAATACAAGTATCTTCTTTACATCATTTGATCACACTGACACACCTATACTGACCCACAGGTCTGGCCTCCTATGGCACAAGATAGAACAATAATAATAATAATAATAAAGGAGATTTGTATAGCACATCAACTACCATGAGCACAATGTGCTTCACAAACTACATGTATGTACAAAAGCAAATAATAGTGTAATCAAACCAAAAAGACAAACATACAAATCAATACTAACCGAAAATAAATCATTATAAATTACAACAGTGCACAACTGTGTACCATCCATACACTCAAAATTTGCATACACACACACACGCACACATATATCTGAAAGTTTCCCCCAGGAAAACAATAAAGGTTAGAAATATCGGGAAGAGTATATTCTACTTCTTGCATCTCATTCCCTTCATTTATATGCATATCAAATGTAAACAGTAACAATGTATATTATTGCAGTGTAGGGAGAAAAAAGAGCAATTAATTAGTAGTAAACATAATTATTAGCAATAATTATACATATATGTGCCTATCAATGGCTTCATTCAGTTGCTACCATCTGTCAGATTTCAGTTTCATGAATTGTGCAATGATTGGTGAGTACCAATGAATATATATACTCGATGAACTAATTTTCCTTAAAATCAAACTTTTCATATACACTGAATTTTGCCATTCAAGAGCAGAATCTACTCTTTTCCTGAGAAGAAACCAAAAGAAGGTGATGTCAAATACATGTACAGCACATTTTCATCTCTAAATGTTAATAAAATTGCTGTTGTTTAAAGTGGCACACACAAAAAGCAACACTTCAGCCAGAACACTTCACCCACAACCTGCATAATTATCACAACTGCTAACTCTGAACACTTCACCCACAACCAGCATAAGTACTGCACGCACTATTCAGCCTTCATGTGGTCAAATACTAATCGTATGTTGTTCACAATCTGTGACTTTGGTATGCGGTCAGATGTGATGAGGAAAAAAACAAGGGATGCTACTCCTGCCCCTATGGCGATGTATGCTGCTTGTTTCACTGGTGAAGAGACTGGCTTCTGTGGAAACAATGCCACATCAACATCCTCATCTGGTTCTGGGTCTGGCGAAGCAATGATGTGTGGTCGCAAGTGATACAGGACCTGAAACAAAGTGTAATTAATTTTCATTTACTTGGTGTCAAGTTGTCCTGATCAGAAACCTGACAACTTATTTTTAAAATCTGAAACAAAGATGGCTACCAGCATTCCAATGCTTGCACTGAAAATTTGCACATCTTGTACTGTCCCATTATAATCACATTCTTTTTAATTTATGTGTTTTGACACCATTTGCTCACACACTGATTTCCCATTGATTCAAGTTATATATGTGTGCAACTTATATATAATGAATAAATGGTACCTTTTTTTTAACCCACCACTGCAGACGTGTGTATGTGGATGTTTTATTTTTACTGTAAGTCATACTTTTTCACCTGCAAATCATATCAGTCATCAAAATGGGTAGGTAAGCCTGATGTGGAATTGACATTATGTACAGCTCAAAAGATTTCCTTTTTAAAGTCCAAGAAAAAAAAGTAAAATGTTTGGGGAGTCTAGGAATATGTCAATAACTGCTTTCTAAATATATTCCCAGGTCACATATAGCATATTAATGGCATATGTTATGCTTTATCTCATCTCATCCACACACAATAGGAACTAGCCATCTCACTTTCAGTGGGAGGAAAAGTGATGATTTTTTTATTTTTTTATTTTGGTTGCTTTGGAAATCTAGTAGTCATTGTTTTCCTGTAGCATTATTTTTTCATCTGTTGGCTAATTTACCCCCCCCCCCCCCCCCCCAAGACCAGTTATAGCTTGGTGTTTCCCAACAGATCACCCCTTTTTCAGAATGCTGCAATACATCATCAAAAGTTCATTCCACAGAAACAAACACCAGAATAAAACAAATAAGTGACAAAAATGAAAAACATTTGTATTTGTTTTATCTGTGACATCAGACACTTGGGTGATGTCAAACTGAAATGCTAGAAAAAGTGCAAAATGTATGCAAGAGCATGCAACAACAACAACAAAAAAGTGCTGCCAACAACTTATCAAATCAACAGTACTCTCTGTCACAGAATTGTATGGTAGGATCATGCTCTTCTCACCTGTTCCAAGCACTTGAGGAGTTTTTTTATTTAAATTTGTTTTAAATGAGAAGGCTCGTTCCAACCATACAAACTTTTAACTTGGTCGAAATCTACAGTGAAAATGCAGCTGACAGTTTTACTTTTCCATTAACCCCATAACAGTGAAATTAGATCAAGGTCACTGTAACTGGTATAAAAATGTGAAGCTCAGTGGATCATCTTAATTGAAAATTTGAAAGATCTTGCTAACAAGAACAGTCTCAAAACAAGAAACAAACAACAACAAAATCTTAAATGTTTGGCCAATAACAACCTGGTTACACCAACAACAAAAAAGCAACATAAGCAAAACCAGTCATCAAAAAGAAACGCTGACCTCTGTGGCAGCTCTGTAACCTGACTGGATGGCACCATTCATGAAGCCACACCACACCGTTGCAGTCTCTGTCCCAGCAAAGTGGATTCTGGAAAATGAGTACATTTCACATGTTAATGCTATCAGCAGCAGTCACGTGAAGTGTCATGAGCAGTACTGTCAAGCAGTGACAGCCTGACCGCCGTTAAACAATGAATGACTAAACAGAAATATATCAGAGTTTTCACCTGGTGCATTGGATGTCTTGACCTGTCTCCTCAGTCCGTTTCTAAGGAGTTGTTGCTGATCACGTTTGTATAACACTATTCTCTGCCCTTGAGCAGACTCACTGTGCTCTTGTTGCATGTGATTCTGAATGAGTGACTAGCCTTTTTACTGCCTTTTTAGCATGAAGCGATATAGGCAGAATGCTGGCAGTGAAATTCACTGTCTGTGCCAATTTCTGTTTGTGACCATTGTTTGCCAGTAATCTCGACTCTTTCAGAGCAAACCTGCGATGTTCATCATTTGAAGGTTTGATCTTAGTCCCGCATAATATACATTAAGCCGCTCACTCTTAAGAGCAAAAATGACAAAGTTCACATCATGAGAGGCTCTGGTCTACTTGACATTCACTGACATCATCTTCTTTGTTGAGCCTCTTTCCTCAGTGCAATACACACACCACTGTAATTGTGGGCAACCTGGTTTGTATCAAAAACTTATGTTCATGACTTGCATGCACAGTCTTCCACCGATTTGTTTTAGTTTGAAACTTGACTGGCGCACAGCTGTGACATTCACTAGATTCTCCAAATCAGCATCAGCTTCAGCTGTAATTTATCATCATTTCAAAGAATGCATGCTTAACTTTTGACACAAGTCCACTGGATCTCACCTGATGAAAGAGGCATTTCTGATGTATTTTTGGGCATGTGTAAAATTCTTTGCAACTAAAGTCAAAGCTGGTCATCACTCTCAAACCTAGGTTGCAAAGTGGCAACTTGGGTAAGACAAAACAGCCTAGAAGGCTGACATAACTCCATCCTATCACCATCAACAACTTTCAAGATACACACACATACAGAGAATTTAATCAGTTCACATTCAAATGTGTTATTATTCCAGACAAATTCTGGATGAGAATGGTCAATGGTTTTAACCACTATGATCTTCACTGGGATAAAAGATAAATATAAAGAAGGAGAAAACAGAAAGAAGAACTAAGAATAAAGTAGTGAAAAAGAGACAGCTGGTTTACTGCTTCCACATCACCCATCAACAAAAGATCAATGTAGACTGTTCAGCACCTTTTATATATATATATATATAGCACTATTCTCCACTTTCGAGCAGACTTACTGCGCTCTTATCACATATCATTTAATGAGTGACTAGCTTTTCATAGCTTATTTTTGAATATGGTATATGGTATATTAACAGCGCTGTTTGACTGTTACATGGCTGGTGCCACATGAAACTGCTGCCATCTCAGCACGTTCTGTGTACACCATGCTTCCATGTACTATGTCACACCACTTCATGCAAAACTATATACATAGGGTGCATGTGCGTTCAGCTGTAACTTTCCACCTGCACTTATGTTCCCTTTATTACGCAATACAAATGCTTTGTCCTACCTGTCCACTGGCTCCCTCAGCACAGTGTTGAAGTACTTGGTGGTGTCAGGCATGAGAGACTTCAGAAAGCAGCCCCCGTTGTATGGCTCTTTACTCCAGTCACGCTGTCTGAAGTCCACAAAGTTATGCACACCAGGACCAACAACATCCTCCAGGAGATCTATGATTGCTGCCTGTCGCCGCTTTGGCTAACAATTAAACAGAGAGAGAAGATGCTGACAAACAGTACACCAAAGAAGCACATGCTCAACTGATTCACAGTGCATGACACAAGTGCCTTTTTTCTTCTTCTTTTTTTTCAAAGGGGATTTGGAAACAATGGCGGAAAGATTCCAATGACAAAAAAGATAATGACATTTATCCATGCTAGGAACATGCAATGATAAAGAACACTAAAAAACAACCTCCATCTGACAAAAAGGGGACCCCCCCCCCCCCCCCCCCCCCCCAAAAAAAAAGGAAAAATACTTTCTGAACTGACAAGTTAATAATACCTCTTCCTCAAAACCTTCAGGTGAAGAAATGAAACCAGCCAGTGCAGGGTTGGATCTTGCAGATGTGGCGTCATACACAATCCCTACAGGACCTCGCTCCCCATCCTCCAGCACTGATTGAAATCCATAGCACTTGCCATTGGCTGTCCAGAAAGACTGAAGACATAACACCATCACAGTGTTGCAACATGCTGAAATTCATGTGGCAACGTTTCATGCTTTCTTCAGGGAACTTCAGAGAAACTCCTGTTTTGTGTCTTTTACACAGGTAAAATGCATCCAACAATGGCTTCAGAAAGTTCCATGTAAAAAAGCTCTATCAAGCTTCAGGAAAAATCAGAAAGCTTTGTTTTGTTTTGTACAAATGAAAAATCCAGAATGTTTGAGAAGCAGTCTATATATTTGGAATGATCTATTGATTCTCATGATTTTCCAGAACAGATATGGAAGGCATGTCTGCAACTGTATGTTTCTCGCTTAAAGTGTTGGTTTGTAATTACCTCTTCAAAAGTAACAGCAAACTTGACAAGGAAAGCAAGGGGCACACTTTTCAACAAGGCCAGCTTAGTGGACGGTAATGGTGGAGTCACATTGATCTTTGCTGAAAAATAAACAAAATAAAATTCAGCTACTTCAGAAAAAAAGACAAACAAAATGGCATAAACAAAAACCTTGGAGAATTTTTGTTTAAAGTTGCATTAGAATAGCAATGGAGGAAAAAAGACAAAATTGTACTTTAAAGCTTAAAATTATGGCATGTCTTGAACTGGTGCTTCTTACAAGTGTTCTGGAGCTTCACACTGACAAACTTCTAAATGAAACGCATCCCATATCTTTTATACATTAACATATATGTTCATAGCTGAGAAGTTGATCAGTGTGTCTCACCCACAACAAATTGCAGCAAAACTAAGAACATGATTTCCTTCTCTTTAAATTCCATAGAGCTTAGTATATAAAGACAGAGAGAGAGACACAGAGAGAGGGAGGGTGAGGGAAAGGGCATTGTTTTTGTTTTTATGCCCAGTCAACCATGACAGCTAAATGTAAACACTAAACAATATATACATGCTAAACCTAGTACACTGCTCATCTAAAAAATAAGAAGGTAAAAAATGGTTTTAAACAAACACTTTAAAAAAAAATCTTTCCAAAGATGTGGGTCTCCTTTAGACAGTCAAAGATGCACAGAGAGAGAGAAGAGAGAGAGAGAGAGAGAGAGAGAGAGAGAGAGAGAGAGAGAGAATGGCAATATTGGTTAGCTATTTCTGTAGCAAATAAACCGACATACCACAGGGTGAATATTTCATCAGGGCCCATATGTATGAGAAGCAAACAGCCCCCTTAATCACGTTTATCTTCTAAATGGTAACATCATTGAAAAAATCAGCACATGTAGCACTGTCCAGCTGGCCTAACATATTTAAAGTCATAGACTAATTTTTTTCTAGGTTTAAGCAGCCGAAATGATGTATAAAAATGTTGGCTCTGATGCTGCCATTACCAACAGAGGCTACTATTAAGAGCACAAACACTTGTATGGACCACCACCACCTCACTTAATACTGAAGACCACAATGTTTTAATTATTCAAGAAAATTTGGATTCACCCATCAAGACACATCATAATCAGCACAGACAGCAAAGATGAGACAGGAAAATCTTGAATGGGAAGGGGTCATTGAGTCACTGAAGTCTGCTACAATTAAAATGAACTCGGACTCTGACAAGACTGTTGCACTGAGCTATATACAGGTCAGCAAGCTGTTGTCATGCAGCGTCCAACTGGTTTCAAGCTTTTGACATCACTTGTATTGATCGTAATAGAAGAGACGTTCCCAATCTAAAAATAAACACAAACAAATAGCTATTTTGGAGCTTTTTGATGACTCATGTAGGTGGAAGGAGAGCCTGACTTATGGACTATTAAGCTAATCAGGATTAGGGGCTATCTGCCTTTAGCTTTATTTGCTCTTCTTACATACAGACCCAGGTATGCATAGCTCTGACAGATCTATACCAACAGCAAAACATCAGAGTATGAGTGGTTACTCACCAGCATGATGGGGAGGTATCGCCAGGACAACTCTCAAACAACTGATCTGTAAGCGATTGTTTGTCACCACTCGTACTCGTTCGTTTGCCTGAAAGTTCAAGCAAACTTCTTCACATCATCACTGGTTATTACAACTGCACATATATACCCATCATCTTCACTGAGCATGCATCCTTAAAATGCAGTGGTGAACATGGTTAATTTATCTTGTTATTTCTGGCACATTTACCTGACTTTTGACTTTCTACTCTGACAAGATGGTGCCTGTGCTGCCAGTTTTATTCTACTTTGACCATGTTGTCAGTGCTGGTATTTCTATTCTAGTTTGGATATTGTCTGTGCTCTACTTTGACCAAATTGTCAGTGCTGATATTTCTACTCTAGCTGGATGTTGTCTGTGCTCTACTTTGATGTTGTCTATGCTGATATTTCTGCTCTAGTTTGGAAGTTGTTTGTGCTCTACTTTGACCATGTTGTCTGCACCAGCATTTCTACTTGACTTTGAGTTTGACATGCTGTCTGTGCTGAAATTGCTGAAGGTTTGCTGATTATCACAACTGGATGTATTGGACATGAAAATAACATAGGTTTCACAACAACTTCATATATAATGTATGTATGCTGATCACCAACTCATCCCAACAATCACTACATAGGCAGGTTAGGAACTAAGTGTCAACTAGCTAAAAGACTGGCAGTTTGTAGTTTCCCTTATGAGTGTTTACTTAAAGTCACTTATATCTGCCAGCCATTTCTGATTTTGCTATTAGCTTAACCATCCAAATTAACCTTGTTTGCTGAAAGAGGACATTTAAGAGCCTTGCCAGATATGCCAAACATGCAAGCAGAACGTAACACACCGAATGCAGCTGACAAAGCTCTCACAAGTCTGGGTGCAACATTTGACAAAAGGAACCATGCAAGTGCCTCTAGTATCAGTCTTACCTGTACAATATGGCTAACCGCCTGGTTCAGCCTGACATTTTTTTTGCCAATCACCTGCACCATGTGAGAGGTCAGCTGCTGCACCCCTCCCTGCAAACACATGTCAGAAGGGTTAGAGAACTGCTGCACCCCTCCCTGCAAATACACATTATTAGTGTTGGAGAACTGCTGCACCCCTTCCTGCAAATACACATTATTAGTGTTGGAGAACTGCTGCACCCCTTCCTTCAAATACACATTATTAGTGTTGGAGAGCTGCTGCACCCCTTCCTGCAAATACTCATTATTAGTGTTGGAGAGCTGCTGCATCCTTCCCTGCAAATATACATCAGAAGTGTTACAGAGCTGCTGCACCCTCCCTGCAAACACATGTCAGAAGTGTCTGAGATCTGCTGCACCCTTCCATATGACTGCAACCTGTCCAACCTGTCTGAAGTCAGATGCTACATCCCTTCCTATCCTTACAAACCACAGGTCAGACATGTCAAAGGTCAGCTGCTGCACCCCTTCCTATCCCTGCAGCCTGTCTGATGTTGCACATCTTCCTATCCACGCAAACCACAGGTCAGAGGTGTAACAGGTTAGCCACTGCACCACTTCCTGCAACCACAAGTCACATGTACAAAAGGTCAGGTTTGTCGTAGCCCTGAAATCACGAGTTTGAGAAATGAAAGGTCAGATGCTGCACCCCACCCTGTGAGTACAGCCGTGAGTTAGACAAAACCTATTTTTACCTCAAACTGAAACAACAATTAATTAAATCAGCTGTCTGCCACTACATCAGGGCATGATCATGGTGATACAAATACCTGTAGTAATTAATTTTCTTGGAGTTGGCAATAAAAAAACATTCTGCAAAGAAGAACAATAATAAAACAATGATAACACATAAACTGAAGTAAATAAATACAATTAATTATGAAATGAGTCCACTGCTGCTAGCCTTCCTCCCTTCATCTGATTTTAGTGCATGCACACTCATGTGCACACACAAACATGCACATACACACAGAAAGGATG
The DNA here is from genome assembly GCA_018857735.1 of Alviniconcha marisindica. Classification (NCBI taxonomy): domain Eukaryota; kingdom Metazoa; phylum Mollusca; class Gastropoda; family Provannidae; genus Alviniconcha; species Alviniconcha marisindica. The sequence continues at coordinate 74,297 of JABMCL010000919.1, read as the reverse complement.
AAAAGATGGGAAGGAGAGAAAAAGGTTGCATGGTCACGTGCATGTTGTCTGTGCCTACCTTCACCCTGCATTCCCTGCCACTGAATTCAGCCGGTTTGCTGAAGATTTCAACACCCCCTGCTGACTGCACATACATCAGAAAGTACAGCAGCGTCATCTCCCCTGTTGCCAAGCCAAACATACATCGGCAGGCTGCCTCTATAAGATCTTTGGAATCTGAAACAGTTTTGCATGGGACACCCCTGCAGGTGACTTGGCCAGGCACAACCCAAAGTACAATTACAATTCACCAGCCTTCTTGTATGCAAATCTCTAACTACCTGAATCATGACTAAGTTCAGAAGAGCATTAAGGCTAATACTTTGTTTTGTCCAGTTCAAATCAACATCATTAGAATTTACCATAGCAAAACATTTTCCAGCATATGTGACTGTGTACGTATGGATTGTTATTCTTTTGTTGCAAGTCACACCTTAAAAAAAATCTTTACAACTCCCTTAGAACACATGTGTGCCTTGCTCAACATTATCGTCAAACTCAAGAAGACCCAATTTTGTTTAACTAGTGCACAAAATGTATGGTCTGAACTGGTTGATCAGCAATGATTCTCACTGCAGGGCATGACTCTACTTAAATTGGTGCCATATGCCCTTAAGGCCATGGTATATACTAGCCACCTTCCCCTTACAGGTAAGAGCAATGAATGAATGATGCAATTTTACACCAAAACACATTGTGTGTCACTGTTTCTGATTCACCCGGTACAAGTAGCCTGCACTTGTGAAAGAATTAGAACACAAGCTCTTTAAGTCCATCCAGCATGAATGCTGCAGCCCAAAAGAACATGATACAACACACCTCTGCTGGTGCATGTTCTGATGAATGGGGTTGAAGAATGGAGCCGAGTAGATTACCCGTACCCCTTTCACACCAGCTGGAATCTATTTCTGTTTTGTTTTTATGATGTCATGATTCCTGAGCACCACCTTTATTAGATGTAATAGTAAACGCCTTTGGTGCAAAGCTTTGTACTGTGTTGTGCTTTCCATCTGAACAGGGTTGGAAGTGGAATGAAGGGATATTGTTTATAACAGACTGACTCAATATTTGGTGGTGAATGTGTTACGACATCACCAGATGCATCCACACAGTTCAGATATATACAGGAAAAACAGCTAATGTATCTTGTTCCATCTCAATCCAAAATTCCCATACATGAATTAATGGGCATGGCTGTGAATGCTTTGACTAGAGTTAAACTCTGACAAGACTAAGGTTTACATACAGACATGGCAGTACACATTACTTCAGGTGCCTGACATTTTTTTAATTTTATGTGAACTGACAAAATGTGTGACCAGTGTGCATTACTGCCACTTTGGACAGTTTGAATGACAAATATGTCATCTTGTTCAGCTTCAAGTTAATGTGTTCTTTCTAACTTTTCCTGTTTTTTTTTTTACCTTTTGAGAAAATCCAGGTGAAAAATGTATTCACACTTACTGAGCACTTATAGTTTTGCGCACTTTCATTTCTAGCATAATTCAAGGCATGACAACTGTTACTCTCCATTTTATTCTGTTCTGATGATAAACACTGAAACACAAATCTCACCTTGTGTCCACAGATTATCATCACAAAACGACTCAAAAGTAACCCCATCCCACGTTACAGCCTCAACAGAACTGTTCATGTCCATCTGAGCAAGTCTGCGTCTCATTCTTTGAAGCTGAAAGCAAAATAAAATACTGATATTGGATTTTCTGCAAAATATGGTGATATTTCAATAACATCACACAAATCTCAACAAAATCTGCAACTTAAACTTTAAAGCAAACACACACACGCAAGCACACACACATTAAAAAAATTCTAAAGCTAAGTTTTTGAGTCTGAAACTCCAGGGGGGAAAAAAGAAGAAAAAGAAGAAAAAAAGCTGCCATCATAAAACTAGAAAACAAAATTAGTAAATCATCAAACAAAAACTAAAAATGTCAACTTTTTGGACACTTACAAATTCACACAGGTTCTGGTAAGTTACAGACTTAATAACTGAAATTCAGACTGATCATTTGATTTATTCTTTGTCAGCATAAAAATTCAACTACTTGAAAATGGCAGGTATAAAGCTTGTTAATCAATGGGCAAGTAGGCCCATGCCTTCAGCAGTTTTGTGATTCTGTTTTTATTGGTTATACACTGTATATTTTATATAATTATATCCTAATGTGGTGTGTTAAGGCCAACACCTGTCCCCCAAAAAGATGCATGAAAATATATTTATATGCACAATTAATATGGAACTGAATAACAACCATGTACCTCATCTTCCCACTTCCCTTATATATATATATATATATATATATATATATATATATATATATATATATATATATATAACCAGCCCTCCACCTCCCTCAGTACACAATGAAAAACTGCTCTAAGTTCACACGAAAAATCTGAAGCCAAGCAGTCATTATTCTTTCACTTTTAGTATTCCATTAATTGTTTTTACCCCCATTTGATATGTGCCAATTTGTGTTTATTTTTTGTTTCAAAGCTTCAAATCAGTTTAAAACCCAATACTTCGACAACAAAAAATTAAGAAAAAAAAGTTTCCACTGACCCTTTGAACAGAGCTGTCTGGCATAATATATGTCAGTGTACACATGTGAGAAAGGGAGAGACTGAGAGCCAGAGACAGATAGAGAGAGAGAAGCAGAGACAGACAGACAGAGACACACACACACACACAGCATGCACACACTTTAAGCATGTGTACATATGTGTGCATGTGTATCAGTGAGACGGAGACAGCGAAAATACTGTTACCTTCCACGTGAACTGGGCTATGTCGAGTCGTGCCTGTATGGACAGCTTTGGCTCTGGGTTGACAGGCATGCCACCATGTGACTTGACTGGGTTGAAAGTGTCCATGTGAAACTTGTGCAGCATGTGCTGCAGATGGGGCTGAGGTCTGAACACAAACACACAAATGCATTACATATTATATGTGTGTACTGGTTACAGTACTTAATAATTTGCATTCAGGCTGGCAGGTCTGAACACAATGAATATGTTACACATCCAGCCTGGCACAATCATTATGTTACACATCCAGGCTGGCAAGTCTGAAGACAATCATTATGTTACACATCCAGTTTGGCAGGTCTCAACAGAATCCTTTGATTTGTACAATATGTTACATGCCTTCTCCTTTTTTTTTAAAGTGACAAAACAACAGTTAAACGGTGATAAATGAAAATGTACTTATCCACTTATGAGTGTGGTGTATTCAATGCCTGGAGTGTTTGGAAGAGTCTGTAACCAGATAAGAACATTTCAGTTTATCACTGTTTAACTGCTGTTTTGTTGCTTGAAAAAGGGGCTTACCCCCCAAAATACACGTGTTTTCCATGGTTATACTAGTGTTTCTTTTTAATTGTTCATGTACTACATGCCCAGTTTGGTGGGTTTCAACACAGTCTCTTGATCTGTACATACTTTACATGCCCAGTTTGGTGAGTCTGAACACAATCAGTCTCTTGACCTGTACAAGTGCTGCACACCCAGTTTGGCAGACTTGTCTGAACACAATGCTTTGATCTGTACATAATCATGTGCTACACACTCAGATGTGTAGGCTCAGACTGACCTTGGCACAGAAGTTCAGTGACAGAAGTTCAGTGTAATATAATGTAAAAGAGTATTTGTAAGACAGTTACACCTAGTGTGAGCCTGAAGTGCATGACAGTTGAAGACACAGTACTGAGTTAGTAAGTTAGTTCTTCAATTTTAATGTCCCATCAACCACACTGGGTCACCTCCAGGACAAACAAACACCATTTTAAACATTAAATCATGTGTTCCAAACAACAACAAAAAATCACTTCTAGTAGTTCTACATCAAGATGCAAGACAAGTTACCAAATCACAAGTGTTTTTAACATGCTGGCTCAGCACTGTGAGTCAACAGCAAACACAACCAAGTCAAAATTAATGACTTGAAACAGACCCGCACAAGACATTTCACTCATTTCCAACTGATCAGAAACGTTTGCCAAAACCCATTAAAAAGTATTCAAGAATGGATTTTTATCAATGGAAAAAGAGATACAGAAGGGTATTTATAAATTAATCAGCTAAGAGAGGGTGGAGAGCAAACCAGAAACTGATGAGAATTTTAGAACAGCAAAATATGCAGACACAAGGACCACTGGGAAGAAAAAGACAGCAAAATAATAAGGAAAAAACAAGAAGAAGAAGAAGAAGAAAAAGAAGAAGAAAAAAAAAAGGGGGGGGGGGGGGGGGGGGGGAGGTAGGCAAGCATGGCTGATATAAATGTATCAACAAATATTATATATAATAATGTATACATGCATGCACACTCATGTGTGTCATGTTATCTAGTTACACTGGGTACATTACACAGGGTGTGCAAGCCCAATGGCCTAGTTGTGGCTCTTCTAGTGCAGTGGAGTCCACATGCCGCAGAGACCAATCGTCTGAGGAACAACCACACCTAGCATCTGAACCATGTGAAAACGAGCCCAGTGACATCTGAACACATATCATAATCTCTCCCTATATATATATATATAATACATGCACCACTTAATTGTGAGGGATGCAACAGCTCTCCTTTGTGACAAAACACAACATGCAAATTTTCTGGGTTAGCCCTGTTTTCAAGCTACAAAAAACAACAGTTAAACTGTTGAATTCTGTCATAATAAATAACATTATTTTTAACCTTTTATGTGTTTGGATCTTGTCTGAGGAAACTGGCAGTTATTCTTTGTTCAATCTCTCCAAAAAAACAGATTTCCCTTATGGTCATCATGCCAGTTGGTTCCAATGTCAAAACAATAAATGTTGACAGTGCCAACAGATAGCCACTGGATCTACTTTAACAGTGACTACTTCACAGATGTGCACATCTTCTGTACTTGATCATTCAAAAAACAAATATATGCTTTACACTCTTCATTCATCATTGTCATTCTGTTCTTTCTATCTAACTACTCTGCTGGAAAAAACACACAGAAACAGACAACCAGCCAAACAAAACTATGAGTGATCTCACCTGCAGAGTACACTGAACACATAAGCCTAGAAAATCTAGACCTGAGCATTTGCTTTTCAATAAATAGCTATTTAGAAAGGGAATAATCAGGCCACTCCACACACAGACCACAAAGGACTGGTCAGTTCTCAGTACAACATTACAGTGCATGTATACGTACCTTTCAACCATTCCCCACCCAGGTCCAAATAAAGACCACAAAGGATCAGCAAGTTCTCAGTTACTACTACATACCTGCCAACCCATTCCCCACCCAGGTCCCAGAAGTCTTTGGTGCCATCTGCAGCATCAAGCTGTTCGGTCAGCGTGCGCCCTCCTGTTCTTCCTGTATTAATCACCAGCTCCTGGTTAGTAACATGGATCTGAGTCACCTATTTTCTCCAGTATTAAGCATTTACAAAACAAATTATACTGTATACACATCAACACAAATCACACAAGCACAGACATGTGTCATGACATATGCTTTTGTAATGTTCAGATTTGACACTCGTACTGAATGAAGCCACTACATCAGTACATGCACCAATCTCAGGTTGCACTACAAACACTAGACAGTAGACTTGATTACACACAACCCATCCTGAGATGTCACAGCCCATCCTGAGATACACATGTATTTATAAGTGACAAGTGGTTTTCCCCAGAGCAGTACACTAGGCCTCACATTTAAAACTTATGTTATCATGCTTGAAGAGCAAAGTATGCTCACCAATGAATGTGTGTGGTGTGTGTGTGTGTGTGTGTGTGTGTGTGTGTAAGACGAGAGAGAGAGAGAGAGAGGGAGAGGATAAAATACTTTATTTACGAGGGTAATAGATTTATAAGCATACAATGTATGCATTTTTTCTTACATCCTGCCCTCGCCCAGAGAGCGTGTGTCTGAGGGCGAGAGTGTCCAAGAGCGAGAGAGATTTGACTCAATTACCAAAAGCAGAGAGGTAATCAATATCGCATATTATGTATGTCTTCTTCTTTTCTCTCTCTCTCTTTCTTTCTTGTTATTTTAATGTGTCGGGTACAACGCCTGGTTTCGTTTTCTTCTCCGCTCTTGTTGAGCCAGTCCGTCAAGATAACCGGTGGTTTGCGCAGCACATTGCTGTATTTGAATATACAGCGTGTTTAGCCTAACAAATGCGCTAGCTAAAACTGACACACTTGCCGCAAGCGTGTTTTCTTTTTCAGTCTCTGCTATTGGTATGTCGACATATTTGTATAGAAAATAACATCCACTTGCCTTTTGCTTCTAACACCACCACACGGAGGCCTTTGTCTCTTTCAGCCAAATACAAGGCACACGACAATCCCGACAAACCTCCGCCAATCACAACAACATCACACTCATACGATTCCATCGCTAGTGAAACAAACGTCAATCAGCCATAGCCTATGTGCTGTCAAAGTTTGTGTCTGTACTGCAGCCGATGAAGCCCCTTTGCTCGATTGCGACGTGATCCGATGACCATTTGCAGTATGACCTGACCTTGCACAGCCGGCCACGTGATCAGCGGCACGTGGGCTCTCGGCACATCCGAGGATTCTTGATCATCGAATGATGCAACTGTCGCAAACACAAAGTAACATGCCGGCAAACATGATTGTACGGTGCACCAGTGTCTCGCAAACTTTATAAAGCCAGCGGCGACGTATGTGATCTGATGGAATCTTCGGCATGTAGTGTAAATTGCTGTAACTGAAATTCCATCTGGCTCAGCGGTGTAAGTGGCGACAACACTGTGACACACCTCCGGCAGTGATACTGTCTCACACACACACACAACAGCTGACAACAACAACAACAGAAAGCCACACACGCACACATTGACACATACGGCACAAACCGGAGAGGGAAGCGGGATTGTACAGTGGGCAGCCGTACACTAGATAACTTGTAGGGGATTCCCCCCCTACACTAGATAACTTGTACGGGATTCGCCCCGCCCCCGCCCCCGCCCCAAGTACCTAGTGGTGACACCACGCAGCGCCGCCTATCATATTTTCATTGTCTGTAAATTTTGGATCACAGTGCATGTATTTCATTTGCTGGGTTCAAATTAATTTTCAGCCATTCAGCGAGAGTACCACTCAACTGAACCAGTAAGAAGCCCATCGCGAGAAAAACTGACGGGAGTCAGACTAAGCCGCACTCCCGGCGACTCAGTTTTGAACTTGATCAAAATGTCTGGACCGTTAAGGCCGGGCTAAAGCCACAGCAGGCTGCGGTGATGACCTGCAATTTTGTAGTAGTGCAATTAAATTTGCAACATGTGGCATACCCTCAGATTGTTTTGGCTGAAATATGTCGCAGATTTTAAAACATCGGAGTGGCTATTCGCACCGCCGCTCTGCAAATAATTTGTCTGATGCTCCTTATTCGCACAGCCGCTCTGAGCGGCAGCCAACCAATCACAGTACCTGATTTATATCACGTGATCACTTGTCGCCATTTCAAACTATGAACCGGTTGTAAGATGGAGGTTGGGCAGACCTTCGACAGCTGGAGCGAATTTACGAAGTGTAAAGAAGTCTTTTCTAAGGCAACTAGCATTCAGTTTTGCACAGTGGCCAGCCACAGTGTAAATAGTGCCAACAGAAAAAGTTGTAGATGGACAACCCAAGTACGAAGAGAACCAGTACGCATCTGAATCAGTACTGACTGAAACTGACTGGGACTGCAAGCACTTTGGAGCTGGTAGAGCTACTATGGTCCATTCTCCTGACTTTTTCCCCCAGAAGACAATTAAGAGTTAGACTTTTCTGTATGGCAGCTAGAATATGGTGTGGTATGTGCAGCTCAAGTTGCTGCCACTGACTGATGTGGCACAGCCGGTGCGGCGGCCGCAACGGTTATGTGGCATCTGATACAACATCCGGCGTCTTTAATTTTGTATTGTGTGTCCATTCCTTTTGTATATTTTTCTTTCATCTTGTATCGATAACACGCAGAACATTAAAATCCAATTAAGTTACTTGTTTGGTTGCAGTGGTGTTCGTATGCTCAGTGGCATCACTGAAGTTTATTCAAACCAACGCGAAAGCCGTCTTCCGGCCATGCCGCCGGAAACTGACTATTCCTGTCTCGATCAGTCTATCTTGTCTTCTCTTTCTCTCGGGTCTTCTGTCTATATTGTGTCTTCTCTCCCAACCCGTGCAACATAATAACAGGTCAGTGAGTCATTCAATCCACTGCCGGACCGTTTCTCATCCAGTTGCATGCAGACACGTTCACACATACTCACTGCACTCCCTCAGTCACACGGTCTGCTGCCCCTCCCTTTCTTCCCGGCTCTGTCACACACATAAATTCCGCCCCCCCCCCCCCCCCCCCCCCACCCACCCAATCAGTCTCCCGCTCCTTTCACTGACCCCCAGTCACTCGCTCCCTTTCACTTGAAACGATTATGAAACAACTAAAACACTCGGGAAGCATCAAATCCACATTCACGGGGGGGGGGGGGGGGGGGGGGGCTGAACTGAGACTCAAAAATCCTACTGGCAGAAAGCTATGAACGAGACTGAGAGGATGGCAGAGTTCCAGACGCAAGAAAACTGCAATGTGCCCAAATTGTAGGTTAATTGTAATGCCAATTCTATACTTCACAACCCCTAATAAACTATGAACAGTAGCAAAAAATACGGCGCAGCGGGTCACTATTTTAACAGCTGTGCGAATAAGGAAACCACCGACCACTATTCGCAGAGTCGCTGTGCCAATAAGAATCCACGGGCCACTATTCGCACAGCCGCGCTGCCAATAAGAATCCACGTATCATTAATTCGCACCGCTGCGCTGCGAATAGCCGCGTCCTTAAAACATTCCGGCTGCGGGTTGAAAGCATACTTTTAGTGACCAATCAGCGTATGAAATGAAGAGGTCGGCGACTGAAAGAAGGTAAAGCAGATTAGCCTCGCCAACCACGCTTCGGATTCATGTGTTAAAGTTCTGTTCTTTTCGTTTGCCTTTGAAGTTTAACCTGTTACATAAATTCCAAACTCACTGCGACGGCTGCGAGGAGAAGCAGTTTATCCTCGCCTCAGAGCTTGATCTGTCACCATTTTATCTATCTGGGGTGAAGTAAGATTAAAGCAAGGGCTTTTTCTGGTAGCGTGAAGCGCTATACAGATTGACATTGGTACTGAGTGTATGCACTTTACGTGCACTGACATGGCAGACCCAGATTCTAGATGTGATTAGTTGTGTTTTACTTAGATTATTAAGAACTGCAGTACCCTTACGATCTCTAGGCATAAAAACGCTTAACTGTCGACATCTTCAGTGTCATTTACTGCATTATCTATGGCGCTAAATTGAAATAGAATCATCTGCTGCGTCTGCGATTTTAAACTTGTCAGAAGGAATACGTGTGGGTGCTATGCCACCACGGTGCAAATAAATCAAATTCAAGGTAATATCCAAGGAGGCGGTTGGAAAGTCCTGGGACATTTTAGACACCAATTTGGGTCGCAAATATCATTAAAATCAATCAGACAGCTTCAGATCTAATGAATGAAGTCAAAATTTGCAATAAAAGTGTTTAATTTATCCACAGTCTGTAAAAGGTGAGTCGTCAGTAGCCTACTCCATTGTCGTTTTGCCAACGTCAGCATTGAGGAAGCGTGCACATTGTTGCTTAGAAACTAGATCTAGATCAAACGTCATGCAATGTCATATAGCCACGAATGTAAGACACGAATGTGGTAAAACTCACTTTTTGTTGCAAATTTTGGCTTTATTCGCTTGATATGACTCTGTTTGGATAATTATGATGATATCTGTGACCCAAAATGGCATTTAAAATGTCCCAGGACCTTCCGACCATCACCTTGGCTATTCAACTAAAGTATGCATGATACATGTGTGCACATGATTCATTTTTTCGTTTTACATGTTACATGACATTGGTCAAGCACAAATAGCGCTATCCGGTTTCCCAAAATGCGTTCAAAGTTATACCTATCAACTCATTTTTCTACATTTATGCAGCTCTGATGCTGCCGTACTACCAAAGGCTACAACTGAGGGGAAAACGAACTCTTACATGCACTGATACCAACCTACATACCACTGAAGACCAGAAATTATTCAAGAAAATTTGGATTCACACATCAAGACATCATATTCAAAATCAACACAGACAGCAAACAGGAGACGAAATTTTCGAATGGCAAGGGGACATTGGGTCACCACATCTGCTACAATCACAGCAACACTTTGAACTTGAGCTGTTGTCACTGTGTTCAATCGATTTTTCAATATCCCGCACGTTGCATTCTTTGTAAAACATGGAACTTTCCAGATGTAAAAAATAAACACAAACCAATAGCAATTTCTGAGGAAATTGAACTGGAGAGAACTGGACTTATGGACTCTTCAGCAAATCATGATTAGGGGCTATCTGCTTGTATCTATGCTGGCTAAGTGTTGCCCTAATTGTCAGCCCCCACATTCATCACATGAAACAGCTCACAGATATTGCTGCTGTAGGCCACCAGTTGTGACATTTGTCTATTATGAAATTATCACACTATGCTTTGCAACCAAATTAGATTAAGTACAACTTGTACCATTTATTCCAGAGTTTGAAAATGTTTCACCAGTGATCTCCTGTGATGATATAATTTATGGGCTTTTAATCAGCTGGCACTTCTTTTTGGGGCTGTAATCTTTCTTTGCTCATCATACATATATATGGGCCCTGCTCTACAAAGATTTAATTGTGTTCCATTCTTCACTCACCTCACAGACATGTGGTTTTTAACACCTGAGAGACCTCATGCACATACCACCACCATCACCTCTACTATGTAACGATAGACCAATGACAGGAGAACAAAACTGCATTATCAACCAGTTTATTTGTATAATTTATTTGCTGCATTAAGTTCACACAATAGTTGTGGCAATATGGTCAATTCAAAACTATCACCACCACATCTACTATGAATGATAGAAGAAGAAAAAAATTGCACTACAAACCAGTTTATTTACTTGTCATTTGCTACATGTGGCACTAGTCATCTAACAGTAACAACTAACCAGTGCTTCAGTAGATGTTAAAAATGCCCTTTGTAAAGCTATAGTCACTCATTCAGAGGCACATATGATTAGAGCACAGTGGGTCTGGTCAGAAGCAGAGAATAGTACTATATAGTTGTCACCGTGAAGTGTTCATCCCGAGAAGAGGCACTCAACAAGTATCCATACAAAAACTTTTTTTTTAAACTCATTAAACTGAATGATACCTGATAGCCATGGCAATATAATCTACACGCATACAGCCACCAACACCTCTACTACCAATGTAAATCAGCAAACATTATCTCTGTAAAGTGACTTACATGCATATTATTTGTTGCATTAAATTTATGTGACAGCTGTGGCAATGCAGATACACTGTAACTACAGTCTGTAAGCATCTACACTGATACAGGGATGGTAAGTGAAATTATATATATATACAATAATCTAGAGCTTCATTTGAGCAGTCACTGTACAAAATGCACCCATATTCAGTCCCTTTGGGAGTTGCTTTATCCTTCTGTAACATTTCTTTGAACACTGAAGATCAGATGCTCTTTCAAAATTATTTGAAAAATTCACACACTTATAGACAGAATTTCAGTTTGCAAAAGATCAGGCTGATCCACTGAACCAAATAGACAGGAAAACGGTAGGTAGGTAACAAAATTTAACATCATGTGCAAAATCTGGCCACAGCAGTACAATGAAACCCTTGATGAAAAACAAACAAAAAAGCAGTCCTCTTTTAAGACCATTTTTTCAGAACTTTTCCTTCAAATGTTCAGGGAAATGTAAGGGAATCCTGATGACCACCTCTCTTTTCAGACCACTTTTGATTGTGAGGATGCATCTTACAGGGGAACCAACCCAAAGTAGCACCACAGGCCCTATGAATGGGAATGAAATAAAAACTATACACACAGCAGTTTTTCACTCAATGATTGAAAGTAATGAAAACACATTTGAGAGTGCTGCCATTTTGTGCACAGCAGTCTGTATGAATGACAACACGAAAAAGGACAGCAAATTTGGGAAAAGTATCAAATGCATCACAAGCCAATGTCTTTTTGCTCTTATGATTAATAAGAAGCAAACCAACCTGGCTGCATCCCAAGGAGTTCAACTTTAAAGCAAAAAAGTACATTTTTTGTATAAACATTGATAGAACCACCAAACAAAGCCTGCATATAAAACCATTGGTACATTTCAGGCCAACTCGCACTGTTGGTTTGGTTCTTCTTTAAAGGGGTTCAACTGCATACGGATTTTTTTCATTCTAAAGTGTTATTTTGAGATGTTTATCAAAACCTTTCAGCTAAGGATTGCTAACAGAACTGCACAAACTAACAGCCTCTTCAACTATATATATATATGAATGGCATGTCTGCTTCATACTCATAGTCATAGGGAGCAACTGTGTTGTATTGCCACTGGGGAATGTCATCAGGAACGAGTCAGTAGAACATCACTGAAAACAGACTGCAGTAATTATTGATACAGACTGCAGTTTATATAAATCATTAATAAATATATGTCTGTATGTGTACACATGCTAAACAAGCAGACAAGCTTATGTTTTCTATCCAGTTCACCAAACAGGTGAACTTTCCACTACCAACACCAGTGGACCCACCCAGCAACACCTGCTTGTGAGGATATTAAAACAAATCACTATTATTCAGCAAAAACAGTAATTTGCTCTTTTTTGTTTGTTTTTGCTTTCACTTTCAGTCCCCCTACTCCCACCCCAAAAACTTTATCAAAGCTCTCAGGTTCTCTGTAAAAATTTGGCCATCCTGTATTTCTTGGCTAAAAACACAAAACCCACCAAAGCAGAAAGCCCAACAGTCCATCTGAGAAAGCTGGGCAAGCGGCTGGTTTTGTATGGCTGCAGCAACCAACGAGGTTTGCTCAGCCCATGGGAAGGCTTGGTGGCAGGGCGTGACCCCTCGAGAGCTCCAAAGTCTTCACTTGTCAGTGACTGTGGACGTATGATTTCCAGAATCTCTGCAGCAGCCCGCAGCCCTGCCTGCACAGCACCGTTCATGTAACCACACCATACTGTTGCTGTCTCAGTGCCAGCGAAGTGCAGTCTGTAAAAAAACAGGTGATTAGCAGGGCAGTCTGTGAAAAACAGAGGTGATTAGAATAAATCATAAATGTCAACAAAAGAGGCAACTTGTTACTCATTCTGTGCAATGTTTTTCAGTCTAAATAAATATTGTTTCATGATGATGCTGACTTCTGCTGCTAGTACATCTAGTGCATCAGTATAGGAACCTTTTGTGAAATACAACTTGTTTCCTGTTGTGGCCAGTCTTTTTCAAATCAGTTTTGTTGTTATCAGTATTAAAGCATGCTTGTGGCAGAGTGTGGTATTTATCATTTTCCATTACTGGCTATGATTTGATTTTTTGATAGCTAGTTTGCAGTATTAAGGGGGCAACAGTGTGAGGCATGGGATCTGTACTGCTTGTTTCCATAGTTTTCAGCTCCACATCTTCAAGACAAAGGAAGGGCAACTTATTCAACTGTTTTTTTCCTTCCACATGCTTACTGAGCATCAGCACTGAAATGAATGGATAAATATAAGCACACAAAAATAAGCTGCATGTTACCTTTCAAACGGCTGCCTGATGGCTTTGACAAAGAGAGGCATGGTACCAGCAGGCATGCTACAGGCTGGCCCACCGAAGGAGTAGGGTTCCTCATTCCAATCCTTCTCCATGTAGTCCAGGTAGGAGTACACACCTCTACCAAAGTAGTCTTCCAGCTGGTTCAGCACTGCTCTTCTCCGAACCTCCGCCTTACAATGATAGGCACATTCTGATCATTTTGGACAGGATAAAACAAAATTATTTTGTGGTCATTGTTTTTTAATTGGAAAGGGAACACACACACACACACACACACACACACACACACACACACAAAGGAAAAGGGGAAGCACAAAAATAAAGGCTTCTCTGGCATTCACAGAACTAAAAATGGATGATTACAGATCATGCAAGGCAAATTAGGAAGGAGCTTGTCAAATTGGCCTCAACAGAAAGGGCACCTATAAGTTGCTGACTGACTGTCTCACTAAGACAGTGCTTTGTGGGACAATTCCATATGCTACTTGACTCTCACCACAACTGCTGAGTGAAAGTTTGTTGTGTGTTCATTTCCTTTCCTGATGCCAGGATCAGGCTAAGCAGTAGCAGTCTACATGTGGCACCATCAAATTCAGATCCCTTAAGCTGGAGCGCAGTTTCCCACAAAGGTTGAATACATGTATTTGCACATAGAGCGAACAATCAAGCAAACACAAAGTCTCTGACATAGCTGAGGTGGACAGACTGACAAGAGGGTGGCAGTCGGTCATTTTCCGGTGGAGTGGGTGAGATAAGGCTGTGCCCCGGGCACAACCAATGACAATTCATCTGGTCAGTACGTTCATCAATGCCTTACAGAAAGATGAGCAAAGCTGTCAAACCACCCCTACCCTGATGACTAAGGTCAATGTCCTGCAAGAACAGGAAATACTAGATGCCATAAAAATTAAGGCATTTGTACTGTGGTTGAGCTCCTTCGACCTTGGAAACCTGAAAGGTGTTCGCAAAGCAGGGAACTTCCTGTAGGTTACAAGTACACAATTTAGCAAAGCAGAATGAACAGAACCCTCATTGCTGTGCAAGATAAACCAACGCCCGACAACAACACAAAAAGGTTTACTGCATAAAGCAAACAAGCAAGCATCAAAAGCGCTTACTGAGTGTTGCATCCACTCCACTTTGACGTCACCAGCAATGAAGCCAACCAGAGCAGGGCTGCCGTTGTCAAGACAGTGATCGTACATGATGCTCACAGGGCCTGACGAACAGTTGGGCACAGTCGTCATTCCCCCATTGGTCACTACCTCCCCTGAGAAGCCTGCTGAGCGCCAGAAGGCCTGGGGTGATGAAGAAAACAAGTGTTAGTCTTGACTATCATGTGTGCGCCCCCTGTGCGCCAAGAGCCAGTTAGCACCCACTCTGTCATTAGCTGTCAGTGAACAGTCATTGAGGTTGTGGTTGGCCCAAACACAGTGGCCTTCAACTTCCTTGTCATGCCACCCCTGTGGTCTATTGGAAACATGGAGAATGCTAGAAAAGAAACCAATGGCACAATTTATGTTAAAGCATGCTCTTGCTCATGTAAACAAAAGTGATTCTAGAGTCTTCAGCAGCAGAATTCAGTCTAACCAGACTATGTGTTCCAACCAGAGTAAAGAAGACAACAGTTAAAACTGACTTCACCATGATAGCCTTTGATTTTTGTAATTGCTATTGCTCTACATGAGCCAAACTATAAATGAAATAATTTATATGTTGTAATGCAAGCAAATCACAATGCTGAACTTTTCCCACATATCTTTATTGGCTATCTCCTTAAAGTCAGAACAGAAAATTGCTCACTCACTGGCCCTACTCTGTGGAGCTTAAGCAAAAGGATGTTCTCATATTTGTAATATAAATATATATTGTTTGAAAATGGTGGTACATGTAAATAAAATTCTTGCACAAACATGTTCTATGTAAGCTGCTAAACAATGGCAGAAATTTGTGAATGTACAGACAACAGCCTGTGTCACATTCATTTGAATAACAGAAATTTGTGAACATACACACAACAGCCTGTGTCACAGTTATTTGAGCAAAGTCTTAAAAAAGCGAGGGGGGGGGGGGGGGGGGGGGGAGGGGGGGGGGGGGTAACCTTTCTCTGCGAGAACTGGCACCATATTCTTCATTAATTTTTACAATACAACTAAGGCTTCCTTCTATAACAATACCCTAAACTGTACAATGCACAAGTCCCTGAGTATCCAAATAAAAAGTTAGTGGCTGATACAATATTATCTTGCTATTGTTTAAAAAGACTCGGCCATATTTGGAGAAAGGTTTGGTCTTCACCTCCTGGAAAGTGAGGATGATTTTGATGTAGTTTCCAATAGCCATCCTTTTACAAAGTTGTCTCTTGATTTCTGGTAGAGGAGGGCTGAACTGGATCATATCTGAGCACCATGCAACAACCCAAAACAGCCATGATCTGCATTAATACATGCTCCACAGATTAACACATATATCAAAGTCAATAGTACTGCATTTGTTCATGTGCCCTTCATGCATGCTGCATACCATTCTTCAGAACTGAGGTACACACACACAGAGGTGCACTTGTGCACACACACACACACACGCGCACACACACACACACACACACAAAGGGAAAATCTCTTGAAACATGCAAACAATTATAATGTGCCACAAGCTGTTGTTTTTAAATCCAACAAGTGTTAACCACAGAAGTTGCTACAGCAAAGAGATGATGTGCACACTCATAAATATACCCCTAACTCCTCTCACAGTCAAACTGATGCATCACAGACTCCAATGTAAAGGCCTGAAGCATAAACAACTACATTAATGAAACCATGCTTCAACAATAAATGACCTACACAGCAGAGGAATTTGTGTATGTGATGTACCATCAGTTCAAACCCCGTCTATGAACAGCTTAAGTCCAGCAGGTTTTGACAATTAATATTTTGCCATCCAAACCTTCCTTCACTGACTAAGACTTGAAAACTGACCCATGAGAGGAGGTGGTAAAGCCAACACAGCAAAGCTGGCAGAATAGCTTTGACCATTCACAGTTGTTACTTTCACGCCACTGCTGTCCTGCACACTCACACATATACACAGGAAAAAGTTAAACAACAAACTACAAGCTGCAAGCATCCTAGATGGGGTTATGGACACTTAAAATGCTTTAACCACAAGTCACAAGTGCAGGGTAGTCTTGTCACTGGCCCATCAGAGGAATGAAACTCCATTGTTGTAATAAAACTGGTTCTGGTTGTCATGTCACCAATTCAGAATGGATTACAATTTCAGTATTGGGTCTTTAGTTTCTCAACAATAACAACAACAACAACAACAAAGAACAAGAAGAAAGAAAGATTTGTTGTTTACAGAAGAGGAGCCTTTTTCTGCATTTGTATGGCTTCTGCTTTTAACACACAGTGACTTTTAACACATGGATAATGACTTCGTTTTTCAAAGACTGGTAAATTGTAACAAATGTCAGTGTTTTATCTAAACATCTAACAAATGAGAGTTACGCATAGATTACCTGTTGTATAGCTGACACTGGTTCTCCGAGGTGCACATTTTCTTTTCCGACATGCTTTGCCAACAATTCTGACACCTGCTGTGCTCCTCCCTAAAACATGTTCATAAGCCATGAACAAATAAAGGGTAAATCAAAATAGTCAACCCTCAAGTCTCTGTTGGTTTTCCCATTACACCTTTAACTGAACAACCAAACCACATTAGTGAAAATGAGCCAGTGTATGTAATGTAACTGCTATGGATGAAACATTTGTCAGTACAGGTTAAACAGCAAAAAAACAAAAACACTTTTGGCTGGTATCTGTAGGTGTGATCTAATGTACTACATACTGTACAAATTACAAATACCATTTAAATCCTTTATTTGTTCCCCCCCCCCCCCCCAACAAAACACCCCCCCCCCCCCAAAAAAAATACACACACAAAGCAGTTTAGCTGATGCATTTTAAGACTTTCCTGCCATAGCACCAAGTGTATCTTGTAATGGCCTCATCCTCTCACATAAACAAATGCACAGAAATGGCATGTGTGCTATTAGTGCATGGTTGGTTGAGTGTTACTTTACGTCCACAGAAACCGTAGGCTTATTAGGGATGGGAACCCAGGACGGCCACCTCGACTTTCACACAGTTCTTGAGCTCTGTTGTTAGTGCAGCCTACTAATGACTGTTCAGTACTATACTTTGGTGTCACCTTGATGGTGCTCTCCTGAGCAGTGAACTCCTTCGCCTCACAGACTTTGATAATACCATCACCAGCACTGACGTACATCAGCCAGAACAGGAGGGAGATCTGCGATGCTTCCATGCCAAATATAACTCTGGTTGCCACCAGAATAGCATCAATGGCACCTGGAAATGGAAAATAAACAACAACACTTACACATCACATATTAGGTGCAGGCATCACTTCACAAGTCCCTGCAAGTGTTGCTAAAACCTTGTGACAGATTCAACTTACCAGATTCAGATTTCACAATAAAACACATGTACAAGAAAGACAACTTTTATTTGCATGCCAGCTTTTCTTTCTTTCTTCTCCTTTCCACCAACCCATCACCAGTAGTATATATATATATATATATATATGTGTGTGTGTGTGTGCAAGTGTGTGTGTGATGAAATGTGTGCATCTGTAGCCCTTTGTAAGCAGCCCAGGCTCTTATGAGATGGGGTGTCATAAATTATTATTATCATATTAACACGAGCATGGTGCTATTCATAATCCATTATTATCATTAATATGAGTGGTTTACAGTGCTAGAACTACTTGATCAAAAGTTCACATTCACATAGTACAAGCAATGTACATTTACACAGTACATGAACTGTACAATCTGATATTTGTCTTGATATGTGCCTTCATCTCACACCCCAATTTCTCTTGTTACCTTCCCTAAACATGTACACATAAAACTGGCAATATCTCCTAACTTTGCAACTACAGGTCAAAAGACAAACTTTGCCCAGTCAACTGATAAAAAAATTGATGTGCCAAACACACAATAGAGGCCACTATGTACAATTTAACTGCCTCTAGCAGCTATGTATAACTTCTTGTACAATTAAAAACATCAGGTGAGACCTATGTCATATTTCAAGGGTGCAGCTCATGCATTTCCCAGAGTTGACCAAAAACGTACCAGAAATACACATTTCTCTTTATTAAATGCAGGAGTTTAAGCAAATTACCTTGTGTGTAGCAACATTCCTTCACAAACTTTTCAAAGCTGACTGAGTCCCACTCTTCAGCCATGGGACAAGCATATGGATCAGCAGGATTAACCTGTTTCCGCATACCATCTACCTGTGAAACAAAGCAAAATAATCATGGTGGCTATGCTTGCACTGTCATCACTGCCATTCTGACACAATTACATCTCAAACAAGTGTTTTTAACAGGTATGTTTTTGCCTTCTTCTTAGGCATGAAATACTGTAGTACCACATACAGTTTCACCAGTGGATACACACACACACACACACACACACACACACACATGTACACATCAGTATATCTGTGAACAAATCAATTACCATCACAAGAATGCAGGAAAGCACAACAAAACTGATCACAAACAACTGTAGCAAATGCCATCATTTTTTGCAATCAGTCA
The DNA here is from genome assembly GCA_018857735.1 of Alviniconcha marisindica. Lineage (NCBI taxonomy): Eukaryota > Metazoa > Mollusca > Gastropoda > Provannidae > Alviniconcha > Alviniconcha marisindica. The sequence goes on along the minus strand of JABMCL010000919.1, from coordinate 54,919 downwards.
AAGAAAAATAAACTAAAAATACAGGTAGCCAAAGCCTAAAGAAATGCAGCCAAAGCCAGTGGTTCTCTCTGTCTCTCATCAGTGTGTGTACTGCATTTATGTATCACAGAAATCAAACACCTGATTTTCTTGTGCAGTTACACACTACAAACTAAGTACTACAATGGCATTTTGGGGCATGCAATCAAAACTTTGGCACTCAACACGAACTCCATGAAATGCAGGTCCCTGGTACAAGCAAACAGGTGGGACAACAGAAAGCGAAGTAAAAAAAAGGAAAGAGTTCAAGCACGCAGATTTACCATAGAATGGGTACAAGAATGTACAATGAAAATTTGAGTCAAATTCCAAAAGCAAAAAAACATAAAACTTCAATCAAAAAGTCTTTTTGTTTTGTTTTGTTTTGCCATCACTACAAGTACAAATCTGTCATTATATTTGTTTTTAAAGGAACTATCCTTCGGCGGCTAAACTTCTTGTGTGCTTAGAAGAGGTTAAACGAACATGATCAGCGTTAAACGTTTTGTGATTGAACGTGCCGTTGATTTTATAACAATTTTAGAAGAGGACTTTCCCAGACACTGTTACTAACACTGTTCTCACAAGCTCTTTCCCGCGTTTCAGTATGACATCATTGATAGGATACAGGAACTTCTCAGTTTTGTGTACATGTCATGCATACATTATTTTTGTCAATGTTTATTTTTTAGATCTGGACAGTCTGTGTGAAATAGCTTCATTTTCCTAACGTTTTCATAGGGAACAGCACAAAAAAATTGGAAATAAATTGATATTGTTTGAAATTGCCAAGACGAACAATGAAATGATGTCTAGTGTTCTTTTATACATTTTAGGGTGGCCTGGGGGAAATTCATCCAAACAGGTACATTTGATTCCCATGCACACTTTGAAACACGATTCTGTCACACTGGCTCAACCAACACAAGCTTGTTGTGGTTTGTAGACACCTTCGACAAATCACAAACAATATATACAACACAACTACCCTGCGTGTGATTTCATAATATGAAAGAAAACATTCTTTTTCTGAGGAATGAGTGAACAACTACTGGTGAGGTTGACAAAACTGATAGAACAGAACTAGGGAAATGTATTCACCTATACGACAAAACACAAGGAAACAAGGAAACACAAGCGCTTCGACAAAAAATTGTCTTCGTCAGGTGCAAGAAAAATAGATAATAATAAAAGAAGAAGGAAGCAAAGAAGAATGCCACACTGGTTTTTTTGCCAAGCGAATAGCAAGGCTCCCAAAGTAGAACAGGTTTTTCCATACGCTACTTGTAAGAATCACTCATTTGATGTTTTGTTTGTGGACTGATCCATTATGAAGCTGATATTACAGTTTGGAAAAGTTCAATTGTGAGGGTTGATGCGTAGTATTGAGTACAGTTCACAAGGTGTTTGGGTGGCCAAAGTTCCCCCAACCAAGTGAGTGGACGAATTTCCCCCATGCCACCCTATGTGTTTGGCTCAATGAAATGATGGCAAAATCATTTTGACGTCATTACGATATCAATAATTTGACGCAAGATTACAGAAAGGAGAAGGAGGAGTCAAAGGAAACAATGGCTCTAGAAGTAGTTACTGATGGCAAGAATGACAAAACTGAACAGAATGACTAGGAATATGTATACAGCAAGAGAACACGGGACAGGACATGTGTTTTGTTTTGTGTGCCGCCTTCTTTTGTGTTAATAGATAATAAATACATTCTTTCATGTGCTATTATAAGCAGTAAATAGCCCTTTGAACGAAAGCAACAAAGAACTGAGAATGAAACAGTGGTATTAATATCATCATAGTTCTTTTCCATTTTTTCAAAATTATGCAATCAAAGCAGAGATAATTTGGAGTAACTACCATTTACCTTCGGCGGACCAAAATAAAAAGAATGTTTAGCTCGACTGGCAAGAGACTGACAACATAGATATAGGTTGTGGCTGGTAAACCTGGGTGACCAGGTGGAGAGCGCGGTGCACAAGGTTAGACGTCTGCCAGATAGGAAACTGGCAAAGCTGTTACTGGACAAGTAAAAGAAAAGGTTCCTAATACTTCTTTTTTGATTGATAGGAGTAGTCTACCGGAACCATACATTTAAATATTCTACTAAGTACTACCTGTTTGCTAAGTGTGTGTTTCTGGCATGCCACGGCTGGTAGGTTTTTCTTTTCTTTTCATTATTATTATTATGGTGTCTAAAATATTTCCTGTAGTAGAATCAGATCAATACGCTGAGAAAGAATTGTCATCCAACACTTTGCACCTTGGTCCATCGCCGAGCATTATTAGTAAACGGCAGCTACAGGTCTCATCCACTATGGTGAAGTACACATAGCATGATTAGGAGCGTTATTCATAGAAAGACATAAAATTATTCACACAATCATCAGCTAAGTCACCCGACAAATTATTAGGCCTGAGCAGACTACGTGCCTGAGACAATGCCAGTGTCATCTGTTTGTAGGCTGGGTCTACAAAAACTTGTGTAAAACAACATGTAATGACGTAATACGCATTCCGTAAGTAGCTGCACCCAGGGGGAGAACCCCAATCTATTTTTAGACCACTACAGTTATTCTTAAATTGCTGGATTTCAACAGGACCAAAGCAGAAATTAATGCTACATAATAATCACACATAAAACAAACAAAAATTCATGCAAAAAATAGTTTTTTGGCCAAATCTGCGTGGGCCAGTCCCTTTAAAAGTGTGATACCTTGCATATTTATCTGAACAGTTAAAAACCTGAATTCTTTTTACCCAATACAGTTAGAGGGTTCATCAGTCAAGAATACAAGGAAATACTATGCACAGTATATATATATTATATAAAATGTTGTCCAAAGCATTGCCTCATGGTTGACTGGTCGTAAAAAAAACAAGTACCTTGTCCAGAGCAGAACTTCATCTTGGGCTGTAACAAACTTTATTCTAAGAAGGTTCCATCTTGTAAACAATTTTTTCATTCATTCTTTTGGCATGGCATTCATTCACCTTGGATAACGAGCGGTGTAGGTCTAGGAGAGCAAAGACGGACAGGGAAGGGAGGTCACCCATGTAATGTGAAATAACTGGGCCAGCCAGTTGCTGGACTTTCCTGCCATCAATGTGCTGGGGGTGCGTCTCCAAACCAAGTTCCAGCAGTAATGACATGATATGTGGCTGGCACCTGCATGGGCACAGACATTCAATTCTAGAGTAACAGTTCAGTCATAAGGGTAACATACTAACAAGTGTGCAAACTCTGCACACATTTTATTTGATGGGTAGAACTCACAGTTCTCCTTCAATCCAAACCCCAAGGCTCCTTCTATTTTCTAGGCAAAACTGTAGGAGACAAAACAAAGAAAAATGTTGATCTTGATATCAGTCTCAATAAATATCCAACTAAACACAAAATACAAAGCACAGAAACTGTTTCACAATTGTAAAATTTACCATTTATCTGGAAGCATACTACATGTAAATATATGTCTGCTCACATTAAACAGACTGAGGTTGATTGCCTGATTACACAGAAGGTAAAATAATGCATATGCCTACAGTACTTTGAGTATGTCAACAGATAGGCCACTACTATGTCCATGAAGTCGATCACTTACTGTCCAAATTCAAACTCTAAGACTAATATACATCTTGCAAACAAAATCTTTTAGAATATCATTTATCTCTTGCAGCAAAATGGGGTGTCTTTCATCAGGCCAAAAGGCCAAATCATTTCTAGAAATAACATCAAGCAGCATGTCACACAATTTTTGTGCTACCTGTTCAGGCTCTCTGTCTCCAAATTCACATCATCATAATACTTTGTCCAGGCTATGTCAAAAGCACATCTGTGGTGCACATATATACTTACAATGATACACATACATACTTATATATTACAATGAAGAAAATAATTTGGTGTTGCAGAGGTGTAACATAGGTCCCTATTTCCAAGTTAATTACAGGTGTTACATACTGATCACATCTGGGTTTTAGTATGAATCTCATTGGCAATGCCAATGGTAATCCCATGTGAAAAGGAGAAAACAAACTTGTGGTAATGCATATTTTCTCTTCTGTCTGCTAACTACACTACAGAAAAAGAGATTATTAAACAAATTATTGCTGATTTTCAAGCTAAATGAGCTTCACTGGGGAATTTTGTCAATTTACAATTCCCCCCCACCCCCACTCCCTTAATCCTCAATGTTTTTTGTAAGCACTTTCTGGTGTAAAAAACACTATGCATTGTACAATAAGCATGCACATTTTGGCAATGCTGCATCTTTGCCCATAGAGTACCAATAATGGAGTTTGATGCCAAATCAAATTCTTGACCATATGAAATCTATATAATTCATATAAATTATAACTTAATGTACAATTAAATTCATGGACTGAACCACTCACTTTCCAACCCACTGACCACCAGCATCCCACAGGTCTGTTCCATCTCGTGACTTCAATGACACAGTCTTTGTCCGACCACCAACGCGATCTGAAAGCAGAACCTAAGATTAGTAAAAGCTTACATTCCTTATTAATGATTGACAAAACTGAAGAGCAAGTTCACTTTCACTAGTCTCAGCAATGAAGACAGTACAAGTGGAAAAACAGAAAGGCAGAACTATGCATCTCAGTTAAAACAAAAAACGTCTAACGCACACACACACACACACACACAACTAACACACACACACAACCACTCTACAGTCCACGAAAATACTTTGCAATAAAAGACATCTTCTCATAAACTATTTCATGGACTTTTTTGTGTTTGTGTGCCCCAGTTGTAGTTAGTTCCCCCCTTGTCAATGAATGATGGGCACAACTTAATGAAGATTCTAACACAAAAAGATTAAAACAAAATATAAGTTTAACAGTATTTAACAACAACAAAATTAGCTTCTTTCTTTTTATTTATTTATTTATCAAGAAAAGGAAAACACCAGTTATCTCTTTTGAGTAATATTTATATATATATCTGTCAACATCAAAAATAGCATTAATGTAGTCCATGTACAGCTTGTTGTTGTGATTTGCTTACTGAAAAATATTCACTAAAAGTGTAATTATTAGTTCTACCCATTTTTAAAAAGAAGTTGGCATCATGAGTTAGGCCTAGGTATATATATATAAGTGCTTTCAAATTCTTTTAGTTTTACACAAGTATGTAAGATACAATTAATTCAGACAACAAAGATTCAAATGCACAGGCACATTATGTGCGCACATAGCACACACACACACAAATATCTCATTCTCAGGGCAATGGAACTGAAGTAAAGGTCTGTGAAAAGAGAAAGGCTTTCAATGAAGATTTGAAAGAACCGACATGGGTAGCATGACCAACAGAAACAGGGAGTTGGTTCCAGGTAGCCAGAGACTTGTATCAGAAAGAGTGCTGGCCACTGGTCTTAGTGAGGACAGGTGGTGTTCTGAACACTCAGGTGTCTGCAGAAAAGCATATAAAGAGCCATGCTTTAGGCTTGGCAGATGTGAAAACCTGATGTTGACCTAGAAATTATACAGGTCTATCACAACCAGCTCAGGGCCCTCAAACAGGAACATATGCCCAAGGAATCTGTTTGCGTTTTTCTTCTGTTTTTTTAGCACATTTCTTGAGTTGGAAATCCCAGACACTGATAATTACAAGCTTATTTTTAGACACGACAGCTACAGTCAAGCTCACAGTCCCTATGTACTGTAAGCACATGTTTGGGGCCTAAAAGGGAGCTCAAAACAATTCTTAAGTTCAATAAGTTTGCTTTCCACCCAAGTGCAGTCAACAAATAATATTTATAATCTCATTTTAACTACATAACTCTAGTATTTTTACACCATCAGATATATGCGGAACTTTTTCTCTTAGTCTTAAAGTACTTTTTTAATAACCAGATAACACAAACAAGCTGAAAGTTCAAACTTGTCTGTAACATAGTGATCTACCAAGGAATACCAATGGTTGACTGGGCGTAAAACACCAAGTTACTACTACCAAGGAATACAAGTTACAACTGTCAATCTTAATTCTAGAGGCAGAAAATGTATTCATGAGCTCATCACCATTCCTCTTGAGGACAGATTATATTTGACCATGTGTGTGTGTGTGTGTGCATGTGTGTGTGAGAGAGAGAGAGAGAGAGTTGAAATGAGCGTATCCTTGTCTTTGTAAGCACTGCAGGCTCTTATGAGATGGTTTTCCATAAATAATCTATTAACAGTATTATTATTACGGACAGTCATTGTGGACTGGTATGTGAAGCACAGTCTCCTGAAGGTTCTTAAAGTTTGGTGCCAATGCCACTCTGACGCAGGACTCCCCAGCATGACAATGCCAGTGTGCACACAGCAGCAACAACTATCAACTTTCTCACTTACAGTGATATGCAGCTGCTGCATGCTGCACCTATTGTATTCGCTGGTGACATTTTGCTGGAGCAACATCTGTTGGAGCGACATGGCGATGCAGCAATTTCAATGGTGTGGCATGTGCTGGAGCGACATTCATCAGAATTACCTTTCCACTGTAAGCTTGCTGCGTGTGCTAAATTGGGTGCAATGGATGGAAGTAGCTGGCATATGTGGGGCCTCTGCAGGGGGTGACAAGGCAACGGGTGTGGACATAAAAATTATGTTGGTTATGCAAACATGTTTTGTATGACATGTTGGTCAACATTGTTATTTTCTTTTATTTTTTTTATTTTTTACAAGTGCTGATTCATTTTTATGCTCTGTATTATGTGTATGTTTGATTGTGTGTGTTGTATGTGTGCATGAATACAGTGTGGAAGATGGGTAGTAAAGATACGTAATATTTTTCATAGATAATAAAAATATATAACAGAATCAGTGCATCCTGACTAAAGCAAAAATCTTTGCTAGGCGTTCTGACAAGGTATTGCACAGGCTCCACACATCAGTTAACTCCACCCACACTGCTTTCACTACACATGGCAATGCCACTCTAACGCATGCCATTCAGTTATTTTCTTCTCTTTTTCTCTTCTCTGTAGGTGACCAGTGTCTTTGTATAGATGTAAAAGTTTACACTGAGGACACAAGGGGATGTACTGGAAGACTGAAAAAGAAAAAATGAACTGCATAAAAAATGACTTAATCGAAAGAGCTAGTTCCTGATTGTAAACTGAAGGACCAATATCCCTGCAGTATTCTTTCATGTTGTTCAACAATTTATAAAAGGCTAAAAAATGGACCCTATCCGCCAGACCTCACATCATACCAATCATGGCTCCTTTTGCCTGTTAAGTCGTATTTTGGTGTACATTACGGTCAGCATTGTTCTTTTCAGGAGTGCAGCGTGTATTATTTATAGATCTGGGTAGTTTTCGTCAATTACTTCGTGCTATATATTTTCTGTTCCCAGAGTTTATCTAGAAGTGTTGTTGTTGTTTTCCCTACCTGCGACCTTTTCCGATTCCCAGAAGTAAAGAAGCCGGTGATTCGAGTGAAGGGTACCCTGTTTGTGTGCGCCGAAGATGCGTGTCGAGCGTTCACGAGGGCTGTTAAAGACATGTACCAAAATGAACCTAGGCTGAGGAGTGAAGCACGTGTGGTTTCACAGTATGCCAAAGTGCATGGGAGTTTTGTTTGTTTGTCTGATACGCCCAGTCAGTCACGAGTACCCGGTGACTTTAGGTGCACGCTGCATCCTCATTGTCAAGAGAAAGAGGAAACTGTACTAAGGTTACGGGTAATCAAACCTTTCGCTTCCAGAACGAGAACTCGAAGATTTTTGTCTCGTTTTCGCAGATGGTAGGCTGTTGTGAGGCCAGAGATGCCTCCGCCAATCACAACTACATCATAAAGTTCTGCCATATCATGTGAGCTGAGCTAGATTGTCCTTTTCCCCCCAAGTGTGTTAGGACGATTGCCCCGGCCTTGTAAAGTCGAGATCTGCGGCAAGGGAAGTAACTATAGTGCACTCTATCAGTTTGTATGTCTGCGTGTGTGTAAACTCCTCGAACTGGTCGAAGCGTCCTTTTACTACAATGTTCCACAATGACGAAAAATATAGTCTTAACAAGTCTATGTTGGCATATATTATTCACATTGTTAATGTAGTCTATGATTTGTAGGGCTGTCGGCGTGTAATAGTCACTTTGTACCCCCCCCCCCCCACACACACACACATATATATATATATATATATATATATATATATATACACACACACACATAATTATATATATTATGTACCGGTTTCTGTAGAAAGCCCAATCGTTTTTGTATGCATGCATGTTGAGCTTGTGAAGTTAATATTAACAAGACTGTGTACTTGGAATCTCTGTTATTAATACATAGTCATTAGGTATGTTTTGGGATGTGCATGGTTTCTGTTCATGATTGTCTCCTTTGTCCATCGTTTTCCTGAAATTTACATTATAATTTTTTTTCTGATTTGCTTGTAACCCAGCACCATGTAGTGCTGTCACATTATTGCCGCACCCTCCAAAGCAAAATCCAGCCTGGGCCCTCTTATTTTTTGGCCATGGTATAGTCATTCAGTCAGGTTAGCGCTGATCATCTGCCTCACTTTGGACAACATCCAAGACTGAGCATTAATGTGTGATCACTCAGAAAACATTCACACTCATCAGTTCAAAAGTCAAATTTCTGCCCTACCTGAACAACACCTGGGCCAATATATATGTTCAGTAATAAAGGGAGATACCTCCAGTTTGGTAAGGATGTTGGACTTGTATTTGGTTCCCCTGTTGCGTAATGGGGTCTCTCATTGGTGTCTTGATGTAGCTTCAGAAACACTTCTGGTTGTTTCCATGGTGTGTGGCATCATCCTCATCTGGAGGGTTATTGGATTGTTGATGTACTGCCAGTCTGGCTCAAGCTGAACTTCAAAGCCTTGGCCTTGATGCCTGATCTGGGCCTTGCTTATTTTTCCATATTACATTCTCCCACTATCACATCATTTTTTTTTGGATTGAGGCAGCTGCTGTACGTAGAGCCTTTAACTTTGCATTTCAATCCTGACTGTTGAATAGCGTTTATTTATATATATATGCGTCCTTTGTTGTCATATCTTTACCTGTCTGCTGTGGGGTACCACGGATACAAAAATTAAAGTCCCCTCTCCTGGGAATCAAAAGCAATACTCCCGTTTTGAAGCATGGAATAGATCAGAATACAGCTTTACATGCTTCGCCTGCTGCCATGAAAATGATGCCTTCTCAATTCACTTGAACTTTCAGACTTTTACTTGCGTTTTACCATGACTTTCATGGTCGACTGCAAGGGCATTCAATAAGAATCAGTCATTCTCATCTAATGCAGGCTACTGTCTTTCCATCCACTAATCCATATGCTGAGGCTGCTTGGATGAGGCACAAATAATCATATTCCAGAATAGACAAATCCCCAAAATTGTGTCACTGAAGACTGATTTCATTGACATGTAAAATATGTTTATACTGTCATGATCAGAACTATAGTCCTGCTTGTGAATATATCAAGTCATTTTGTAGGGCATGCAGCCAGCTGCCACATTACACAAGTTCTTTCTTGGCTTTTAAGGCCCCGTCAAACAGATGAGGTCACCTTACAAGACACATTACATAAACATGCTGTGTGGGTGAGACAGCTTTCAATATCCCGTTTTATGAACAATTTATGCAGCTGACTTTGTCTGTTACAGTGTTAGTTGTGTGTGTGTGTGTGCACATGTCTGTGTATATGTGTGTGTGGCTATATGGCTGTGCATGTGTGTGTGGGTGTGTGTGTGTGGGGGGGGGGTATGGATGTGGGTCTGAAGGGACAGAATAATTATATTTGAGCCTTGTATCAATTAAGGTGTGTAATACTGTTGATTCTCCAGTGAATTTCTAGGTAATGCATCCTATTTAATAATACTTCTGGTATTAATGTTGCCTGTGTCGTTGTACTCTTAAACTGTGAATCTTTTATGCATGTACAGTTTTTGTTTGTTGTCCATGTGTGCCACCCATGTTTTCCTTTAAATTGAATAAAGAAAATACTGGACTCAAAGCAAAAATCTGAAACGAGAATGACTGCTAGCATTATTCAAACACATAAAAGGTTCAAAATAACGCTATTTATCAGGACAAAATGTAACATGTTAGTTTTGGGGGTAAAACTATAAAATAATAATAATGGTGATTACCCTGAAAACTCGCATGTTGTGTTTTGTCCTCATAGTGTTATTTTGAACCTTTTATGTGTTTGGATCTTGACTCACAGCAGAACAAATGCAATGAGAGTATGGGGAATCCTTTAAACAATGAGTTTCTAAGTGACAAACCTTTGTGCTGGTAATGGGCAAAATATGTTGTCCAAGAGGTAACATCAGTCAAAATAACTTTAAAATGAGGCTTTTTTTGGATTTTTTAGAATGACCCATTTGTTTTATATTGTATTTATAACCTCAAATTCTGTGATGATTATCAGGACTTGGTTTTATATTGTATTTGGAAACCCAAATTCTGTGACGATTATCAGGACTGGATGTACAAAACACAATTCACACTTATATGCTGTAGCCTCTGCATGAGAGGTGCGTGCTCAAATCATCTGGGAAAAATATGAAAGTGGTTGTGGTAGGTGTCGGGCCATCTGTGACATAGAGGGTATCCTATCTCACTAACTGTCATTCATAAAAGTCATTTAAAATTTCAAAACTCATATGTAAAATCATTGTGGCACTTCAAACAAAAACCTTAATTTCAGATTTTGTTTTGATCTCTTCTACTGAATTATGGTTGGGTTTGTTTTAATCGCAATTTGTGCAAACCTCTAGGTGTGCATGGACTTTATTGTTTTTGCTTTTGATGCTTGCATGTTCTGAGAAACTATCCAAGCAGGATCTTTGAAATTTTGTATAACAATATGCATTGATTTGCTCAGTTTAATTATTCTGAATTATTGTGACCTCATTTTAAAGCAACAGCAGCACAATAAACATATGCAGACTGAAGTTGCATTTTACCACTGGTTTTTATCCAGTGAAGATGGAACTTTGCATGATTGTTAAACACACAAACAAAACATTTTTAAATTCAGTGACCTTTTGGAAATTATGAATTTGTTTGCTGTGGTGGCAGTAACCTTTATGTTGCCCTTTTTCTCACTGACATCTTGCAAAACAAGTCTTTAAAATGCCACACTGTGATTATCATTCCCAGAAGTTGGCATATAAAAGGAAGGCAAATGCTCATGCATTCCAAATGAGAGAATACAGCTTTTTAATTCTACATTCCAACCCATGTGACCCCCAAAGTAGGCCATGGCCACAAAAGTGGATACTAACAAGTACAATCAACAGCCTATCATCGTGCAAAATTAAAAAGATCTCTGAGACATTACACTGAAGAAAACCCCAACATAAAGATTTCACACCCAAGAAAAATATATATGCCACATTCTGAATATTCAATTTTGGATATGTATGCTTGCCCAAGAGTTTACCAAGAAAATCAAGTTTCAGTTTAACATTACTGACATTGCTGTAACTTTGAACTTGAGTCATGTTCGCCTGATATGATTCTCTCAAGTTTGCTGGCTGGCTTGCTGGCCACACTAACAGTGACTACAACGAACACTTTGAAACATTTTCGTGAGCCAAAACAAAGCATTTCTCAGAAAGTCTTGTATGAAATGAAGATTGTAAACATGGAACTGAAGAAAAGCAAACATTAGGTAAACCCACATTTATGAAAGGAAAACATAACTTTTATCTTTTTTTTAACCTCTCCCTGACCTTCAAAATGACAGTCGTCACAACAGGCAGAGAATTTTAGTTTGATAGAGGATATCATTCAAGAAAATTCCACTGAAGTTTATCACCATGCGGTTTGAAAACTCTCATTTAATGACAACAGCATCCAGGGAATGCCAAGATTCAATATTTTGCTGAGGTAATACATCAAGATTTTCCCAAAAATATGCTAAAGTTCCCCCAAGCATCATGTTTACAACCCTGGTGAAAGAAATGATTTATCGAAATAATGAAAATGACCAGAACATGCATGTCCAAACATCAGCAGGGTCACAAAAACAAATGTCTGCATGTATGTACATAATTGCTGAAATTCAGTATTCAGCAATTTCAAAATACAAATTTCGTACATAAAACAGTGAACAACTTTGACCCATGTGTACACTCACATGCCACCAAAATATATGCAAGTGTAAAGCTCAACAGAAGTTATCCTAACGCAAACTTAAAAATATGTCACTACAAGTATAGTCTCCAACAGAGAGCCCACGTCAGAGTTTCTGCAAAGTTGGGGGAAACAAATCAACTATTTCCCATACAAAGCTTGAACTCGAATGATTAAAAACTAACCCAACCAGTACAATTTGATGTTTTATTCTCTTGAAATCCCTACAACTTTTAATTTGGTCAATGAAACTGGTAAGAAAAGTGCAAGTTAGTTGTTAGAAATTGACTGTCACTGTCCTGTCAGCTACACTGGGTCACCTCAGTCAGACAAACTCTGCAGTCAAACCCATGCAAATGCATATTTCAAAACTCTTCTCATACATAAACTCTTTCTCAAGTCAAATCTTACAAAAATCTATTCACACACATAAAATATGCATACACAAACATCAAACACAATTTTTAAAAGAGCTAGTCCCTTCAGCACTGCCCTTCTTAAAAAAACATACAAGGCTTGGGCATGCTAGTATGGTCAACTGATTATTAATAGCAGATAAAAGGAACAGACAGAGTAAAGCTCAATGGGGTTGCCATCATGCAAAGTTTGAAAGATCTCACTTACATATTCAAGAAAAAGCTAACTCATATAAATTATTGTACTATATAGTTTTCAGCAGTCAGCAAGATTGCCAAATACATGAACTCCAATTATTGCATACTTATGTATTTCACAGAATCACATTAAGAAAAAAAGAAGACAATGCTTTTCTTTAAGATATTTTTCCACAAGCATTCTTTATGGTGCCATAGATCAAGGATAGAGTTTTCTTACTGGCTGCATTACTTCTTTTGCCAAGTAAATTCTAAGGTCAGTAGTTTAAAATTAAACATTAAAAACCTACTGTTAATTAGATCCAAACATATAAAAGGTTACAAAGAATGCTTATTTAATACGACCATACGCAATGTACGAATTTTGGGGGTAAGCCCCTTTTTCAAGCAACAAAACAAATTAAACAACAGTTAAGCAGTGAAAAATGAAAACATAGGCTACTTATCAGCTTTTGGTTGTGGTGTGTTGGTGTCCAGTGCTTGAAAAAATGTACACCTTGTTTCAGATCTACTTTTAATTAATTTTTAAAACCTATTGCTAATTAATTACAGCACTTTTATTCTTCTCAATAAGTATCTCCCTTCAGTGCGTCTCCCATCCCAGGTTGACGGAGTCTACTACTTTTTCAGTCGTTTGTTAGTATCAGGATGATGTCCTCTCACTGGCATGTGCTGGTGGTTAGTGATGAGCCACTGAGGTAGCAAAACTTGTGTTTGACCAAGACATCAACAATGGTCCTCCTCTAGATCAGTAATCCCTCTGCTCTCTGTTTGGGTCTGATTTCAGGGACTATTTATCAGATTGAGCTCCTGGTTCTTTACGAAAGGAGCAAATTTAGTTTTTTGTTATAGTTTTTCTGATCTTACTCTTGGTTTTAAATAAAAATAACGCACTCAGCAATTTACTTGCTTACAGTTTTTCTCTCGAAACTTCAGTCTACATAATCGATCACTTTAAAAATACCAATACTTTTACCACTGGTGTAAAAACTACACAAACACTGACACTTGTGACAGGGTTACATTTGAACAAAGAAGCAATTAAGGCAAGAAGTCAGCTATTGAAAGGGACTGTTTATTAACAGATTTACAAGCAATTTACTTGATTCTTCAAGACATACATCCACCAGCAACATAAACTCAAAGACAAAGCTCCTCCATAAAGAGGCTGGCTGCATCAAGTGGTGAAGGACTTGCAGAATTGTTCAGTCTTCAGTAGTGCTCCATTTCAGGTAGCAGCACAGCTTGTAGCCAGCCCCAACAGAACAAATTTATCTACAGCACACTGGAAATACAAAACAACAAAAAATGCGATGGGAATTACCAGTCTGCATCACATACATAAGTAGATGAAGTATTGTTTTACTATGCTCTGAACTACACAAAACATACATCATGGATCTGATGACCTGCAATAGTAACATAGGTCCCCATGATACATGGACCGTGTTGTACAGTAAACAGAGACCTACTGCAGTCTGCACTGTGAAGGGTAAAGCAAATGACCCTTAAGTATGTTTAGTAACGCTGATAGTGATACCCTAAACCTTCTCTCATATCATTAAAAAAAAAGAAGAGAGAAATCCACAGGACATGTTTATTATTAAAAGCTGCTGCAAAATGTTTTAAGTATCACAGCTAAGAAAGACAGACAAAAACAATACAGAGACAGACAGACATAGTCACATACCCTCAGACTGACACGGTGACTTCAGTTTTTGCATTTAAACAGATGGAAAAGAAAGGACTTCTACTTCCAGCTATTATTTATTACAAATGTAAAACAAATCATACTCAGTATTATTGTATTAATTAGAGCAAATTCACCAATTATTATTAACAGTATTCAGCTTCAGAATCAGAATATTTATTGTTCCAATACAAATTTACAAGTAAATGTGTCTTGTGGTGAACAGCAAGAAATAGAATAAACAATAGACTAATATTTTAACACGGCAACAAAAGCTAAAACCACACCAAACACACACATTATGGTGCATACTATGTGCACAATGCTTTCTACACAGAAGGTCAACTCTGCATGCCTGAAAAGAATCTAGCAACACCACAGGTATGCATATAAACAGTTGGATTTTCCCCCCTGATCAACCATATATTTATAAGCATAATCTGATAATATCCATGTTTTGTCATTTACGCACAGGACATAAATTTATACAAAAACACATGCATACAGTGACATACAAACATATTTATACTAAAATATCACACAAAACGAAGCAGCAGATGCTGCCATTTTGAAAGTTCTCTTCAGTAGTAAACGGGCTCACATGCACAATTTTGCAATGTTTTTTCACAACATGGTTTTCTACTAGCACTGCTCCTTGTATGAGTAACCCATTACCATATAGAGACATTACACGCATTTCTTCAATCATACTATGCAAATTTTTAAATAGGACAAACGCCCTGATATAACTGTACTGGTTGGCTGGGCGTAAAACACCAAGTTACTACTACTACAAAAGCAAAACAAAGCCATAAAGTTACACAAAATTTAAAAGACTTGCTCGTCTTTTTCAGTTGGTGAAAAGCATTTAACTTAAAGATTTCATTACTAATACTATTATTATCATATTAATTTTGTAACTGTTTCACCTTAACTTGATTGACTCTTGACTGGTGCGTAGATCATCTACACAAAAACCCTTTAAACTACATATATTCTTTTTATGGTCACTGATGTTATGGGAAATCATTTACAATGCCTTGCTAGATTTAACAGTTTAAATGTTCTCCTGTAACAGGGAAAGTATTTTGTCAATGCAAATTTGCTACACCTGAATAACTGTGCTATCCGGGCCATGTTATGAATATAGGAAGATTTTTTTACCAGTGACTACACTTGAGAGACGACTCAGTCAAACACATCTTCTTTGTCAGCAATGTATTGGACTATGTCGCGTGGTCGCATCAACCTCTCTGAATCTGCATCGGGAATCTCAAAACCTGAAAAACAGGAAAGGGAAGATTTTAATGCTAGAAATGGGTACTGCAATCTTCAATGTTTTGCTACAAACAGTAGTTGTTCAATATCATCTATTATAATGTAAGGCTACTAGCTGCTAGAGCATCCAGGTATTAAAGGGGAATCAAACTGAAAAAGCATCACATCAGTGGCAATGAAAAAACAAACACAGCATTTTTTTTGTTTTTTTAAACTCAATTCAAATCAAAAAAGTACTCCTTTTGTGTAAATATTGACAGAAGAACCAAATAAAGCATGGAGATGATTTTTTTCCCCTTTTTTTTCTTTTCTTTTTTTAATGTTTTCATGCTAACTTGCATCTTTGATTCAGTTTCCCTAAGACCACCCAAAATATTTTCAGATAATGAATAATGACTGCACGATCTGTAACTAGTGTAAAGTACAATGTCATGTCAACTAAACCAGTCTAGGTGCCCAAGAGGTGCTGGGTACTGGTATAAATTCTGTACCATAGTAAGTAGTATACAATCCTGCTGTAAGAAACTGATCAGATTACCAAAAAAAAATCCAAAAAAAATCAACACAATGAATGCAGGGAAAAGCCAGGACCAGGAGGCACTGCTGTAGTTTTACACTAATATTATGTAATACAGCCTTACTCACCAAGACATTCAGTAGTACTTACCAAACTCGTCTTCCATCGCCATGATGATCTCAACCTGATCCAGACTGTCAAGCCCCAGGTCATTCACAAAATGGGAGTCTAGGGTCAACTGTAAAGAAAGCATACAAAAATTCTCAGTTAAATGAAAGAAACAACCACCTGAAGAAACACCAAAACAAAAACAGTAAACCAATGTTAAAACAGAAGGGAAAAAAAAGGGGGGGGACATGGACATGGAATGAAGAGACTGTAGGGTCAACTTCCAGTTTGAGCTATATTCCCCCCCTCCCCACATACACACACACTCCCAGTTTCTTTAGTTTTAAGGTTGTGATCTGAGGTCTCTTGTACCTCAAATAAGATATAAAAAAAAGGAAAAAGAAAAAGAAAAAAAAAAGGTCCTGTGTCAGTGTATGCTATCTATCTAGCATGTTCACACTAGAAGTCCCTAGCAGCAGAATGTTATTCTGGCAAAATAGGATACAAACACCAGCCACCATGTCGCAGTGGTTGGCACTAGTTTGCAATGTGGATCAGACTGTCATTGGTTCCAATTCCACCAGACATGCGACTTGTTTGCCCTAACTCCCATCCACAGTGGGAGTGCTACAAGCCCAATAGGACAGGATGACACTGTTTTCCTTCTTTTTGTTTTTAATTCAACTGCAAGTCAAAAAATTACCAGATCATTGTCCTATTCACCTGAATCAAGCCTCTTTTTTCTTCTTCTTCCTGAGGTGATGATGTGTGGTTAACAGGAAGTAAAAAACCTGACAATCAATCTCTTACTCAAAGAGCCTGTGCAAAACAACATCCCTGGGTGCACTGTTAATATTATATAAGATTAACATTCTACATTATATACATATATATATACTGGCTCCTGGCCTCCTTCAAGGCATTCAACTGTGTCAGTTCAATTCCATGAGACCTGACGGTCCCAGTGAAACCAACAGCAGGGCAAACTTGTGATCTTAACAAACAACTGGACTAACATAAGTAACAACAAAAGTAACATAGATTTTGGATTTTTTTGACTGAGTCGCTAACTTCAGCAATAATTTTTTTGCTTACTATGAATATAAAATATAAAATAAACATTTTTATAACTGCATAAAATAATTTTTTTTGTTCTGATCAGTTAACATGGTCCAGTGGTTAATATAAAATTATTATTTAGATGGTATTGGTATATTATAGTCAGACACTTTTTTTTAACTGACTACCCCACTTTTGTTTACCACATTAGTTGTGGTTTATATTATAAACACCCTTGCAGAATTCCTAGACCCTCTGAAATTGAAAAATGACACACAAAGCAAATGAACACGAAATTCTACAAAGGAAACAGTTATCAGACTTGCAGCTGACTTACTGGAAAATAAGTTGGCAGTGCAAAGGAAGGTATTACAATAAACCACCAACATGTCATAAAAGACAGTGTTTTCAAGTAATAAAAAAAAAAATGGTGGTTGGGGGGGGGGGGGGGGGGGAGAGAATACCCACACCTTCCATTGTTCCAAACAGAAATTTCTTATATTGTAAACTTCTCAATGCTTGTGGATAAGGACAGGATCTAAAATTACAGATGTTTTTAAATTACCATGTAATACTCAAAATGATCAACTAGTGCCCCTGTGGATTTAGTATTAAACTATTTAAGTTACATTATACAGTGAGCATAAATATAGCATAACTGAATGATTTGAAGCAGAATGGTTATAAAATAACCAAAAGCTGCTTCAGTTAACCCCTAAGCTAACTTTCTGTCCATAACAAACAAACAAAAACTGAAACAAAGTTGAGTGCTACATTATATAGTTATAGTATCTTAAAGCAAGATCAAAACACACTAGAGGTTAAGATAGATAGATCATGTTACCGCAGTAGCAGTTAAAAGATCCTGGTCATTCTGCCAAAAGCCCAGGTGGCAAGTTACAGCTAAATATGCATGCACCCTACATATGTGGCTTTGCATGAAGTGATGTGACATGGTGCACAACTGTATGGTGTACACAGAATGCGCCAAGACTGCAGCAGCTTCATGTGGCACCAGCCATGTAACAACCAAACAGTGCAGTATGTACACCATCTTGGCGGATATTCAAAATGCGTTATAAAAACTACAGTCACTAATTGAGAATCACATGCAACAAAAGCGCAGTCGGTCTGCTTGGGAGTAGAGAATAGCGCTATATAAAAGCAATCATCATCATCATCATCTTATAGATTTTTAACATCCAGTCAACCATGACAGTTATATCAGGGCAAAACAGAAGTAGTTAAAAAGAACAGTTATATTATTATTATCATATTAATTAGACAATTAAAAAAGATGGGCACATTTTCAGTGAAAGCACCTTTCTCAAGCAATAAACAGGTAATACACAAACAAACAATGATACGGAGCACTGTGGCAGTTGGTAGAGAAAACATACCAGTATTAACACTGATAAATATTGTACAGTAAAAAAGGGAATCTCTTAGTCGTATACATGTACTATAACTATTGGGCGGTTCAGGCAGGGTTGTTAACTCCTTTGACTTTTGCCCGGCATCACTTAAGTCCTTTGGCTGTTTTTACTTCCGGTGCGTACTTTCTTCACCATGGAAGATGGTGACAATAAATTTGCGAAGTTTACAGTGCCAACTTTAAAGGCATTTTTGAAGGTCCGTAGTCAAAATGTGTCTGGCAACAAGCAATAACTTGTTGCTTGTGCCATAGGATGGCAAAAAACATATTTTTTCCATGAACTCACGATCTTCTGGTTAGCCAAAAAATGGCGTAAAGACACTTTTTTTTCCATTCTCCATCGTCTTTCCCCTGTGAAGCAACGCCTACTCTGAAATCGGCCCGAAAGTGACGCTGCGATCTCTCGTGACTTCTTGCGCGAAAGATTACAAAGGGTATTCACTCGTGCAAACCAGCTTCACTGAACCGCCCGATATTCTGAAATGCTCATGACTTATGTGTCTCTTTTGTAATCTTACAATACCATTGCATAAGATTTTCCTTGTATCTTTCACCAGAGAAATAGCAACTGAATACAAATACAGGAATATCTTTAGTCTCACTCTTAAGTCAGTTAGACACTTCAGTTTTCACCTAAATATTATATTATTCCGCTTCAAGTTCAGTGTGGTACCAAACATACTGATGATTAATGTAAAACAAAAAATATCAAAAGAACTGGAAATTATCAATCATACAGTTTCTACGACACAGCATCTGAAAAAATACCAACTTTAACTTACAGCTTTTGTCAGCCTGGCAGAAAACATAAATATATATATAGAGAGAGAGATATACAGTATAAAATTAACTGACCAACACAATCAATTCATGATATAATCTAATAACAACAAATTGAACAGTGCAAACTTTGAACTTAACATTTATAACAAGAACTTGTCCAAACTAACAACTTTATTAAACATTTTTCTTTCCTGCACTACTGTCACTTAACATTTCTGTCAAGTCACTAAAACTGGTATTACTATTAGTATTATGCAGTCAATTTACTGTAAAAATAATTGAGTAAAGGGCAAAACTCAATGGAGTTCATAAATTGTATATCTGCAGAGTCTTAAACATATATATATATTATATCCAGACCCTTTTGGCACAGGCAGTTAGTAGAGCTACACAGTTTCTTCAAACAATAATTTCCACATGTATACAAAATGGCAAAAAACCTACCTTTTCAGGGTCAATTTTGTCATACAGTCTTAGAACAAGCAAAATTCGCTGTTGTACCATGTCTAATGTCAGTGGAGGTTTTTCGCTGTATGCTCGTGCTGGCTGTGCGAAAAGGGTCTGGAGACAGATACAAAAAGTACTTGTGGCATTCAAAAACAGAACTCATCAAACATAACATGATTAAACTGCAGACAGCTAATACTCGCATAGATCTCAGCAACCAGTCTTTGTTGTTAGTTTGCTTTGGTTTTGGTGACAAACCAGTTACCTAAAACTGGAGGTCTTAGTTGGTAATAATTGTCATCAACATTTCAAAAGCATGACAATTTAAACATAACTAAAGCAATTCTCTGACTCCAAATCATCAGTATACCTGTATTAACTTGTGCAAGTATTAGCTGCTGCAGTTTACCGTTCCATTCAGTGTAGGAAGACTCTACCTTCTCAGCATTGATCTTATCGTATGTTGACAACACTTTCAGAACTCTGTCTTTAATTTCTTCCTGAGGAGAGTTCTTTGTGGCCATCTGTCGCACCTGCCTGTGACCTTGCCATGAGGGCTGATGAAAAAAAGAGAAGTTTTTCTAAACAAAGTAATTTCTCAATCAATAACTTGTATAACACTAACAGTACACTTAGCAGTATGCACACACACACACACAGAGAACCATACCAAACACATGCATTTTTATGTAAAAAGTGATCTTTTCAATGTCTTGTACTTGTAGTTTAAATAAACAAAAGGAAACTCAGTCTGGGCAGTTTGTGTGCAAAATGACGTCATTTATGAGCCATATGATAGTTCAGACGAGGAGGTCTGGGAGGAAGAGGAGGGGAGATGATGACAGTGACGGCGGACCTGGATTTTTAGATCTAACTCGATGGGCACTTGGCCTGCACGTGGTGTAAGTATTTTGTTTACACTCATCTCTCAGTGAAATCATGACAGTTCTTCGTGTTCTCATCAAAAACTACAACATTATAGTATTGGAACTGAAATTATTTTTTGAATACAATTACGCAACACAAATGTCTCATGCAGCATTTTCCATTTTGCCGCCATTTTCGATTTTGTTTGAGTTCAGCGTACACAGTGCAAGCGTATATTTGGCGAAAATGAGTCCTGATGAGTCTTCAGACAGTGAAATGCCATATGATAGTTCAGATGAGAAGGTCTGGGAGGAAGAGGAGTGGAGATGATGACAGTGACAGTGGACCTGGATTTTTAGATCCAACTCGATGGGCACCTGGCCTTCAGGTGATGTAAGTACTTTGTTTACACTTATCTCTCAGTGAAATCATGACATTTCTTTGTGTTCTCATCAAAAACTACAACATTATAGTATTGGAACTGATATTTATGCTTGCTGCTTCGGTTTTCAAGCCTGAACAGTATGACCTGAAAGATTTCACCTGTGAAATTTACCGAAATGAGTGGATAGGCGAGATTGACCTTTGAACCTTGTTCTATGTTTCAGGTCTAGTCCATCAGTCAAACATAGTTTGTGCTCGTGACAGTTAGATTAGTGACTTAGATTTATCTGCCACTTTACACTCTCAGTTTCCTTCTTTTATAAAATAAGAATGCCAGTGCACAAGTGTTTTTACATTTCAATTTTTATTTTGTTACACTTACAGTTGCAGAGTAAGTAAGCTGGTGTTTTACGCCCAGTCAACTGGTATGGTTATATCAGGGCGATCAGTTACAGAGACCAAGGCTACAACACACAGGACTCGGGGACAAGGAACCCCCTGCCCCCCTTCCACCCTGCTCGTCCACCTGGTGTCTACATTGAGGACAGCAAGACCCGTGCTGACATCGGCAAGTTTCTGTGTCCTGTGGACCTTTTAAAACTGTTTTTTACCCCTTGCCTGATAGGCATGTTGTGTACTTACACAAATGATTATGCAAATACTGTTGGGCCCCAGAAACCTTCCCTCTACCAGTCATGGACTAACACCTACCCTGAAGAGTTTTATCGTTTTATTGGTCTTTTGATGTACATGAGTATAGTTCATAGTATATAACACTTTGTGTAAAACAAATAAATGGTGGAAAACTCTCTTTTACCACTTTCTTGATATTGCATGTGTGAATGCATTTACCTTGTTTGAAGATTTCAGAAAGAAGCATGCAGATATACCAAAACTACAAAGACCTGACAGATATGAACAGCTAGACTTTACAACAGAGCTGATTAGGCAGCTTGCAGATCTTGATGTACATGCTGATGTTCCTCTTGTTTAAAAAAAAACGTGTGTTCACAACGTATTCTATTATCCCTATTATGACCAAGGAAAGAAAAAAAATGTAAAAAATGTTACAAAGAGAAACAGAAAGAGCAGAAAACAATTGTCAAATGTATAGGTTGTGAGACTTACCTGTGTTTCCAGAGTGATAGAAACTGTCTGCTCACTTTTCATGAGTGTTAGTGTAATTCACTGTAATGTGTGTGTGTATGTTGCGCTCCATTTTCAATGTTTGCCATGCTTGAACATTATGAAATCTGTTTGTGATTCCAGGGATTGTGAAAACATGTCAGTGTTATAACAAATGTAATATCTATTGCATATTGCCTTGTAGTGTAGAGCATTAGCCTTATTACTGCCTTTATAGGTGATGTTTTGATGTAGTTTGGTGAAATCGATTTTGGCAAGCTTTCATTTCTGGAGCATAAAATCTATAAATATTGACTTACATGTGTGAAACCTGGCTTGTTTGATGGGGCAATGGTTCTTGTTCAATAATAATCAGATGCTGTTGTCACATGACAACACATCAAATAACACAATGTATAAAACAAAACTTGAATTTAAAAGCCCATCCATTTCTGCACATTTTGATATATTACAAACACATTTTTATCCTTAGGTATAACTTCTTTGAGCGCTTGAAAAACATTCATAGAGAATACGTACAAAAGTGTCAAATCACAAGAACTGTTGAGAGCTACTTTACTTTGAAAATATATTTCTGTTAAGCAAAAAAATCATGTGTGATGGTGGACATACATTATAAATCTATTCAACTTTGTCATCATGGTGCAAAGCTCACAAAAGACAACAACAACAAATTAAAAAATAAGATTTTCTCCATTTTCAGTATTAATATAATTAATAGTAATAATACAAATAGTTAATACCGTACAAAGTACTCTGAGGTCACTGTTATTGTTAATATTATATAACAGTAACATGAATGGATATTTTAAAATTAGTTCTATTTGGCCCATATGTGGGTATGTGTTTTCTCCTTTTCATCCCAGTTTGTGCAGAAACGTTTGGCACTGTCTCATTAATATTATATAATGATACATAATCTGGATTTTGTTCACCAAGATAAACCATGCCAGATTTTTATCTGCTAGGAGTTTCCCCATTGATATTTTGTCAGAACTATTGCAGTTCTGATCATATACTGATTTAGTTGTAAAATTAAAAACATGAGAATTGGGGTCTGTTGCCAGTTGGCTAATATGCTGAATTGTAAATCCTGTGGCTAGGATACAACTTCTGGATTGAAACAGGATGAAGGATCAAGTGTTTTCAGTTTCTCCGAGTCAACACGTGCAGATTTGCTGTCCTGCCTTTGTCACTTTGTGTGCACAGCATGCACTAAGATTGTTGTGCACTTTAAAGACAATAATATTAATACTAATAATATACATTATTTATGGCACCCCATCTTGCAAGAGCCTGGACTCTTCTGAAAGTGAAACCCCTTTTGCATGGCACACAACTCAACTCTGGCATGGGAACTGACTGGATGGAAATCTAGGGGGGTCCAGGGGCATGCCCCCCACCCCCTAAAAACAAATCACCCCCAAAGATCAAAATCTATGCAATCTAAGGCTACCCCAAGGTCAATTTTATGGAAATAAAGTAAACTTTTTCATCCTCAGCGCCACCAACTGAAACCACCTCAGTGGCAACCAGGTGAAGGAGCCACACTTCAGGACTTCAAATGACTGATCTCCACCACATGCACCATCTAACTCAAATGCACAAACCCTCTTGTTGCATCTAACCCAAAGGTTAGGTCCTGTGACACATGAAATCAAGATCAAGAACTGCAACATAATGAAACCATGCACCAATGTGTTCCACTTCCGGGTTTCTTTTATGTCCTCACAAACTTTCACTTCCAGCTTAACTGGTCTTCTTTCGTAAAGTGACCGTCATACTGATGAGTATGTCATTGCTTGGGGTTGCACAGCAGTTTATTATTTTCAATGTAATTTTTTTAATAATATTTTTGAAAACCACATGCAGGGTATGACAATAACTGTAGGGCAAGTAGATGAATTTTCTATTTGCCCAAGTGGCAAAACTAGTTGCCCATGCCAGATTCTTAAAATCAACCATTTTGATTAAAATAGGTGATATGTTTGTCAAATGGATTTTGAAGGGTAGAAAGTGTGATAAAAATACAAGTAGACTGATACACACACACACAAACCAACTTCCCCACAAAGTTACATAAATTTGTAACATTGTTAATCGCCAGGTCCATGCTTGAAAGAGATAAAATTCAGTAAAGTACTCAAGCTTACAATAATTTTTGTTATACAGTTGTACCTGTCTCAGTACTAATGATATCAGCAATAAATCATCATTGCAATATAGAATGTGACTGAGCATAACTCTGCTTCATTCTGTCATGTGTCATGATTCTGTGAAAGCCAACAGGCAGTTACTGTTCATTCTAACGCTGTAACAGTTCTAATTTCAGAATTTTAATTATTGCTAACATTAATGACCCAAACTGCCATGCATGCCCCAAGCCATGCCACAACATGGCCCAGGCAGCTTGGATCGGTGGTTGTATTTTTTAACACAAGGAACTGTGCCAAACCTGCACCAGATACATTCCTTTATTTTCTGTGTTAATAAAGGATTCAGAGTTATGCTAGTTTATTCCTGCCTTCATTATCTGTTACTTAAGAATGAGAAAATTTTGTTGTTGTTTTGTTTTTAAGGTCCAAGTTTCCCCTATTTCCACGATAAAACAAGATCGTGAGTCGGGAGTAGTGTCCCTTTGCTGAACGGAAATTCCCGATCAGAACATGATGATGATGATGATGATGATGATGATGATGATGATGATTATTAATTTAAACCTTTTAGCGGCCACAATTATGTCTTTTAAAATGCTCATTGATAACACTTTGTATCTGACACCCCTGTCTCTTCTCCCCTTGCCCCTATCCCTCCCCCAAAAGAAAGAGAAGACGAAGAAATGTCTTTAAAATTCCCACTAGTACTGGCATAGTTGTGCCCATGTCGTCATTGCAAACACCCAAGCAAATTCTTTCGTCTGCTCTTGGGAACAAATTTCCTCTCTTTTGACTGGGATCTGTTAGCTTTTAGCTTTTCAAACTTATTTGTGTTTTTATTTCTCCCCCCCCCTTCTTCCTCCAATGCTCCTTTTGAAAAGCTCTCACCAAAGCTGAGTGTGAGCCATGCTTAGCCACGAGTAAAGAGTTAGCTTCTGATTGGCTTAACTGCACTGGCAAGCCAATCACATGCTACGACACTGAAGCTGGTCGGTTTGATGATGTAAAAGGAAACTGGTGTTGCAATTATGGAACCGCAAAACAAAAACTGCCACAGTGACTCGTAATATAGCGCTTGAATTGAAATATGACACTGTCAATAAAATTAAAATAAAAACTGACAACAACTTGCCCGGTCGGGCAGGCCACTGAGATCTTCACCTGCCCGACCGAGTAAGTTACCTGCCCCGGGCAGTCCTTATTGTCATACCCTGCAAAAAAGTGACATGTACAAACAAATGGAGTTGAGAGTCCCACTGGCTTTTCACATCTCCGACGAACTAGACCAATCCGGCTACCGTTTACAGATATCCACTCCATTTTATTGGCACAGCCTCAGTCGTCAAACTTTTCGCCACAGTTTACAACTCGAGCAACCAATATGGTGAATCTTTCACTTGCAAATCTTTAGGAACATTAACTTTTTCTCAGCCAAAATATGGTGTAGAAGCGTGCAGGAATGACTGCGTTCAAGCCTAATGCCTGCCTGTGAGAGTAACAGCAGCGGCTGTGTTCACAATTAAGTGACTACGATGGGCAATAGCCGTGTGTGAACATGCTTCATATGTTTCCCAGGTATTCAGTGCAAACTCAAATCGGTGCTCTCTGTTGTCATTTTGTTTTCGTTTTTTACACCCCCCCCCCCCCCCAACTTCTTTTCCCTGTGGGCATTTTTTTTTCTCTGTGGAAAGTCAGTTTCACTGCCACGAAAATTTGCGTTTTCACAGACAATTCCCATGCCTGTCAACTTCAAGCAACTGGTAACAGCAATATATTATTGTTTTGCTGAGACTGACAGCAGTCAGAAATATATTCAGTGATTCTGTGTGTGTGTGGGTGTGTGGTGTGTGTGTGTGTGTGTGTGTGTGTGTGTGTGTGTGTGTGTGTGTGTGTGTCTCTTTGAGAAAGAGTGAGAGTAAGTAACTTGGTGTTTTACGCCCAGTCAATCATTACAGTTAAATCTGGGTGAGAAAGTGAGAGAGAATCAGCTCTAGATGAGTTGTCATTTTCTGTCATAACTGCAACTTTGGTGGGTTGGTGGCTAGTCAGGAAACTAGCCCTTTAATTGTTATACATTATGCATTATTTGTCACTGTCCCAAAAATGCTATGTCATTATGTGCAAAATGGCATTCAAATCTGTGTAAAATATGCATAAAATTTATAACATTAACAGTAACAACACTTGCGTTAAAGGAACTTGCCCATGCAGGTTTGTCTAAAAAACAT
Organism: Alviniconcha marisindica; assembly: GCA_018857735.1. Lineage (NCBI taxonomy): Eukaryota > Metazoa > Mollusca > Gastropoda > Provannidae > Alviniconcha > Alviniconcha marisindica. Next base: position 28,043 of record JABMCL010000919.1, on the reverse strand, counting down.
TTCTGGCACGAATTCTTATTGCTTTAGGTATGATTTTTTTCTACCATTAATTTCTGCTTTAGCCCTTTTGAAATACACCAATTAAAGACTAACTGTAGTGGCCTTAAAATAGATTTGGGATCTACCCATGGGGTGCAGCTATTACGTCATTACATTTTGTTGTTTTACACACATTTTTGTAGACTCAAACTGCAAACAAGTCACAATGGTGTTGTCTCACATACATCATCTGCTCAGGCCTAATAATTTGTCTAGTGACTTAACTGAGGATTGTGTGAGTAATTTTATATCTTTCTTTGAATAAATCTCATAATTGTGCAATGTGTACCTCACTATAGTGAATGCTACCAGTAGCTGCCATTGACTAATAATGCTCAGCAATGGACTAATGTGCAAGGTGTTGGGTGACAATTTTTTCTCAGTGTAGTGATTCAGTATTACAACATGAAATATTTCCGACGCAATTTTCTAATAATAGTTTAAAAAAATAAACAAACAGAAAAACATACTGGCCGGTGACACACCAGAAACACACATTACGCAAACAGCTAGCAGTTGAATATTTGAACATATGGTTCTAGTAGACTACTCCTATCAATGAAAAAAGAAGTATCAGGAACTTTTCCTTTTACGTGTCCAGTAACAGCTTTACCAGTTTCCTATTGTAGACATCCAAACTTGTGCGTGCAGCTCTCTCCACCTAGTTACCCAGGTTTACCAGCTGCAACCTGCATCTGTGTTGTTGGTTTCTTGCCTTTCAAGTTAAGCGTTCTTTTTATTTTGGTCCTCTGAAGACAAATGGTAGTAACTCCAAATCTATCACTGCTTTAATTGCATAATCTTGAAAAAACAGAAAAGCACAAGTGTTTCATTCTCAGTCCTTCATTTTTCAATGGGCTATTTGCTCCAATAGGAGAAATAGCGCATGGAAGAATGCATGTATTATCTGTCTGGGTACGTGCTGCCTTTCACTTTCAGAAATGTGTATTATCAACCGATGGGAAACATTATATATTTTGTATCTCTATCAGTGGTAGGAAAATGTGTACAGTATAACCTAGAATTAGTGCACAAACAAAGCCAAAATGATAGATCTCACGATCAATAAAGTGAGCAGACGAAAATAGTAAAAAGAAAGTCTATCTATGCACAAGAAAGTGGAAACACTCAGTAAATTTGTCATTCACAAAGAGTTTGAACAGACCAGAACATCATATACAGCATCATTTTCTGAAGATGAACTGCAGCAGACAATTTGGCAAACCCAGTTCTCATCTACCGCCGATTGCAGGATTTGGTAACGAGATGAAGTTGAAATTGAGGCTGCTGCCAGTTTCTCTTATTTGTATTTGGTGACAACACACGTCTTGTTTTTGATTTAGCAGTCTTCTACACTTGAGTAAATTCTACATGCTGACAATAACAATTAGACCAAGCGTATTAGGTCATTCCAAATTCCCTGCCTGGAATCTTGTCCTGTCAAATGACCAGAAGTTATCACTGATCAATTTGGCAAGATATGCAATTTCTGGCCAGGCTAATAAAAGTAATATGGAGACTGATTCTTCTTCCAGATACGGGCTCATTAGGATTTGCTTCAAATGAATTATTTGGAAAGTATGCAAATTTTAGTCACAATCTGGACGCTACTGATTACTAGGAGCATGAATCAGATTTTAGGGGGGAAAGTATCACCTTACAGACTAAAAATTACAGTAGCTTATGCATTTATTTCGTCATCCAGATTCCACCCTTCACTGACTTGACTTGCAGTGTGTGCTGGGGAGGAGTGCGTAGCCACGGCTGAGATGACATGGAGTTTACAAGTAGAGCTAGTGGTGAGTGATGCAGCAACCACCAGTGAGCCATAACTTGTTCAATCGGTGTTCAGTCATTTTGCATATGGTGATGTAGCAATGTGGCTCAAATGCATACAGCACCCCAAAAATGCAATACTGATGCAAAGATTTTGCAATGGGAACAACCCCTGTGTGTTATCAGTCCAAGTTACAAAAAAAGACAAGAAAAAAAAAGACATAACACAAAACAAGACACATGTCCTGTCCTGTTTTCTTGTCGTGTATGTATATTCTGAGTAATTTTTTCTTCTTCTACTTTCTAGTTTTGTCATCAGTTACTATTTCAAGAGCCATTTTTTACCCTTCTCCTTTCTATTGGGCGGTTCAGGCAGGGTGGTTAACTCTCCTGACTTGCCAGGCATTGCTTAAGTCCCTTGGCTGCTTTTACTTCCAGTGCATACTTTCTTCACAATGGAAGGTGGTGACAGTGAAATTTCAAATTTTACACTGCCAATTTTAAAGGCACTTTTTGCGGCCCACAGTCAGAATGTGTCTGGCAACAAGCAATAACTTGTTACTCGTGCTATAGGATGCCCCAAAATGCATTTTTTCCACGAAATCGCGATCTTCTGGTCAGCCAAAAAACAATGCAGAACACTTTTTTTTACCCTCCATCCCCTTTCCCTGGTAATTTTTGCAACTGCAACAGTGGTGGCATTTGTACTGTTTTGCAGTTCTAGGTTTAACTTCCATTCAGAAATCAGCCCAGAAGTGACACTGCGACCTTTTTTCATGACTTCTTGCGCGAAAGATTACAAAGGGCATTTACTTGTGCAAACCAGCTTCACTGAACCGCCTAATAGTCTTGACATCAAATCATTAATACTGTGATGACATCAAAATGATTCTGCCATCATTTCATTGTTTGTCTTGGGAATTTCTGACAATATTAATTAATTTTCATGTATTTTATGCTGTTCCCCATGTCCATGAAAAGGTTAGGAAAATTAAATTATTTCAAACACACTCTCCAGATCAAAAAACAAAATTGTCACTGACAAATAATTTCTCCATGACATGTACTAGTGATGTACACAAAACTGAGAAGTTCTGGTATCCTAATTCCCATCAATGATGTCATAATAAAAGGCATCATGAAAACAGTGTTTGTTAGTATGTTACAGTGTCTGTGAAAGTCCTCTGATAAAATCATTATAAAATCAACGGCACGTTCAATCACAAAACATTTAATGCAGACAATGTTTGTTTAACCTGCGCATTATAAATTTAGGCTCTGGAGAAGAGTTCGTTCAATGCGATCCACGATTAAACGAACATTTTATTACTGCACCAGTCCTGAATCAGTAATTCGCCTGTGTTTCAGTGATATCTGTCATACACATTGCTGAATGGTAGACCGCAACGGATACAGTGGGATGGGGGGTTACATCTAATTTAGGTAAAACCAAAGTTCCACAAAGTCAATCTGAAAATGTGCCTTTAGGAACAAACCATTGCTTCCCGAGCGAAGTGGTATTCCAGATAGGAAGTGCAACCCAAAAGAGAGCAAATAATCGACGTGAAATAAAAGAAATAATTTCAGACACTAAAATTGAAAATTACCTTGCAGCTGGAAGACAAAGAAGACACAACTGTTGTAAATATTATTACATGATCGTGATTTTGTCAATGTCAAACCGCCGGTCAAGACATCTACTGATCTAGCATGTAAAACCCCGGTCCTTTACCTTCAAGACAGACGGTTGCGACATTTGTCTTTGGCTATGCAGATGTTTCGAGCTTCCATTGTGGTGCACAAATGCTGCTGCACTCAGTCTTGGAAGAGCGTTGCGAACAGAAGCAACAAGACTGCCGACTGTCCTCGCGTTTCTCAGCATAGCCGCCATGCTTAAGGCCAAGGGTAAATCCCATAATTCCACACTGTTTATTCCCGTTTTTGATTGTGGCAATACAAAAACGATGCCTCCAAATTAGTGGTGTCCATTTCTATTTCAGAAATGTTCAAAGTTAAGAACACACGACTAAACTGATACAAAGAAATAAACAGAAGAGACTTTTATTATGAAATTAAGAAAAAGGATTGTCGTAAACCATTGCCCTTTGACCTGATTTTAATACAAAATCGAAAGTACCAAGGGTACTCGACCTCGGTAAGGTCAAAGTAACTAGGGATTAGTGTCTTTTGGTAACCAAGTCTTCGATATCAGTAAACAAAATAAACTTTCCAGTGAAATGAACATAATTAGTTAAAAGAAGCAACTTTACCAACGTTCTGCGGGGAAATTCGGGAAGTAACTCGCGGCGGCGGCAGTGACGTAGTACCGACTCGGTTCAGTGCCGTCACGTTCCGCGCTGCCTCAGTGCCACTCAGTGACCGAACACATTCCGAGCATCGCTTTTCGGCACATTCCTCCAAACTCTGCCAGAACTGGTTACGCCACTGACTGGAAGGGATACTCAGTTTATCTCCGCGCAGCTGTCCAGGCACAGCCCGGCGGCCACGGACTGACCGGCGGTGTCAGCGCCGCTATCCCGATAATGCGTTCTTATAATAAAATTGTGGAAGCAACTGCGTCGAAGTACGCACATACTGAAGCGACACGAGGCACGTCCGCATCGGGTTAAAAAATAAATAAATTCTCAGTTTTAACTCTGCTGGCGTAAGCAACGTGGGCGCTTATAATCAGTAGAAATGCCTGATATAGTAATTCGAGTTGCCAGTGTGACAGAGTGATTTATTAGTGTTGTGAATTAATGTTGTATAGTTGATTATACATTAACAGTTAAAATAATTTGGATTTTATTTGTATCAAGAGTCGTTTGGACACGGGTATTGTTGTGTCTGTACCTGATGAGCGACAAGGCTACAAGTGATATACTAAAATGAAACTGATTTAAAAGCTGAGTGCAAAGTATTTGAAATGTATTGAATAGCGGATTGCTTTTACAGTAATGATTCATTGACAATTTGATAAAGATACATTTTAGAGTACTAATGTGCCATGGTATATTATGTTTTCTTGCTAAATAACCATTAGCAAAGTTCGTTAATCCAAAGGAATAATCCATTGTTTCAGCTGGGTTGTATTGATAGTTATACAAAGTGAGATTTGTTTGTCCCATGCTTATTGCATGTTTTTAGTATTTAAAACTGGAGTCCTTTCCCTTTTTTCAAAAATGCAAAAGTCAATTCACAAAAGCATGCAACTGGTGTTTTGTGTGGGTTACCTGTGAGTTGTTCGCTATGATTCAGTGAGCAGGTGTGACCAGTTCTTCTTCAGTGTCAGTCCACCAGTATACGTTGAGGGAATCAGTTAGGTAGTTTTTGCCATGCCATTTTGGTTTTGAGACCTTTGTCAAACTCATCAGGGTTTCCTTTCCCTTCTCTTTTTCCTTTCTTTGGTTATTTGGATACCTGGTGGTCCTGAACTGATAAAGACTATACTTCTGTCTCCGCATCATGTGTGACTGCCTCTCTTCACTCTCCTGGTTCCCCCCACCCCCATAACACCGGTTACAAACTGCTTACTGCTATTTGAGCGCCAAATAAAAACTGTCCGTTACCTTACATTTTCCCGAAACCTATGGCATAACCAGTTATGGCAGTGGTTGGAGAAAGGGTGTCGTAAACCAGTGCTTGGAGTTTGTGAGCGGTATAGGTCTACTTCCGAGACTGGTTCAAGAAACACGTACATCATTCCAAATAAGACAAGAGCAGCAAATCTCTGGGTATGATAAAAAATAAAAAAAATAAAAAAAGTCACACACACACACACACACACACACACACACACACACACACACACACACACACACACACACACACATGTGCGCATACACGCGCGCGCGCGGCGCGACACACACACACACACACTGACACACACACACACACACACACACACACACACACAAGCATATAAAAAGCATGCTTGGCTGAAGAGTCATTTTCACACTTTTAATCTTCGGATTTTTCACACTTTTAATCTTCGGATTTTTCTGATGATCGGCATGTCGTTTTGGAACAACACTAAAACAAACGAGACACACATACACACACACTGACATAAAATGAATAAATAATTATTATTTTTAAAAGAAAAAGAGAAGAAAATAAAAAACAAAACACAAAGAAACGCTGGCTGGTATTTGGGTCAGACAGAAGTTAGGTCAAGGTTAGGGAGCGGTCGCGGTACAATAAGAGGCGTATCCCGGCCGCATATCTCGGCGAAGTGGCGCGATCTGAGGACTTGGCGTGCCGACGTAGACAGAGAGACACGAAAGTCCCGATGCACAACCGCAGAAGCCGTTCAACACCTCGTAGGACACGCAGCTGGCGCCCTCCTCTTTGTACTTTTGGCATGTGCCTGTGGGTGAACAGAGATGTGAAACAAAGCTGTGACCATCCAGTTTATGTACTGGCATGGTTTGACATTGGCTAGCACCAGAGCGTATGTCACTACGGTCAAAATGTAGCATACCAGCTGTTGTCTTGGGCCACACAGTTGTCACATGAGAAAATTAAAATGAACATCTGTTGTTGTTTTCTTTTCTTTTTTCTGTAGAAGTCAGTACTAGCAAGATCATCCGTTTTATGACTACTCGAAAAGTGGCAGTGTAAGCATGGGTAAATGTAATAGTTTGAAAACAAAAGTACCACCACCAAAACCAAAACAAAAAACAAAAACCCCGTACTGTGTAAATATTTCATTGTGAGCGAGTAAGACAAAGACGAGGCAGATGGGACAAGCGGCACACGCCTCCAGCATACTTAGAGGGCGTACCTGTTTCATGCTGATTGAGGGGCAGGATGGCTGCCTGTCTCTTTCTGCTCATCACCACGATGTTGATGATCTGGCAACACTCGTCTGCGGCACACTCCGACTTGGACGTGCACGTGTCCCCCACATCGGCCTGTGAGACAGACGGACAGACGGACAGACAGACACCGGAATGATTTATGCATTCAGTTCATGACGGTAAAACTTTAAAAAAATTAATAGATTCCAAGAATCTGCCGGGCCTGAGCAGTCGATACGTACAAAGTTAAATGGACATGCGTACACTAAGTTTACAACATGAGTTCAGTTCAAGATGGAATCCATGCGCTCTGAAATGCCTGTATGCGCTCCACCCCTTCCCCCAGACAATTCCCAAGGACCCCTCCGCCATACTGCCATGCAGTCACATGGCGTCTTCAACGGTCGGTTTTGGACGCTGAGAACAGCACTGGGTATGTTTTCAGAGGTCCCGTAGGGCGGTTTAAATGACTGGCCTTAGTCAAAACAATCTTCGTCCCAGAGATAGAAGAGGTTATGCTAAAAGTTTAAGTCCAAGGATTTTGCTTTAAAATGCTGACTTCATTTTATATCGATTTTATCAACTTAGTTTCAACAGCGAAGGGTAAAGCAAATGAGGTGTGTACGTGCGTGCGTACGTGCGTAGGTGTGTGTGTGTGTGTGTCGTGTGCGTGTGTGCGTGCGTGCGTGCGTGCGTGCGTGCGTGCGTGCGTGGTGTGTGTGTGCGAGAGAGAGAGTATGCTGATTATGGGCTATCTATACGTTGCTCCTTACCTCACAAAGCGCAAAGAATATTAGAAATACTCCCAACAAAACGAAAGACTTCATATTGAACACTCTCTGAAGCGGAGAACTGACTAGAACGTGTTTACGTCGATGCGATTAGAAGCAATGACCAAGTAGGGTCACGACCCCAGCAGTACGTGATCCTAGTGGGCTAGGTACACGTTTTGCTAAGTTTTCAAAATCACGAACTACCAGTATACCATGTGCTGTAGGGTATTTTATCAGCGGGGTGCGTGTGTCTTATCATCTTTTTCAGGTTAGCCTGCTCACATTCCCGATGATTCTTCTTGTTTGTCAGATACAGGGGTCCTCAGAAATCACTTATTGTATACATAAGTGACACATACTGGCGAACACATATGCAACCACGCGCACGCGCTCACTGTCGTACACGCACACGTACACACGCACTCACAAAAACACGCGCTCACAAAAACACGCACGCTCTCTCTCTCTCTCTCTCTCTCTCTCTCTCTCTCTCTCTCTCTCTCTCACACACACACACACACACACACACACAACACACACACACACACACACACACACACACACACACTACCGAGAATCAATGAAGGACAGTGTCTAATTTTGCATGGTATTACTAACTTTCAATAGTTTTAAGGTACAGGTGGCCTAATTAGCGGTACAGAGAGAGACGAATCCTGGTGGCATCATCTTGCGAGGGGCAGCGAGGAGGGTCCTGGTGGGGGTCGAGGCGGTAGTAGACACGTGCACTGTTTTGCATGTCAGTCCTTGTCCGCAACCGCAGAACCCGTTCAGTACATCAAGGGCGTAACACGTATCCCCTTCTTGAAGGTACTTCACACATTTTCCTGGAGAGTGAGAGAGAGAGAGAGACTTCAGTCTTCAGATTTTGTTGATGGTTTATTGTACTCTGGCCATAAGTCTATATACAAACCCCAAAACAGGCGAACACAAACTAAATTATGCATACATACAAACAAATAATACTTAATAAACAGACATATTCCGAAATGTGGCAGTGCAAGCATGGGTAAAAATACTAGTTTGAAAACAAACGTAACACACAACACACACACACACACACACACACACACACACACACACACACACACACACACACACACAAGTACTGTGGAAATACTTCATTGGGAGCGAGTAAGACAAAGACGAGGCAGATGGGACAAGCGGCACACGCCTCCAGCATACTTAGAGGGCGTACCTGTTTCATGCTGATTGAGGGGCAGGATGGCTGCCTGTCTCTTTCTGCTCATCACCACGATGTTGATGATCTGGCAACACTCGTCTGCGGCACACTCCGACTTGGACGTGCACGTGTCCCCCACATCGGCCTGTGAGACAGACGGACAGACGGACAGACAGACACCGGAATGATTTATGCATTCAGTTCATGACGGTAAAACTTTAAAAAAATAATTAGATTCCAAGAATCTGCCGGGCCTGAGCAGTCGATACGTACAAAGTTAAATGGACATGCGTACACTAAGTTTACAACATGAGTTCAGTTCAAGATGGAATCCATGCGCTCTGAAATGCCTGTATGCGCTCCACCCCTTCCCCCAGACAATTCCCAAGGGTTGCCTATGAAACAGCTCCACATCTGATTCAAGATGGCCCTTTCCCCTCCTTTCAAGGAAGATCGTCGGGTGCTTCCTCTTTCTACGTCTCAGGGGATCGAGAATGTGATATCCTTGGCTTTGTGCCCGCAGGTAGTGTCTGAAGCTTCTCATCACTTCAGATCTTGCGAAGACGCAAGCCACTTGTTTATGGTTGCTTTGACCGCTAATTTACCTGCTTGATCAGTTCCCTCACCCAGGCATGTCCAGGGCAGTACATCCACAGGAGTTTTCGAAGGTGGATATGGAACATTGACATACGTCAGTGTGGGCTCCCCATTCCAGTTTTCACTTTTTTATTTTTTTTTTTTTTTTTTTTTTAGTGAGTCCATTTTTGCTGTGAGGATGATGGTATAATTATGTGTGATCTGACTGTCACGTCTTGGGGCAATCCAGCGGAGGGCATTTGTGATTATTTCACCTCCACTGATAAGTTGGAGGTTGAGACCGTATAGGCTGCATTGTCTTCATAGATTGTGATCGCACATTGCTTGACAGTGAAGCCCTACCCTGACTGGTTTTTGGTAACTGAGCCATCAGTGTACACTCTAAGATCCCGCGGTTTGCAGTTTTCTTGAATGAGAAGCTTGATCTCGGAATCCGTTTTGCCTGCTAGCCATTCAGCAGAACGCATAAAACAGACTGAGCAATTCGCGAAAGAGCAAAACTGAAGGACACAAAAGATAAAATAATTATTAACTTTGTGTTTTTGAGAGTAACTTCACAATGGAGTCTTCTTTTATTTTTGGATATTTTATTCGTTGCGTGCGTACGTGCGTAGGTGTGTGTGTGTATGTGTGTGTGCGTGCGTGCGTGTGTGTGTGTGCGAGAGAGAGAGAGAGAGAGTATGCTGATTATGGGCTATCTATACGTTGCTCCTTACCTCACAAAGCGCAAAGAATATTAGAAATACTCCCAACAAAACGAAAGACTTCATGCTGAACATTCTCTGAAGCGGAGAACTGACTAGAACGTGTTTACGTCGATGCGATTAGAAGCAATGACCAAGTAGGGTCACGACCCCAGCAGTACGTGATCCTAGTGGTCTAGTCATGTTTTGCTAAATTTTCTAAATCACGAACTATCAGTAAACCTTGTGCTGTAGGGTATTTTATCAGAGTGGTGTGCGTGTCTTATCTTTTTGAGGGTAGCCTACTCACATTCGCGATGATTCACCTTTTATGTCAGATACTGGAGTCCTCAGAAATCACTTACTGTAGAACATAAGTCACAGGCACTGGCGAACACACACGCAACCACGCGCACACTAACATACACGAACATGAAAGTACGCACGCCCGCACGCACGAAAAAAGCACGCACGAAAACACGCACTCACACAATCACACACACACACACACACACACACACACCACACCACACACACACACTCTCTCTCTCTCTCTCTCTCTCGCTGATACTCTTCACACACCCTACATACATTCAGCACTGCTAGCATTAACCAAACACTCAACAGCGCTGGACCCATACACTCATCTCAAAACTAATCAGACAGTCACATCCACTAAAACGTGACATAAAGGTTTAAAAAAACCCACCTTCAGTCTCGGGGACATCCATCCCGGCGACATCCGTCTCGGCCTTTCTCCGTCTCCGAGACTGCAAAGGCCAAGACGAATGGCACAGAAGGATCTCCCTGAGACGGAAAGCCATAAGACGGAGGGTCCATTCGTTCTGGCTGTCCCTCCCCGGGCCATCCCCCTGCGCTATCCGTCTCCTTCGCCCGTCTCTGCGACATCCGTCTCAGGGCCATCCGTCTTGGGGACATCCGTTTCAGGGCCATCCGACTCGGCGCCATCCGTCTCGAGGACGTCCATCTTCGAGATTGCGAAGGCCAAGACGAATGGCACAGACGGATATCCCCGAGATGGAAAGACATGAAGACGGAGGGTCCACCCGTCTCAACTTTCCGTCTCAGGGGCATCCGCCTGTGCCTTTCGTTTCTGCCATCCGTTCTCGGGACATCCCTCTCCTGCAATTCAACTCAAGTAAATAGACTTTAGCGTCCCTCACAGCGCAATTCAGCTAAAGACTCGTTATTTAAAAAATGATGAAAAATAAAAAAGAAGTAAAAACAACAACACCATTATAATGCATAATAACGTCATGAAGAGACTGGATACAATTCAATCATCAAAAGTCTATCCCACGAGAAAACATGCTCTTTCTGCCATCCCCTCCTCCACACGCACCCATACACATCCACTCAATCACCCACACCACTATCACCAACCACACTCAATCATCGCTGGACCCATACACACCACTCAAAGCTGATCAGACAGTAACACCCACTCAAGCCTTCTACAATTTTCAAAAACAACGGCAACAACAACACACCTTCCGTCTAGGCGACATCCGTCTCGACCTTCCTCCGTCACAGGGCCATCCGTCTCGGGAACATCCGTCTCAGGACCATCCGCCTCGGCGCCATCCGTCTCGGGGGACGTCCGTCTTCGAGACTGCGAAGGCCAAGACGAATGGCACAGACTGATATTCACGAGATGGAAAGACATTAAGACGGAGGGCTCATCCGTCTTAGCTTTCCGTCTCAGGGGCATCCGCCTGTGCCTTTCATCTCTGCCATCCGTCTCGGGGACATCCCTCTCCTGCAATTCAACTCAAGTAAATAGACTTTAGCGTACCTCACGGCAATTCAGATAACTACTAAAGACTCGTTATTTAAAACAACATAAATATGGAAAAACAACGACAACACCATTATAATTCAAAATAACTTCATGAAGCGACTGCATACAATTCAGTCATTAAAAGTCTGTCCAACGAGAAAACATGCTGTTTCTGCCATCCACTCCTCCATACGCACCCATACACACCCACCTAACCACCCGCACACACACACACACCAGTGCTATCATCAACCAGACTCACACATCGCTCGACCCATAAACACCATTCAAAGCTAATCAGACAGTGACACCCTCTCAAGCCTAGCTTCCACAATCTTTAACAACAACAACACACCTTCCGTCTCGGTCTTCCTCCGTCTCGGTCTTCCTCCGTCTCAGGGACATCCATCTCAAGGGCATCCGTCTCAGGGGCATCCGTCTCGGCGCCATCCGTCTCGGGGACATCCGTCTCAGAGGCATCCGTCTCGGCGTCATCCGTCTCGGAGACATCCGTCTCGGAGACATCCGTCTCAGGGCCATCCGCCTCGGCGCCATCCGTCTCGGGGGACGTCCGTCTTCGAGACTGCGAAAGCCAAGACGAATGGCACAGACGGATATCCCCGAAATGGAAAGACATGAAGACGGAGGGTCCATCCGTCTTAGCTTTCCCTCTCAGGGGCATCCGCCTGTGCCTTTCGTCTCTGCCATCGATCTCGGGGACATCCCTCTCCTGCAATTCAACTCAAATAAACAGACATTAGCGTCCCTCACACGGCAATTCCGATCACTACTAAAGACTCATTATTTAAAACAACAAAATCATGGAAAAACAACACACCATTATAATTCATAATAACTTCACGAAGCGACTGCATACAATTCAATCATCAAAAGTCGGTCCAACGAGAAAACATGCTCTTTCCACAATCCACTCCTCCACACGCACTCATATACACCAACGTAACTACCCCCCCTCCACACACACACCACTGCTATCATTAACCAGACTCACAAATCGCTCGACTCACAAATCGCTCGACCCATACACACCACTCAAAGATAATCAGACAGTAACATCCACTCAAGCCTAGCTTCACAATCTTCAAAAACAACAACAACAATAACACACTTCCGTCTCGGGGACATCCGTCTCAGTCTTCCTCCGTCTCGGCCTTCCTCCGGCTCGGGGACATCCGTCTCAGGGGCATCCGTCTCGGCGCCATCCGTCTCGGCTCCATCCGTTTTAGGGGGCATCTGTCTCGGGGGTATCCGTTTCAGGGGGCATCCGTCTCAGCGGCATCCGTCTCGGAGACATCCGTCTCGGGGACGTCTGTCTCCGAGACTGTGACGGCCCCGATGAATGGCACAGAGGAACCATCCGTCTTAGCTTTACGTCTCAGGGACATCCGCCTCTGCCTTCCATCTGTGCCATCTGTCTCGGAGACATCCCTCTCGGTCTTCCGTCTCGGGGACATCCGTCTCGGCTCCACCTTCAATTTAAGTCAAGTAAATCTACGTTATCATCCACCACAGGGCAAATCAACTGACTACCAAAGACTAACCAACTAAAAAAACACGTAAAAACAACTGCAAAATCTTAATTCAAAATAACCGTACCAACACACTGGAAACAATTCAATAATCAAAAGTTGATCACACGAAAAAACATACTCATCCTGCTGTCCGCTCCCCCCCCCCCCCCCCCCCCCCCCCCCCCCCCCCCCCCCCACAACACACAACAAACACACACGCACGCACACATCACTTCTATCATCAACCAGACTCACACATCGCTGGATCCATAAACACCATTCAAGGCTAATCAGACAGTAACACCCACTAAAGCCTTCCACAATGTTAAAAAACAAACACCTTCCGTCTCGGAGACATCAATCTCGGTCATCCTCCGTCTCCGCCTTTCTCCGTCTCGGGACATCCATCACAGGGGCATCCGTCTCGGCTCCATCCGTCTTGGGGACATCCGTGTCAGGGGCATCGGTCTCGGCTCCATCCGTCTCGGGGGCATCCGTCTCAGGGGGCATCCGTCTCGGTTCCATCCGTCTCGGGGGCATCCGTCTCGTCTCAGGGGGCATCCGTCTCGGTTCCATCCGTCTCGGGGGCATACGTCTCAGGAGCATTAGTCTCGGCGCCATCCGAGACTGTCTTAGCTTTGCGTCTCAGGGACATCTGCCTCTGCCTTCCATCTGTGCCTTCTGTCTCGGAGACATTCTCGGCCTTCCGTCACGAGGACATCGGGGTCATCAATCTGGAGTACATCCGTCTCGGGCACTTCCGTCTCGGGGGCAGCCTTCAAGTGAAGTCAAGATATTATACTTTAATCAGCCCTCAAAGGGCAATTCAACTCAGTACTAGACACTCATTCATTAAGTACCAAAAAACAACAATAATAACAAAAACATGTCAAACCAATTTCAAAACCATTATCATTCCTAAATAATTAATGAACGCACATACTCCATACGCTTCCATAATCATCAAGTACATTACACGAGAAAACTGGTCTCGCTCTCCACCCACACACACACACACACCACACCAGCCTTCCACACACACACACACACACACACACACACACACACACATGCAGATACCCCTGGCCAAAAACTATATAAACACAACACTGCTATCATTAACCAGACACTCAGTCCCATATTTGTCTCTTGTCTGAGGTCGCAGATTTGGTTGTCGCCTGAACCACTCAGCCACCAGACTACGAAAACTACATAAACACAACACTGCTCTCATTACTGAACCGGGAGGACCACTATTTGTCTGTCGCCTGAACCACTCGGCCACCAGACGACACAAACTACATCAAAACAACACTGCTATCATTAAACACACACTCAGTATCGTTTGACCCGTACACTCGGCTGAAAAAAGAACGAATCAGTCACATTCATTAAAACCTGACATAAAGCTATGAAAAAAACACCTTCAGTCTCGTGGACATCCATCTCGGCGACAATCCGTCTCGGGGTCATCCGTCACGGGCACATCCGTCGCGGGCACCTCCGTCTCGGAGACAGTCTTCAAGTCAAGACAAGATAATATACTTTAATCAGCCCTCACAGGGCAATTCAACTAACTACTGGACACTCATTCATTAAATACAACAAAAATGCAATCACAACAAAAACATGTCAAACCAATCTCAAAACCATTATCATTCCTAACAACTTAATGAACCCACATACACCGTACGCTTCTATAATCATCAAGTACATTACACTAAAAAATATGGCCTTCTCGTGCTCCAGCTTTCCACACACACACACACACACACACACACACACACACACACACCACACACCCACACACACACACACACACACACACACACAGAGGCAGATACTCCTGACCCAAACTACATAAACGCAACACTGATGTCATTAACCAGATTTGTCTGTCGCCCGAACGACTCGACCACCAGACCACAAAAACGACACAAACAGAACACTGCTCTCATTAAACGCGAGGTCCCGGATTTGACTGTCGCCTGAAGCACTCGGCCACCAGACCACAGAAACTACATAAACACAACACTGCTATCATGAACCGGGAGGTCGCAGATTTGGCTGTCACCTGAACCACTCAGCAAGCAGACTACGAAAATACATAACACAACACTGCTCTCATTACTGAAGCGGGAGGACCCTATTTCTCTGTCGCCTGAACCACTCGGCCACCACACACACAAACTACATAAACACAGCACTGCTATCATTAACCAACACTCAGTATCGCTTGACCGATACACTCAGCTGAAAAAAAAGAAGAACTGTCAATACACATTCACTCAAATCTGACATAATGCTTTTTAAAAAAACACCTTCCGTCTCGGGGACATCCATCTCGGCGTCTTGGCCTTCCTCCGTCTCGGGGACCTACGTCTCGGGCCGCCTTCCTCCGTCTCGGGGACATCCATCTCGGGCAGACTTCCTCCGTCTCGAGGACATCCGTCTCGGGCCGCATTTCTCCGTCTCGGGGACATCCATCTCGGCGCCATCCGTCTCCGAGACTGGGAGGGCCAAGACGAATGGCACAGAAGGATGTCCATGGGACGAAAAGCCTGGACGGAAGGGTCCTCCGTTTTCATTGCTTTTCGTCTGTGCCACCCGTCTCGGGGATGTCCGTCTCGGCCTTCCGTCTCGGGGACATCGTCTCGGGGTCATCCGTCTCGGGGTCATCCGTCTCGACCACCTCCGTCTCGGGCACCTCCGTCTCGGAGTCATCCGTCTCGGGGTCATCCGTCTCGGCCACATCCGTCTCGGGCACCTCCGTCTCGGGGACACCCTTTCAATCAAGACAAGATAATATACTTTAATCAGCCCTCACAGGCCAATTCAACTCACTAGTAGGCACTCATTCATTAAGTACAACAAAACAGCAATAACAACAAAAACACCTCAAACCAATCTCAAAACCATTATCATTCCTAAAAACCCTAACCAACGCACATACTCCATACGCTTCCATAATCACCAAGTACATTACACGAGAAAACATGGCCTTTTAGCTGCCTAACACACACACACCAGACACCACACACACAGACACACACACACACACACACACACACACACACACACACACACACACACACGCACACACACGCACAGGCAGATATTCCTGACCCAAACTACATAAACGCAACACTGCTATCATTAAACAGAAACTCTGTCGCAGATTTGTCTGTCTCCCGAACCACTCGGCCACTAGACCACAAAAACTACACGAACACAACACTGCTCTCATCAAACGGGAGGTCCCCGATTTGTCTGTCGCCTGAAGCACTCCGCCACCAGACAACAGAACCTGCATAAACACAACACTGCTATCATCAACAGGGAGGTCGCACATTTGCCGGTCGCCTGAACCACTCAGCACAGCAGACTACGAAAACTACATCAACACAACACTGCTCTCATTACTGAAGCGGGAGGACCACTATTTTTCTCTCGCCTGAACCACTCGGCCACCACACCACACAAACTACATAAACACAGCACTGCTATCATTAACCAGACACTCAGTATCGCTTGACCATACACATCAGCTGCAAAAAAAGAAGGAATCAGTCAATACACATCAATCAAATCTGACGAATACATCTTAAAAACACACCTTCCGTCTCGGGGACATCCATCTCGGCGTCTTGGCCTTCCTCCGTCTCGGGCCTTCCTACGTCTCGGGGACATCCGTCTCGGGCCGCCTTCCTCCGTCTCGGGGACATCCGTCCGCCGCCTTCCTCCGTCTCGGGCATCCGTTCGGCCTTCCTCCGTCTCGGGGACATCCGTCTCGGCCGCCTTCCTCCGTCTCGGGGACATCCGTCTCGGCGCCATCCGTCTCCGAGACTGGGAGGGCCAAGACGAATGGCACAGAAGGATGTCCCTGGGACGAAAAGCCATGAAACGGAGGCCTCCGTCAGGCTTCTCCAGGGACATCGTCTGCGCCTCGTCTGTGCCACCCGTCTCGGGGATGTCCATCTCGGCCTTCCGTCTCGGGACATCCGTCCTCGGGGACATCCGTCTCGGGGTCATCCGTCTCGGCACCGTCTCGGACACATCCGTCTCGGGCACCTCCGTCTCGGGGACAGCCTTCAAGTCAAGCAAGATATATACTTTAATCAGCCCTCACAGGCCAATTCAACTCACTAGTAGGCACTCATACATTAAGTACAACAAAACAGCAATACAACAAAAACACTAAACAATCTCAAAACCATTATTATTCCTAATAACGTAACCAACGCACATACTCCATACGCTTCCATAATCACCAAGTACATTACACGAGAAAACATGGCCTTTTAGCGCTCCAGCCTAACACACAGACACACACACATACACACAACAAAATACACACACAGACACACACACAGACACAACAACCACAACACACCACACTACATCACACACACACAACACACAAACACACACACACCACACAACAGGGAGGCGATACTCCTGACCCAAACTACATAAACAACACTGCTATCATTAAACAGAACTCAGTCAGATTTGTCTGTCCGAACCACTCGGCCACCAGACCACAAAAACTACATGAACACAACATGCTCTCATCAAACGGGAGGTCCCCGATTTCGTCTTCGCCTGAAGCACTCCGCCACCAGACAACAGAACCTCATAAACACAACACTGCTATCATCAACAGGAGGTCGCACATTTGCCGGTCGCCTGAACCACTCAGCCAGCAGACTACGAAAACTACATAAACACAACACTGCTCACATTACTGAAGCGGGAGGACCACTATTTTTCTGTCGCCTGATACTCCTGACCCAAACTACATAAACGCAACACTGCTATCATTAAACTGAAACTCAGTCGCAGATTTGTCTGTCTCCCGAACCACTCGGCCACCAGACCACAAAAACTACATCAACACAACACTGCTCTCATAAAACGGGAGGTCCCCGATTTCTCTGTCGCCTGAAGCACTCCGCCACCAGACAACAGAACCTGGATAAATACCACACTGCTATCAGGAACAGGGAGGTCGCACATTTGCCGGTCGCCTGAACCACTCAGCCAGCAGACTACCAAAACTACATAAACACAACACTGCTCTCATTACTGAAGCGGGAGGACCACTATTTTTCTCTCGCCTGAACCACTCGGACACCACACCAAACAAACTACATAAACACAGCACTGCTATCATTAACCAGACACTCAGTATCGCTTCACCTATACACTAAGCTGCAAAAAAAGAAGGAATCAGTCAATACACATTCAATCAAATCTGACAGAATGCTCTTAAAAAACACACCTTCCGTCTCGGGGACATCCATCTCGGCGTCTTGGCCTTCCTCCGTCTCGGGCCGCCTTCCTCCGTCTCGGGGACATCCGTCTCGGCCGCCTTCCTCCGTCTCGGGGACATCCGTCTCGGGCCGCATTCCTCCGTCTCGGGGACATCCGTCTCGGCGTCCATCCGTCTCCGAGACTGGGAGGGCCAAGACGAATGGCACAGAAGGATGTCCCTGGGACGAAAAGCCATGAAAACGGAGGACCCTTCCGTCCAGGCTTTTCCTCCCAGGGACATCCGTCTGCGCCACTCGTCTGTGCCACCCGTCTCGGGGATGTCCGTCTCGGCCTTCCGTCTCGGGGACATCCGTCTCGGGGTCATCCGTCTCGGGGTCATCCGTCTCGGGGTCATCCGTCTCGGCCACATCCGTCTCGGGCACCTCCGTCTCGGGGACAGCCTTCAAGTCAAGACAAGATAATATACTTTAATCAGCCCTCACAGGCCAATTCAACTCACTAGTAGGCACTCATTCATTAAGTACAACAAAACAGCAATAACAACAAAAACACCTCAAACCAATCTCAAAACCATTATTATTCCTAATAACGTAACCAACGCACATACTCCATACGCTTCCATAATCACCAAGTACATTACACGAGAAAACATGGCCTTTTAGCGCTCCAGCCTAACACACAGACACGCACACACACACACACACACACACACACACACACACACACACACACACACACACACACACGCACAGGTAGATACTCCTGACCCAAACTACATAAACGCAACACTGCTATCATTAAACAGAAACTCAGTCGCAGATTTGTCTGTCTCCCGAACCACTCGGCCACTAGACCACAAAAACTACATGAACACAACACTGCTCTCATCAAACGGGAGGTCCCCGATTTGTCTGTCGCCTGAAGCACTCCGCCACCAGACAACAGAACCTGCATAAACCCAACACTGCTATCATGAACAGGGAGGTCGCACATTTGCCGGTCGCCTGAACCACTCAGCCAGCAGACTACGAAAACTACATAAACACAACACTGCTCTCATTACTGAAGCGGGAGGACCACTATTTTTATGTCGCCTGAACCACTCGGCCACCACACCACACAAACTACATAAACACAGCACTGCTATCATTAACCAGACACTCAGTATCGCTTCACCTATACACTCAGCTGCAAAAAAAGAAGGAATCAGTCAATACACATCAATCAAATCTGACAGAATGCTCTTAAAAAACACACCTTCCGTCTCGGGGACATCCATCTCGGCGTCTTGGCCTTCCTCCGTCTCGGGCCACCTTCCTCCGTCTCGGGAACATCCGTCTCGGGCCGCCTTCCTCCGTCTCGGGGACATCCGTCTCGGCCGCCTCCTCCGTCTCGGGACATCCGTCTCGGCGCCATCCGTCTCCGAAACTGGGAGGGCCAAGACGAATGGCACAGAAGGATGTCCCTGGGACGAAAAGCCATGAAAACGGAGGACCCTTCCGTCCAGGCTTTTCCTCCCAGGGACATCCGTCTGCACCACTCGTCTGTGCCACCCGTCTCGGGGATGTCCGTCTCGGCCTTCCGTCTGGGGACATCCGTCTCGGGTCATCCGTCTCGGTGTCATCCTTCTCGGCCACATCCGTCTCGAGCAACTCCGTCTCGGGGACAGGCTTCAAGTCAAGACAAGATAATATACTTTAATCAGCCCTCACAGGCCAATTCAACTCACTAGTAGGCACTCATTCATTAAGTACAACAAAACAGCAATAACAACAAAAACACCTCAAACCAATCTCAAAACCATTATTATTCCTAATAACGTAACCAACGCACATACTCCATACGCTTCCATAATCACCAAGTACATTACACGAGAAAACATGGCCTTTTACGCCCAGAACAACACCACGCCACCTAACACACACACGCACACAGCACACACACACACAGACACACACACACACACACACACACACACCACACAGGTAGATACTCCTGACCCAAACTACATAAACGCAACACTGCTATCATTAAACAGAAACTCAGTCGCAGATTTGTCTGTCTCCCGAACCACTCGGCCACCAGACCACAAAAACTACATGAACACAACACTGCTCTCATCAAACGGGAGGTCCCCGATTTGTCTGTCGCCTGAAGCACTCCGCCACCAGACAACAGAACCTGCATAAACCCAACACTGCTATCATGAACAGGGAGGTCGCACATTTGCCGGTCGCCTGAACCACTCAGCCAGCAGACTACCAAAACTACATAAACACAACACTGTTCTCATTACTGAAGCGGGAGGACCACTATTTTTATGTCTCCTGAACCACTCGGACACCGCACCAAACAAACTACATAAACACAGCACTGCTATCATTAACCAGACACTCAGTATCGCTTCACCTAACACTCAGCTGCAAAAAAAGAAGGAATCAGTCAATACACTTCAGTCAAATCTGACAAATGCTCTTAAAAACACACCTTCCGTCTCGGGGACATCCATCTCGGCGTCTTGGCCTTCCTCCGTCTCGGGCCGCCTTCCTCCGTCTCGGGACATCCGTCTCGGGCCGCCTTCCTCCGTCTCGGGGACATCCGTCGGGCCGCCTTCCTCTGTCTCGGGGACATCCGTCTTGGCGCCATCCGTCTCCGAGACTGGGAGGGCCAAGACGAATGGCACAGAAGGATGTCCCTCGGACGAAAAGCCATGAAAACGGAGGACCCTTCCGTCTAGGCTTTTTCTCCCAGGGACATCCGTCTGTGCCACTCGTCTGTGCCACCCGTCTCGGGGATGTCCGTCTCGGCCTTCCGTCTCGGGGACATCCGTCTCGGGTCATCCGTCTCGGGGTCATCCGTCTCGGCCACATCCGTCTCGGGCACCTCCGTCTCGGGGACAGCCTTCAAGTCAAGACAAGAAATATACTTTAATCAGCCTTCACAGGCCAATTCAACTCACTAGTAGGCACTCATTCATTAAGTACAACAAAACAGCAATAACAACAAAAACACCTCAAACCAATCTCAAAACCATTATTATTCCTACTAACGTAACCAACGCACATACTCCATACTCTTCCATAATCACCAAGTACATTACACGAGAAAACATAGCCTTTTAGCGCTCCAGCCTAACACACAGACACACACACATACACACACACAGACACACACACACACACACACACACACACACACACACACACACACACACACACACACACACACACACACACACACACACACACAACACACACACACACACACACGCACAGGCAGATACTCCTGACCCAAACTACATAAACGCAACACTGCTATCATTAAACAGAAACTCAGTCGCAGATTTGTCTGTCTCCCGAACCACTCGGCCACTAGACCACAAAAAACTGCATGAACACAACACTGCTCTCATCAAACGGGAGGTCCCCGATTTGTCTGTCGCCTGAAGCACTCCGCCACCAGACAACAGAACCTGCATAAACACAACACTGCTATCATCAACAGGGAGGTCGCACATTTGCCGGTCGCCTGAACCACTCAGCCAACAGACTACGAAAACAACAAACATAATACAACACTGCTCCATTCTGAAGCGGAGGAACCCCTATTTCTCTGTCCCTGAACCACTCGCCACCACACACACACAAACTACATAACACAGCACTCTATCATTAACCAGACACTCATGATCGCTTGACCCATACACGCAGCATGCAAAAAAAGGAAGGAATCAGTCAATACACATTCAATCAAATCTGACATAATGACTTAAAAAAACACACTTCCTCTCGGGATACTCCATTCTCGCGCTACCCTGGCCCTCTCCCCGTCTCGGCCGCCTTCCTCCGACTCGGGGACATCCGTCTCGGGCCGCACCTTCCCGTCTCGGGGACATCCGTCTCGGGCCGCCTTCCTCCGTCTCGGGACATCCGTCCGGCCCCTTCCTCCGTCTCGGGGACATCCGTCTCGGGCCGCCTTCCTCCGTCTCGGGACATCCCGTCTGGGGGGGCCGCCTGCCTCCGTCTCGGGGACACGCTCTCGTGCCGCCTTCCTCCGTCTCGGGGACATCCGTCTCGGCGCCATCCGTCTCCGAGACTGGGAGGGCCAAAGCGAATGGCACAGAAGGATGTCCCTGGGACGAAAAGCCATGAAAACGGAGGACCCTTCCGCCCAGGCTTTTCCTCCGAGGGACATCCGTCTGCGCCACTCGTCTGTGCCACCCGTCTCGGGGATGTCCGTCTTGGCCTTCCGCCTCGGGGACATCCGTCTCGGGGTCATCTGTCTCGGGGTCATCCGTCTCGGCACATCCGTCTCGGGGACAGCCTTCAAGTGAAGTCAAGATAATATACTTTAATCAGCCCTCACAGGGCAATTCAACTCAGTACTAGGCACTCATTCATTAAGTAGAAGAAAACAGCAATAACAACAAAAATATGTCAAGCCAATCAAATCAAATCAATCAAATCAATCTTGATTATTTATCAATATACAAAGCATAAAAATGAACATTTTCCTTTGACACATGGGCTCAAGACTCAAGAAGGTACATTTAAAATAACAATAAAATAAAATAAAACGTAAAAGAAATGTATGTATATATCACTCTCACATTCTTTCCCCCTCTCGCCCGCCCCGGCCTCTTCCACAAACATACACTCGCAAACACATGTGTAATGTTCAAAACGCGCGCGCGGACACACACACACACACACACACACACACACACACACACCACACACACACACACACACACACACACACACGGGCGCGCGTGCGCGCACGCACCTACTCACGCACACATACACGGAGCTCTCCCCCTCTGCATACATACGCACACACACACACACACACACACACACACACACACACACTCACTATATCGCTTAAAAGATATTAAAATTCTAAAACTTTGCATTTAAAACTGAAACAGCAGTGGGTATAAAAGATTTCTTATAAACATTCTTTTTTGCCAGTGGCACTTTCAGTCGTCGACCCGACGGCAGATGCTGAAAGCAAAAGTTAAGAGGATGCGTTTTGTCATGGAGGATCGAGAGTGAATTTCTACAGACAGAATGATGGTACAGGTCACACAGTTGTTTTTGTTCAACTCCTATAATCTTGCTAGCCGTGTTGACGACTCGTGCCAGCCGAGCTCTGTTTTTAACTGACAGATTTCCATACCATGTTACTATGTTTAAAGAGAGAACGCTCTCAACAAGACAGCGATACACAGACTTAAGGACATGTCTGCCGACTCCGAAGCTCCGTAGTTTCCTCAACAAGTACAGGCGCTGCTGTACTTTCTTGTACACGTAGACTACGTTATCATTAAAACTGAGTTTTGAGTCTACAGCTGTACACAGGTTCTTAAAACTAGACACTACTTCCACGGATTGTTGATCAGTTGTTACTGGAATAAATGGTTCTTTTTCTTTTCTACTGTCAAATACTAGTTCCTTCGTTTTTGAAATATTTAGATCCAAAAAGCTTTCCTTGAACCATGAGTTTAGAACATCTAACTGAAGAAAGTATTCAGCGAGACTGTTTTCGTCCTGGAGACGTGCAACCAAGGCCATGTCGTCAGCGAACTTCACGAGAGTTAGCAAGGCATTGGTAGATACTACTTCATTAGTGTATACAGAAAACAATATAGGCGAGAGAACACACCCCTGTGGAGCACCAGTATTCACAATTAGCTCATCAGATCTTATTCCACTGAGGCTGACTCTCTGCGGCCGATCGCACAGGAACTGTTTAATCCAGAGGACAAGAGTGTGATTAGCACCTAGATCCAAAAGCCTTTTAATAAGAAGATGGGGCTGAATTGTATTAAAGGCCGATGAGAAATCCATGAACATGACACGTATATATGATCCAGACTCATCAAGATGGCTTGCAATTAGATTTATGAGAATTAGACATGCATCTTCAACACCCCTTCTGGCCTTGTAGGCAAACTGTAGAGGGTCCATGCGATCGGCCACAGAAGCAACCAACCGGTTATACACTATCCTCTCCATACACTTTGCCAGAATAGATGTCAAAGCCACAGGCCTGAAATCATTCATCTGTTTTATATTGGGTTTCTTTGGAACTGGTATTATGATTATTGAGCTCTTCCACGCGCTTGGAACAGACATGCTATCCTGAAACAGCTGAAACAGACGGGCAAACACTGGTCCCAGCTGCTGTGCGCACACCTTGAGTACTCTACCCTTGAGGCCATCCGGACCTCGGACCTTGGAGGGGTTAAGTCTCGAAAAACATAAAATCACATCTCCTTCTTCCACGCACACCGGACTTGGGAACAGTGAGCGACAGACATTGTCACGTTCACTGCTGAAGTCAGTGACATCAAATCTGGCATAAAAACCTGTTCAACTTATTTGCAAAACCATGTGGATCGTCTGTTTTGACAGTCTGTTGGTTATTTTTCCTACCCATCATTGTATTCAACCCCCTCCATGCATCTTTTGCATTACCCACTCTTGAGTTTTTCCTCCACTTTGTCTTTGTATGCGAGTTTGTCTAACTTTGCTTTCCTTCTAAATTCCTTGTCTAGTTCCCTCACCTCAGCCTTATTCCCTCTCATAAATGCGTACTTCTTTTTGTTCAGATAGATTTTCAGTTCTTTTGTCACCCATGGTTTATTGTTCGGAAAAATTCTAACTGTCTTTGAGGTTATGACACAGTCCTCACAAAACCGTAAGTAGTTAGTGAGAGTCTCAGCCAGCTCGCCGTGACTGGAACAACTGTCAAAGAACATCGACCATTCTGTTGACTCAAAACAACCCCTCAATTCCTCCATGCCGTCAGAAGTCCACTGTTTCATTTCTCGAGTTTTTTTCTTCTTCAGTTTTCAATTTCTGTCTATATCTAGGCACAAGGTGCACAACATCGTGGTTCGATTTTCCAAGCGGGGGTCTGCGGCGTGCGGCAAATGCGTTGGGAATGTTACTGTAACATTTGTCCAAAGTGCGCTTGTTCCGTGTGGGGAACGTGACAAACTGTTTCAGGTTGGGAAGGTGGTCACTGATATCACAGGTGTTAAAGTCCCCTAGAATGAAAACCGGCTGATCCACTGACCGACTAACAGCTTTGTTGTAAGAGCGTGCAATACTCTCTGCTGCACGTGCGTTGTCAGGGCCCGGCACATACACAAGGATCACCGTGACCTGTCCAAATTCCCGTGGCAGGTAGAAGGGTCTGAATGACACAGTGAGAATCTCGTAGTCCTTTGTACTAACAGTTTCACGGACACTGAACTGTGTGGCCCAGCTGTTATTTACAAAAATGCACAGTCCACCCCCCACATTCTTCTCTGTTTTTCCCTTGTCTCTATCAAAACGAATGGTGGTGAATCCGTCTAAATCAATGCCTGTCGATTCCTCTGTCAGCCACGACTCTGTCACACAAATCATACTGCTTTGGCGGTAGTAACTGTCGTATTTCACAAGAGCTACGAGTTCCGTCATTTTGTTCGACAGCTATCTGACATTGGAGAATGTAATGGCAGGAAGTGCTAGCCTGTTCCCTCTTCTCCTCACTCTGTTCCTCACCCCGACCCTCGATCCCCGCTTCTTGGCTTTGTGTGCTGGTTGGGATGAAAAATCAGACCAGGAAATGTCTTTCGCGTCAGCTGGAGCACTGTCTCCAGTCTGTTGCAAACCTAACAAGTACTCACGGGTGTAAGAAATGGTATGTCCGCCATGTTGAGAATCACCTGCACCTTTCACCTCACAGAAAATAGGCGACACACAGTCCAGGAACAGACACACAGTCACTAAAATCACCAGGCACTTTCCAGACATCGTCACACACATCTTTGCACACTATCGCCGTAAAATACTCAAGTAAAAATGAAATAAATCCAAAACAAACGAGAGCCTCATGTGTACCGGGTCGCTGACAGAGTCGCGCCCCTTAGCTCAAAACCATTATCATTCCTAATAACTTAACGAACGTACATACACCATACGCTTCCTTAATCACCAAGTACATTACACGAGAAAACATGTCCTTCTCGCGCTCCAGCCTTACACACACACACACACACACACACACACACACACACACACACACACACACACACACACACACAAACACACACAAACACACACTCACACGCGCGCGCGCGCGCACAGGCAGATACTCCTGACCCAAATTACATAAACGCAACACTGCTATCATTAACCACAAACTCAGTCGCAGATTCGTCTGTCTCCCGAACCACTCGGCCACCAGACCACAAAAACTACATGAACACAACACTGCTCTCATCAAACGGGAGGTCCCCGATTTGTCTGTCGCCTGATCCACTAGGCCACCAGACCATAGAAACTGCATAAACAGAATACTGCTATCATGAACCGGGATGTCGCAGATTTGGCTGTCGCCTGAACCACTCAGCCACCAGACTACGAAAACTACATAAACACAATACCGCTCTCATTACTGAACCGGGAGGACACCTATTTGTCTGTCGCCTGAACCACTCGGCCACCACACCACACAAGCTACATAAACACAACACTGCTATCATTAACCAGACACTCAATATGGCTTGACACATACACTCAGCTGGAAAAAAATAAGGAGTCAGTCACATTCACTCAAAACTGACATAATGCTTTTAAAAAAGACACCTTCGGTCTTGGGGACATCCATATCGGCGACATCCGTCTTGGCCTTCCTCCGTCTTGGGGACATTCGTTTCTGGCGGCCTTCCCCGTCTCGGGGACATCCGTCTCGGCGCCATTCGTCTCCGAGACTGGGAGGGCCAGGACGAATGGCACAGACGGATGCCCCTAGAACGAAAAGCCATGAAAACGGAGGACCCTTCCGTCCTGGCTTTTCCTCCCAGGGACATCCGTCTGCGGCACCCGTCTGTGCCACCCGCCTCGGGGATGTCCGTCTCGGCCTTCCGTCTTGGGGACATCCGTCTCGGGGTCATCCGTGTCGGGCACCTCCGTCTCCGGGGCAGCCGTCTCCGGCACATCCGTCTGGGGGACAGCCTTCAAGTGAAGTCATGATAATATACTTTAATCAGCCCTCACAGGGCAATTCAACTAACTACTAGACAGTCATTCATTCAGTACAAGAAAACAGCAATAACAAGAAAAACATGTCAAACTAATTTGAAAAGCATTAGCATTCCTTATAACTTAATGAACGCACATACTCCATACGCTTCCATATTTATCAAGAACATTACACGAGAAAACATGGCCTTCTCGCGCTCCACCCTTCCACACACACATACACACACAGGCAGATACTCCTGACCCAAACTACATAAACATTTCGAATTTGTATTATTATCAATATTATTATCATCTCAGTTATACAACTGACTGTTAACAAATGTAACTGCGTAATTTCCCCATGACAGGGTCATTGTGATGTTAAGCGCCTTTGAGCGGCTGTGTTGCATCTCTCGTCGATGCAGAGACACTGTTGCTTGGATCGTATGTTACACTTTTGTACGCATGCACGCACGCACGCACGCACACACACACACACACACACACACGCGCGCGCCACACACAACACACGAGCACGC